>JAKEEE010000006.1:6000000-6600000 GCA_021498325.1 Bactrocera minax
TCGCTCTCTGATGGACGTTCAAATTCTATGGAATGCGTAAAAATTAGTACATATTTACATAATGCGCAGAATTTATACTAATTTATGCTAAAATTTATATTACTACGCACCATCTTCGTTGGGGCCGTACATAAAGAGATCGCCATACTCGCCAATAGCCCAGACGGCCACTTGCAGCAGCGGCTGTTTATCTTCGCAGTGATTAGCGACTTGCAGTGATTCCCAGAACCGATTCGTTATATAGGTCTGCTCAGCCACAGGGCTGCTAGAGACCAGCTGAATAGTGGATGAGACCACATCGTCACGCACATAATTGCCAGCCTAATTTTATACATATGAATATGATATTGTAGGAGTCATTGTTGTTTGTAGTTTTGTACGCCACCACTTACCGCAATTAACACGCTCAACTGTGTGTCTAGATGCCATCTCGCATTGGGCGAATAACGTTCGGCGGCCAAAATCGTGCCCGAACTGCATTGCGCTTTGAATTCGGGATCAGCCTTCTCTAGGAACAGTAACAACTCTTTAGTCATTGTACGTATATTTTGTGCATTGATTAACGCAAACGAGAGTTCCATGGCGCGACGCCTAATCGAGACATCCGGATCTTTGAGGCACTCCAAAATAGTGGTGCGATGACGTTGCACCGCCGACGTGTCTGCATGTACAGTACGCAACAATGTATTCAACGCCACATAACGTATATTCTTGTCGGAGTTAAGTAGAAAACGACCCAGTATATTAACAGCCAACACACGAAGCCCACCTTCCGAACTGTAAAGCATTTGAGCGTTATTTGTGTATTTTTACGACTACAAAAAAGTCAATTATACGCACCGTATGTCCATGATGGAGAGGACCGTCTCATATAGTATAGTGTTGCCGACATTTTTACTTGTCTCCGTGTTGGTGGCCACTTGCGCCAATATATCATTCATTGCCTCCGATGCATCCACATCATTGTGGCCCAGTATGCGCAACAAACGTAGAATTTTGACTTGCAAAAATGGATCACTCACACCACTGACATCGTGCTCCGGCGAATAGCCGCCCAAAATTAGATTCTTCAGAATACGCACCAAATTTGGCACAATCTAGGTAAAAATTTATATTTCATTAGGTTATTAAAAATAACATATATTTTACAACTATTTGTACATTATAACAACGAAGAGATAGAAAAGAGTGAGGAGAATAGTTGAGCAGCGATTAACAAGAAAGAGTTGCTTAGGGTGGGAGGCGTTAGAAGAGTTAGAAGCTCGATGTTGCGTTAACATTTGTGAGATGAATGAATGTGATAAATGTATGGGTTGTTTTGTTTTTATGGTGACTAAAAGTGGCAATTACTTTTGCGTTGGAACCAAAAGAGAACTTTGGTTATAAGCTGTGATACTGTGATATAGAAAAAAAAGCATACTAACGAACACAACTCTGACTAGTTAGAAAAGTGTAGAGGTGAAGTCAATAAAATTGTTAACACGCCTAAAAAGTACTTAAATGGAATCGGTGCAAATCGTAACACAACTTTTAGTAAAAATCTGAGCCTGAGATCATATTTTATTGAGTGATTCAAATGCGCGTAAGCTAAATTGAACTAGCGTGTCTAAGCAAAAAAAAAAAAAAAGATTTTTGAAGTATTTACAATAATTATATAATAATAATTTTCACAATTTTAATATATAATTATGCTAAAAAATGCTATTTTCAAAAAATTTAAAAAATTTTCAATAATATATATGATAAGTGTTTATATTTTGAACAATTTTACTGTTCAATTGTAAACATAACCTCAAAAATATTTGGCGCATTTAATAAACAAATTGGGTTTTTACTTCCAGATGTATGTATACTATGTATGTATGCTTGTTGTTGAGTCTACAATAGCTTTTCTAATCTATGATAAGTAATTTTAGCTTCAACTTTCACCTTGATTTAAAAATGTAACTAATACCAACAGGTGCATAATATACGAAAAATATTGAATCTATTCAACTACATGTATACTTTTATTAAAAACTAGTTGTTTTTAACTACTCTAAAGCAAATAATTTTCAATCATTATTGTCAATTGTATTAAAAATTTATCAACAAATTTCTACCTAAATGTAATGACTTATAAAATCAAGCTCTGATACAAAACATATATGTAGAGTGTAGAGTTTTGTTTACGTGTTAGTGTGTATGTGCGATTAACTGTATTGTTTGTATGTATGTATATTTGTGTGGTAACTCTTGTCAAAGTCATACCTCTCGATTTCCGCTATCCTGGCAGGGCATATTACAAAAATTTCGGGTTTGGTTTTGGATTGTATGCGGGTTTTCACAAAAAGTTAGCAATAAAATATTACAAAAAGTTAAATGTTGAAGTTATGTTTTAAAGTTTCTTTTCATCTCTTTCTTCTTTAAAATTCTTTTTAAAATTACATAAATAAAATGTGTTGAATTTATACATAGCAAAAATATGTATATATGTATGTAGGTATGTATGTCGAAAATTTTAATCAAGTTAAAAAAAAAAGAATTTATATATATATACATGTACGTATGTATGTATGTATGTGATGTATGTAACTTAAATGGATTTTGAAACTTTTAAAAGGCATATGCATATTCCAATTAGATATATATAAATTAAGGGTAATCTCATTTCAAAGCACAGTTTATGTTGAAAGTGTTCAAAGCCGCTTTGGTCATAGCAAATATCTAAATTTTTCGCAAATAATTTAGCAGAGTACACATATCGTTTGTATTTACATATGCATATGTGGGTAATCAAACAAATTGTAATGAACGCGATTTTTAAGCAAATGAATGTAAGAAAATTTTAATTTTTACATTTTTTCGTACTTATAAAAATTATAATGGAAAGCCAGTTTATTTTTAAAGTTGCTAATAGCCTTTTTGAATTGGTGTTTTATTGTTTTCGTTTTATGCTGAAGAACTGTGCTTAATTTAAAATTAACATATTTATTTTTTTTTGTTTTGTAATTATTTAGCATAGAAAATTGTTGGGTAACTTTTTAGCATATATGTACATATCGAGCTATTTTACACACTATACACTTTTGATAATCTTTGCATATAATATTTGTAATTTGGCTCATGAATAAGTTTCGTTGTTTCAGTTTTTTTTTTGTTTTTTTTTGAATTTTGAATGAAACGTTTCATTTAAAAGGTTGTATATGTTATATTATACATAAAAATACACGTGTATACAATTATACATGGGTTATTATTACCAATTAGTTTTCGCCTTACATTCACTTCATTCATTGATTCTTCCATAGTAAGAAATTTATTCATGAGCCAGCTATCACAAGCCAATAAAAGCACTACTGCCCGATGAATAACTAGCGACTTACTCACCTTTTTGAAATGCAATAAAGTGTCGGCACTGTTTTCGCACATTTCGGTGATCAGCGTTACGCCAGTAATTAGTATGCCTATAAATTTAATTCAATTATTTAATGAGCATAGATTTTTCTAATAAATTTTATAAATTAAATTTGCAAAAAGACAAAAATATTGCGCACTTTAATTTGGCTTAAAAAGGAAGGAAGTGGTGTGCTTGCAAGACACAACAAAGCAACAGGCGATTCCCACCATTTAAAATGCACAATAAAATATTTAAAGTCGTTTACAGTTTAATGAGGCAAGTGAGGTTTAAATCGCTTTATGGCATACCGTGATTCTTCTCGCTTAGCAGCGAACGTGTGGCTGGTAAGAAGATTTCCATCAGTTCCGGTACCCGTCGTATAACACGAAAGGCGCATAAAGTTGCCTTTTTGCGTATGTAGGTGTTGGGCGACTTCATCAGACGTTCAACCTCGCTGGCTAAATCACGCGCCATTTCGGGTGATGCTATAGCGCCCAGCGTGCATAACGCCAAACCCACCACAAATTGTGTGGAACTATTTAAGTCACTACAAAAGCCAATGGGCAAATAGAAATATATTAAATTGCAATGAAAAGATAATGAATGCCGGCAAGGCCGACAAACGCTGTAGTGTTAAAAACAAATCAAACAAATGAAAAGTATATATGTATGTACATGCATACATTAATATAAATAAATAAAAACAAACCGAATGCTTGGCAAATATGCAAGTAGCCAAGCGATTGCTGCCAACAAGTCCAACTGTTTCTGTTTTTTTTTTTTTTTTTGTTATTGTTATTGTTTTGACCGCGTTTACTTTGTGCAACTACTTGGCCATTCGCGTGCAAGCAAAAGTTCATTTCCACCATTTTAAATGGCAAATGAATCGGTGCACAGTGCTTACTTTTTGAGGCAATTCGTTATCAGTAAGTGCACATCCTGACGTTCGTCCAACAAGAGCATGGCACCCAAATAACCGATGCGGTTGTCAGTGAAACGTGTGCTGGCGGTGAGTTTTAGGCATTCTAACTGTCCAAAGTGCGCTGGATAGCCCAGCATATGAATGTAGAGCAGCTTGGCAATGTTGCGGCATCTACAAACGAAAAGCCATACAAGTTAATGAATACAAATTCCAAAAGGAAAAAAGAATATTTAATTTTACATACACACACATATATATGTATGTATATATATGTATATATGTATATATATGTGTGTTATTGGTTGTCTTACCGCCACACCGAATCCTCCTCCCGGAAAGTGCTGCGAATGTAGGCACATTCTTTGTTAACTACAGCGCGCTCTTCTGCGGCTGTCCTGGCGGCGCGTATTTGCCGTATGAGATCTCGCAGACGTGTGGGTGTTGGCATTCTTACTGCATTCGCCGCAGCAAAAACAAGAAAAACAAACGAAGAGAAAATTAAGCAAAAGATAACATGAATGATATGTTTGAGAAGTAGAGAAAATTTTACAAATCTCTTAGTTCTTTTACTGTGTCCCACACACTATCTAGGCATTTCTTGTTGCTGCAACTTGCAATAACCCCTCCGTATCTATTTGTGCGCTCTAGTACTTTGGTCTTTCTGGTGTATGCATGTGTGTGCATGTATGTAGGTTGGCATGGATGTGCTTAAGTACGCTTTAGTGGGTGGCAATGATTTATGAAATTCGCTAACGTTCTCCGTCAAGTGTTAATTGAAAACATCGTTAAATTTTCTAAGCTATTCAAGATATTTCATTCAATTAGGCTTAACAATATATACAAATGCATGTGCTTTCGAACAGTGAAGGCGACAGAAATATACAAGACATGGGTCAAACGAGCCAACAGCCTTCTATTATCTCCTACTACATGGACGCACACATTTGTGTTGGATTAAAATTTTCTTCATCTGATATACTTACCTCGTTCGACGGCCTCCGTGAATGCTTGGCGTATGGTCGCCATATTAAAGGCTGGATTAAATCTGTAAGAACATGGAGACAAGCGCCACATAGTGGAAATAATGATTAGTTTTACATGCAATGAATATTATTTTAATAAGGAAAAATAGTGTATGATTTCTTTAAAAACATGTATACAAAATAATAATTATAATAAAATTACAAAAAATATGATAAATGATAATCATTATTATAATAAACATATTTAATTAGTAAAATGTATTTTTAAATAGTAATTTTAGATTACACTTAACTAAAACAAACTACAGAAATCAATTGACGTGTCAGTAGGAGACATGAACATTTTGTCGTCGTTAACGTGATAAAAGTTACTATTCGCACTTTATTCTCAGGTTTCAGAGGTTTTTCTTTTTTTTTGTTTTGTGCAGAAGTTTTAGGTTTTTAATAAGTTTTTAGTTCTTTAAAACTTTAAGAGTTTAAAATAATATTTAATTTTTTCGAATAAATCTGCAATATGAATTACTAAGTTTTAAGTTAAAAATATTAATAAATTATTATTACAGTCGACTAAGTAAAATCAGTATTTTCAGTTAGAAAAAATAATTTACATTTACTGTGACAAAATTTTGAAAATTACTTTTAAATGTTAGCATAAATGTCAAAGAGATGATTGACAACTCCATTCGAACAACAAATTAAAATAACATTTTTAACAATGTTATAAGCAAAATTCAACCCAGTTAAAAAAGGAACATAACAATAGCTCTAATATTAGTTGTTAAAAAAGCAGAGTACAAGATATTTACATGGAAATATAATACAAAATAGAAATTACCCGTGCTCGGAATTCATTTTGAGTTGTGATTCACTGTTTCAGTTGACTTAATTGTTGTTGTTGTGTTTTGGTTTCAACCTTTTTTTTTTTTTGTTTTGTTTTTGTTAATACTGCTCTAGCTGTTGCTATTGCTGCCGTGTTTATTAATTCTACTTTGATATAGGCACAGACACGCGCTAAAATCTGTCACGGCTCCACCTTCACTTTTGCACTCGATCTTATGCTCCACTACTCACCTCTTCTAAACTCTGCCACTGTGCAGAGAACGTTGATAGTTGAACACAGGAAAAGTTTTTTTTTTATGGGTTTTGTATAACTATTATTTGATTATCACGGTTTTTCTTTTTGTTACTGTTGAATAGATTAATGTAAGTGTTGTTGTTATAGTGGGTTGAAAACTGAATACCAGTGGCAATGACGAGCAAAACATACAACAAGGATTGAGTGTCGCAAGATAAATAACATTTCATTTTATCCGCAGAAAACTGAAGGCTCTTCACTCGAAGTTTGAATTACTAAGTAAACTCAACTCCGTGAATCAGCTGCAAGCGATTGAAACATGCATATATATGTTATGTACGGAGAAATGACAAAGCTCGGTTCAAGTTATCACGCAAATCAAGCGAAGCTTAAAAGCTGAGATGTAAATGCCAGGCAAGTATCGATATGATTATTGAATTTTGAGGATAACAAATGTGTTGGCGATATACTTCGAACAAGACTTTGAGATTGAGAAGGAGTTATGGAATTGTTAAATCATAGAGTGAAGTTTAAGAGGAAAAAGCAAGAAAGATATTATATTTGTTTGTAACAAGAAGTCAAGCAAACGTTTTATAAAATATTCTTTCTTCAAACTTTTAAATGCTTCTATTACTTATATAGGTGAGACAATGCTACGACATGATTCTCGCTTTTATTGGTATAGACCTTGTCTTGTTAACAATTGGTTGTTAATTACAGATGTAGACCTTTGCTCAACACGTATTTGTTTATCACACGTACATACTGCAACGATTATGACAGTCAGTGGATAGCACAATAAACCCTACAGACTTTGTAGTAGTATTGGCAATTTAGTGTTTCACCGATTTACAAACAGATGGTACGCTTTTAACACACGAACTTAAACCAGAAGTTATGCAAAAAATTAAACTACTTAGTTTTTATATGAAACACATTTCAGTTATTGTTTATTCTATTTGACCTTATTTTACTTAACACTTTTCTTTACAGTATGAATTTAGTAGTTTACATTTTGAACACTTTTTCCACATTTTATATTACATTATAAGCAGAAACGAAGTACGCGGCTAATGCAAATGACAGATAACTACTTACAATAGCAAATTGCAACACATAATTGAACTGAGACTCGATGCACTGTTTGACAATGTGCGGGGTTAGAGTATTTGGCCGTACAACAGAAGAGCGGAAACAGGATTGGCAGCACACATAAAAGGCCTACTAAACAAATGCCCACAACAGCAAATTTAGTAAAGCGGCACTGCTTCCTGTTTATCGCTTCAACGTTTTGTTTGTGTACTTTTTCATTCTTTTTGTGTTTCCTTGGTTAACACAAATTACGACAGACTTGGCCAAAACTAAACCCAACTGCAGTAGACTAATGATAGTTAAGTGCACTATGGTGGTTTGATATTTAGGGTGTGGTGAATTCTAATTATGGTTAATATTAAACCAATTTTCTACACGCAGGAAGTATTTCGAATTTTTAATATATTCACTTGAATTTTCATAAAAATTAGCACATTTGTTATCTAATGTCATTGTTTTTTTTTTTTTTATTTCAAAAACAATATTCAAACATAATTACAGCATATACCATATGTGCAAACTTTTAAAGCGCAACTGTTTACCTTATCAGCTGATTATATGAATATCTAATTTGATTTATGAAATACTTTTATTAAACTACTGAATTCTTGGAACTTGATAAGGAAATGTAGCAAAATTAGAACGTAAACTTTATTCAGAGATTTTACGTATCTTATTTTTACAGTAAGTGTTTTATGTCCAATGCATGTGTACATTGGCTTACATAGTCATGTGAGTTAACAAGAATGTGTTTGGAAGCAAACAATTCAAATGAATATTTGTCTTCCAAAGGTGAATATATGAAAAACATACAATTATTACTGCATAATGGCCTAGCAAGTGGCGGCAAATAATATTGCAGTTGTTCAGAGATAACCAAATACACATAACGCATTGTTTATCTGATAGAGCAAAATGGTGCACTGTTGTCAATTCTTTTGTTTTTAATTTTTTTGCAATATGCTTACAAGATATTTCAATTAATATACACTTCTTAAACAAAATACTCGTATTTAACCTCTTCGGTTGTGATTCTTTTGACGTTTACTTTTCCACTGATTGCACACGCAATTCACCTTCACTACTCCTTTACCTATTCTTTTAACTTGTTTCGCCTTTTCTACGCTTTTTTCACAACGCATCAATTTACATTTTCTTCCTTGCAGTGTGTTCGCCCAATATTTTTTCACTTATTTTCTACTGGAATGTAGCGTTTCTCTAGCAGTGTGACGTTCACTTTTCAACTTTTTACGGATTCTTTAGCAATTTACACACAAACAGGTGTGGGGAAAACTAAAAATTAAACAAATAAATTGGATTTTCACAAAACAAAAGCACTTTTTCGCTAACCGATGACAAACGACCAACACGACTGACACAACTGACACAACTGACACAACATGTCAAGTGGCAACGAATTGGGCCACAAAGAGGAGAAACAACGTTGACATTTGATAGTGAAATCGATAAAAATGGAGTATTTCGGAATTGAAATTATATAGGGTTGCTACATTTGTACAATTTGCACACAGTGGTGTGGTTATGTAATAATGCAATGAAAAAAATATAAATTTAATGTTTAACCAAATAATTTACTTCAATCAACTAACACCTTAAATATACAACAATCGTACTTTTCTTTATGAAATAAACAAATTTTTAATAAAAACTTATATGATTAATATAATTAGATAACTCTCTCTATATTTATATATATATAATTCTCTCCCTATATATATAATTAGATAAGCTCTAAATAACTGAAATTCAGGTGCCTTTGAATATATCATAATATTTAATACTTTGCACATTCACTTGTAAATCTGTATATATAAATATGATATGAATATGAAATAGAATCTACTTTGTATATCAGTTTCAATATAAAATTTATTGCATCTTCCAAAAATTTTATTTTGATTAGATATACAATGACACATATACACATTTGCATACATATATTCATATACATGTTATTCATAGTATAGTCATATAGTCATGCACATATGCACTAATACAGCATATGTATGTAGAAGTGCACATTTCGAAAAAATAATTACTAAATTTAATTGCTGCGTTAAATTTTCGGAAAGATTTCTTTTAACATTTATTTATTCTTTATACGGTGACATTAAGCTAATTGCAGCACAGACATGTGGTGGGCGTTTTGCTTAAATATACCGCAAGATGTGTAATGTGACTTTTACATATGTATGCATGTTCACTTCCTTTTACTAGTTTGTTGTTGCACTGAGTATATAAGACTTATTAAATACTTCAACTATTTTAAGAAAAAAGTAATAGTGTAAAAACTATAATATAAATACCTGCGATTGCTTTCTGGCGGTAAAACACTCCAATCCGGCTCGGAATATGGATACATCGTTGCACAACTGTGTACTGTTGCAGTGAAATATGCAACTTAGTTTCTGGCACAAAATTCTCTTAGTTTATATTCGAGTAGGTCTTAATACCTCTTTATAATTTTCTTATATATTTATTTTTTACTTAGCACAAACATATTTTTATTTTGTCATTCAACGCCATTCAGAGGAAAATACAAGAAACCAAGAGTTATTCGATATCACAGAAACCGTTACTGATAAGCGAGTGAAACGATGTAGTGATACGTTTAGTTGTTATCTTATTGTATGGGAAATTTTATAAATGTATGTGTTTATGTAGTTGCTACTTTCTTCACCACCTTTAATAACTTAACCATGAACAAGAATTTTTGTAAACCATCTAAATGCTATTGTGATCGTTGTTTTTAAATAATTGACTTTCAAATCAACATTTGCATAGTACTTCTCACACGGCGGACGGAAAATAAATAATTTATTAATATATTCATACTATACTATGATTTGTCACCCAATTACACATATACGAAGATTTCCTAGCACTCTTGCAGTAATACAAGTGTCAATTCCTACCGAAGGCGATAGCGTCTAATTTATACTGAACAACGACATGTATAGCTCTATTCACATTTACTTCTGGTCATACGAAAAACGCCTATCGAAAAGAATGCTCACTCAACCTAATGGAAAGTTCAAAACCCGCTGAGTTAATTCGTTAGCAAGCACAAAAATGCTAACAAATCGCCCACTTTAGCTACCTGGCGCTCTGCATTTATATCAAAACTTGTGTTTGTTATCTAAAAGCATGTGCACATACAAATGTACATTTGTATCATATAAGTTAAAATGGATAGAGAGTACAATCAAAAATACTAAAACGAATATATACAGTACAAAGTTACAACAACATTTTATCAACTAGGCACTCGTAAAGTGTTATTTGGAGTATCAACTGATAAGCAGAAAAGGTAAATTGTCTGAAATATTTTTGCGAAAAAGAGTCAACAGTCGCTATTCTCTTAATCAACGTAATAGTTCTAATAACTTAACAATTTTATATTTTACATGTATTGATATCAATTATCGAAATTCGATTAATCGCAACTCAATAAAAAAAACTTAGATTTTAAATGAAAACTTCCTTTTAAAACCTTATCCTTATATTTTAAAAGTTAGTTAAATAAGTAGAAAGAGTATGTAATTATAATTATATATACATAATATATATATTAAGAAATATCAAAGTTCTTTACATACAAAACTTGCTCCAGTCTCCCATTATGTTGATTGAAAGGATATAAATAAAAAGTGAATACATTGTACATTATAAAATATTCCCATTAACTGCACATTATAATCATGATCAATCGTTCTCTCGCGGGGGACGTACTATGGAATGTCGTTTAATAGCATCGACCAACCATTTAATGCCCTCATTTACACCTTCCCTGTTGAAAGACATGCAATTAAATTAATAACACCACATTGCCACATTGCCACATTGCCACATTGCATAAATATTATATTTTTTCATACCCCGTAAGCGCTGATACTGGCATTGTCAGGCAATCACGTCGGCCTATTAGCGCTCCAGATTGTTGAAATACTGGCTTTATATCACGTACGCCCATTACATCGGGCAAATCTTGTTTATTAGCAAGAATGAGCAGTGGCACTCCTGAGAGCAATTCGTTTTTAATCATTTTATCTGTTATAAAATCAAATAATTTTAAAACCGTTTAATAATTCTAATGAACGAACTGACCAAAAATTTCCTTTGACTCGTCCATACGCTCACGATCATTCGAGTCTATCACATAAATCACACCATGTGATTCCTGGTAGTATTTATCCCATAGAGACTGTAACTCTTGTTGTCCACCTAAATCCCAGAAATTCAGCCGCACACCTGATACATCAATGGTACCAATATTCAAGCCTACCGTTGTTGTGATTTTCGCTGGATTCATACCTTTGTAATTTTTTGTAAAATTTGTTTTAGCTGCCTCTAAGTAGGTCTAGAAAACATAATTAGGAGTGGACTATTAAGTAAGTTAAATACCATCAATAAGAGGAACAAACCGTTTTTCCAGCGTTATCAAGACCTAATATAACTACACAGTATTCCTCTTTTTGTGTGAGGTATTTGTAGAAGCCATGTAATAATGTGTACATTATCTTAAATAAATTGAATGAAATGCACGGTTTAAAATAAATAAAATAATGTTTTATTTTAGTTCTGGAATTCGCAATTGGGAAAAAAATAAATTAAAATCTGCCAGCCAATAGCAAAACAGCTGATACTTGGGTGTGTTCAGCACACTTTGTTAACTTACTACAGGTTACGGGACTTGAAATAACGTTAGATATTTTTGTTGCGAATAGTATTAAAATCTTTTCTTGAACATTTTTTTTTTTTTTTTAATTTATCTTCAATTTGAACTTTTTTCGTTATACTCACCCAATTGTCAAAGAAAAAATTAAATTCGTTCATGCGTTATACGGAAAGCTTTCCCCCTTCCGTGTTATCAATTTTATTTATTATATAATTTAAATAAAAATAACTTTTGCTCAATTTCGATATTAATGTTCACCAATAATAAATTTCAAATACATACATAACTTATTTTATAAATTTACTTTACATACTCGTAAACTTCATAAGAGCCAAATAATACAGTAAATAGTTTGAAGTAGTTCATTGAGTTTACAAACAGTGTTGGCCATTAGGGATAAAAGGGTGTTATTTTCATATGCAACAAAATAGTTAATTCAATAAATTCAATTTGCACTAAGAATTAGCAAAAGCGCTGAACAATCTATATACGTATAACTGATATAAATACAATATATTTTATGCTATGTTTTATCATATTTTTAATGTATGCATAATATTTTACATTTCATACAACATTCAATGGATTACAGTCCTAATGTTGGGTATGCGACTCGGAATTCTAACAATCAATCGCAAACAAAGAAAAAAAGTTTATATAAACTGACATAATTCGTAAAATTTTAATACATTTCAATAAATTAGAGAACATAAAAATCACTTATTTTTGAAAATACTATATGAAATAATTTTTTCTTTTTAACATGATGCGTGCTTCAAAATCTGTTTAAACCAATAATAATGCAAAATGGAATGTGTATGTAAATGTAAATAATTGCGTAAATTAAATTCAATTGCGAACAATATTGACGCAAATTGTATAAGTACATTTCATAATATTAGCACTGTGCACTTACAAGACAAATATAACTTATCGAGGAAACCAAAAAGTTTAACCTAAACGAAAAGTATGTATGCCTAATGACATGTGATTTAAAAAAATTGTTATTATGAGATATTTGCATTATTTTCTCACATTTATCGTTCAGCTTATTTATTATTATTATTGTAGCATATTCATATGCATAAATATACGATTTAATTGTTATTTTTTATTGTATAGTTAAGATATAATTTTGCTAAAAAAAAATAACTGAACTCTTTAATAATTATTTTTACATTACATTAACAAGTTATACATTTACGTTTGCCATGTTTTTCTTTTATATTTTCGCTATACCATGAACTGGTTTGATTACAATTTAACTTTTTACTATTTTCATAAATTTCGTTTAATTGTCGATATCGAATATTTAATGTTACATATACTAACACCCGCGATAACTAACTTGTATGCAACAAATTATATTTTATACGATTTTGACCGAAAGCTCTTTGTTTAATTCTCTTAATCGCTTCACGTATTACCTTTCTGGCTTTAGTATTTTTTACTTTTGTTTAAAGTACACATTTGTTTTCATGTATCTCTGCATGAGTTTGTGTGTATATATGTAAATGTTTGTTTAAACTTACTTAGAATTGCACCCAATTTGCATTTGTAGCATTTTGTTGTTGTTGTTGTTGTTGTGGTTGGGCTTGCCCACTATAAATAAGTATAAATGTTTAATTGAAAACAAATTATTTGAAGTATAAATTGTAATTACCTTGCTGAGGCGTAATCCGTCCATTCGCGTCCACCTGGTGCTTTATGTGCAGGCGATGTACCCGGACTCTGTCGTACTGAGCCGCTAGCTGCTGAAGGCGGTGGTGCAATCTTTCCAATTCCCCCCGGTGGTGGTGGCAAAATTCCGGATGACGGCTTAGCTTTGCCTGCACGACCAGTACCTTCTGATCCATCTTTTTTCTATATAAAGAAAATTACATTTTTTTAATTTCAAATAAAATTTTTTGTGGTTAATGCGCACTGTTATTCGCATGTTAATTTTAATAGTTTCTCCTTCCTTGAATCCCAAATCAAGTTGCTGCTTAGGCTCTGTTTTCTCCTTCTCAATTTGCTCCTGATTTTTCACCCATTTGAAGTGATCTTGTAATGCTACATTCAGGTCGAATGAATCCGAACGATCTCCAAAACCTAGGCCCAAAAATGCAGAGCGACCTAATACAACAGAGCGAATGATAACAGAAATCTTAAATAACTTGTAATATATTGTTATTAGTTTCGCTTTTACCGTTATCGTCTTGAACGCGTATTACGAAGTAACGTGAACTATCGGAAACCGCTTCTATAGCAACACCAGGATATGTATCAATTGGGCAATTGGCGAAAAGCGCGCCGGTATTTTTATCCTCTAACTTTAAATTACATGCTGTACCTTTTGCCACCAAACGCATACGGCCGGTCCAAGTAGGCTCACCAAGATTCCAATCCGCAGCTCTATCGGGTAAATAAACAGTTAGTTGTAATCAAAATAGTCATAAAATAACGCTTTCAATAACTTTATTGAAGAAAAGATTTAAGATCTTATAGTATAATTTAAATTGGGCCTCAATTTTCTAATAATAATTGATAACATCTGATATGACCAATAAGAGAGTTGCCGCAGAAAAATCAATTGGATATGAACTTGAAGTGTTAACTAGTTTAACCTTGTGGTGAAGCAGAAGTATTTAAGGACAATCAATAAGATGACACCACAATCGAATATCCAACACTTATCACGATTTTATAATTGCTTTGTTCATCTCGTGTTGTTGTTGACGTGGTCCATTTAAGAAAGCAGCATTTTCTAATTTTTTTTTATCAATTTTAGATTCTTTGTCATCAACGTTGCTTGGCAGTGGCAATGAAAAACAAAAAAAAAAAAACAATAGTAGACAAGAAAGAGGAAACTAGCAAATTTTCCACGAACACAGATTTCCCATTGGAGCACCGCTGCGCTTATCGTTTACCTGTAACCTCTATTGCTGGCGCGTGGTGGGATTTTGTAGATAAATACTTCTGGTTTTACGATCAAAACACTTTCATATTCCATTTTTATTTAAATAACACTCGAATCTTGTCTAATAATTTTACAACTAATTTTTCTGAATTTCTCTTCTTTAATAAACTCCCCCTTTTTCTTCGGCTTTCGTTTGTTGGTATTTTGTCAAAGCACCAGAGTTGCATTGCCCAGTTGATATACTCAATTATTTAGTAACAATGAAAAATGTTGTACGATCGTTTTTCATGGTTTTATGGTAATAAAACTATACTTATAGTTATATAATATAAGCTGTATAAAATTGTATAATATCTGCTATATAATTAGGTAAATTGTTATCTACAAAATGCATTCATCACTAAGATTTTCGTTCACTGTGATGTTTTTAATAACACTAAGTTTACTGTAGTTTAGCAACACTTGTAGTTATTTATTGTTGACATTCGTAACAAAACACGTGAAATACAATTTAAAAACCAAATAAGTATATCAACGATTGGGCAAAATTCGTAAAATGTCCCCAGGAAGCAAAGCCAATTCAGATAGTGATTTAGAAAGTGTAATTTCTTTTCAAGATGCTACCCAGCCTCGTCGTAACAGCACTGGTCCTAAATATGTATGCAGCATTGAGGGATGCGGTGAAAATTTTAAACGTCTTGACCATCTCGATCGGCATGAGTTCCACCACACGGGAATTGTAAGTGCATATAATAGTAGGATGTAAAATTAAATAATAGCTTTGCATTTCAGAAAAAGCATTATTGCATATATGAAGGCTGCGATAAAGTTTATTCTATTTTGACGCACTTGAAGCGACATTTGCGTACTACACATGAACGAGTGCAACCACCAGTTAAAAATGTGCCTTGTCAGATACCCGGATGCTTGAAAATGTTCCAGTCGGAGGCTAACATGTACCGACATATTCGCGAGGTGCATGAAAATCCGAAAATCTATCCTTGCTCGTTTTGCTCAGAAAAGTTCACACAGAAATTAAAATTACGCAGACACGAAATCCAAACACACACTGGGGATTATCCCTATACGTAAGTTAACGTTTTTTTTTCTTATTAAAAATAACTATAAAATTTATACTTTCTGGTTTATCGTAGTTGTGAAAAGTGCTCAAGGGGATTTTATCAACAATGGGAGCATGACCGTCATGTCCCTAGTTGTAAAGTATATATTTGTGTCAATTGTGGCTTGAAATTTGATAAATGGACGAAATACCTTAAACATTGTAAAGAGAAGCAGCATGGAAGAAAGTATTATCAGTGTGAACAATGTGAACGAGTGTATGGAAAACCTAGCGAATTGCAGAAACATATAGCAGCCAAGCATATGGATGAAGAAAAGAAAATGAATTTTAAATGTCGGGCTTGTGAGCGTAGTTATGCATATGAACGGAATCTAAAGCAGCATATGCGCATCGCACATGGTGGAAAACGTTTTGAATGTGATGAGCCAGGTTGTGAACGTGCTTTTAGTAGTGGACAAAATTTAACAAAACATTTAGAGCGATATCACTCTGAGTCTGCAAAAAACATAGGTGTCGTTAAAAAAGAAAACAAAAAGCGTAATAATAAGGGGACACGCAAGAAGCGCAAGGATGCTGGCCGGTCCATCATGTCAAATCTATCGAAGTTCAGCGGCATAGCGGTTGACAAAAATTTTGACAAATTACTTAGGGAACGCGAAGACATTGCTTTGGATATAGCAGGGGATGTATTGGCAAACGACCAAAGTGAAGGTGATGAGAGTGAAGATAATGTACCGCTTTCGCAATTGACGCAAGTGAATAAGGATAAGGGTCTGGAGAATTTGATGTCCGCTGTTTTGGCTGATGTCTGACAATAGTAAACACATTATATTTATTTTGCTTATGAAATAAAACATATATGTAAGTAACTGCATTGATTGGATCTTTTAGACGGTTATTCAAACAAATTGACTTAGAGGGAATTGATAATTTTGCGGCTTCGCATTTGTTCGATCCATTTTTCTAATTGTTGCTCTGGCGTTTGCGGAACAGGTAGGTAGTAATGCTTTGGTGGTTCACCTTCCTCTAGTGTTACAAAATAATGACAGTGCTTGTATTCAACTATGCCTTGACGTCCGCGTGCGTGTCGACGCACTCCGCGAAAAACACGTCCTTTACCCACGAAAGATTCAGCTGTTAATTGAAACTTTTTTAATTTTACGTCATACACTTTTAATTTATGCATTACTTACCAATCCATAAATTACTCTTAAATTCCACATTATGCCGCTTAACAGCCATTTCTTGTGCTTCCAGTATCACCTCTTTGACATGTGTGGCGCCTTTCTTCAACACAAAACTCAATTGCTTCACAGCCTCATCAACGGACATGCCACGCACAAATGAAGCGATATACCACATTTTATCTGGACTATATTTTATATTGGTGCGCATATGGCAAACATACTAAATAGAACGATTATATCACTGTTATTGCAATGTTCAATTTTATTTTATTTTTTTTTTCAAAAAAATTACCGCTTTCCGTGGTTCCTCATCTGGTTTTTGTGGTGGATGCACAGTTTTATTGTACTCCAGCCATTTGCGGGGTCCATGATTAGCTTTATTCCATTTGGCGCTTACAGCATCAGATGTATGTAAACCATGGCTTCCCAGCGTTAGCAGCTTACATGAGTTCTGTAACAGACTTCGTTGTGTAAGGTTGAGGCGAGCGAACTGTTTAACTAATGATGCCATTATCTTTATGCACTTATTTATTAATAATATATTAAATGTTTATTTTGATTCAGAAATATTGAAGGCAAAATATTAGGATATAACCCAAAAGAAATGTTACAGAACTGCTGCTTTTCATTTGGCAGTTGTTAACAGCTGATGTAATAAGACAGTGTTGTAATTGGACGACACAAGCACAGGGTGTAATATAAACAAAGAAAATTTTTATATCTTTAACCGAACTGTTGCGCACAAATGTATTATAGGTTTGTTAATTTTTTAATTAAAGCAATCAGTTTGAAATTAGATAAGTGTGTTCTGAGCAATAATAATCGAGAATAAAATGTTACATAGTACCTTAAGTTATAAGTTGTGGAATAACTGTCTCCTAAGAGACTATAATTGCTCGAGCAGCAATTACAACTCCCACTTTCACCTATACATTTGCACTGTTTAATTGCTTTACTGCGAGTGGCAGTTGGACACTGTATTTTTGGTAATGTTTACATTGTCCGTCCTGCATTACAAATACAACAATGTTAAAATGTCAAATGTGGCGAATAAAGGCGAAAGGAAAATCCATAGTGACATAATATCCACAGCCGAATATCCTAAAAGCAACGCTGCATCCGCGTATTGTGTAAGACTGAAGCGGAAGGTGATTGGTTGCAGGAAAAAATCGAATTCGAAATATTAAAATAAATTTAATGTAGCAGTAAAAATTAAAAATTAAACACATTCCTAATTTCAAGTGAGGAAAGCAAAAGTTAAAGCACAAAACACCTTTCAACATTGCTATATATATATATATGTGTGTGTGTGAGCATTTCTGCACCACCCACGCACACACTTGAAGAAGGCACAAACGACAGGCTATCTTTGGCGAGCGTGCTTGCGAAAAAATCGATAAGTATTGAATTTATTTACGTAAATTATAAATAAAATGCAAAACATGTGGAAAGTGCAGGACAAAGTGAAATTTTAGCATAAAGCTAATTAAATCAACTTTAAGCGACCGAAAAACGAAAGCTTTACACTCTATTTACTTCGTATACGTATTTGGCAAGCACGGTTGTGCAGTCTTCATTTGTACCTTCTCCATTTGAAGTTATTGCTGGAAATTGGTTTCTATTTTTTTGGAGAAATCGAATCATTTTGTGGCAATGGCGGATACTGTGCGCGCTAATGTGGATACAGCAAAGGACATGCAGCAATCAAATGTTAGCTTAGGCGTTGCTGGCGCTGGCAGTGGCGCAATCTTGCGTAACACAAAGCAATCGACAGCCTTACCGTTGGCTCACCAGGCGAACGAACAACTTAATAGTGAGCAATTGGTAAGCGTTGCATATGAGAAGGTACTTAGATAGTAAGTACGCTTATTTATATATTGTAGTAGTGCGAATCCTTTTAATTGAAGGACAAATACGTTTTGGTTTTCTTTTTTCATTATCAGAAGACTTCTTCTCATTTCTATTTTATTGAATGTCATGAATCGTTTATTTATGGCTTAGATAAATTTGTAAATTTATAAATATGCTGAAAGCATTTTTCACAGATGGTATAAATAAAAGTAGAAGAGAATCTAAATTCTTACGGTATTTTGCAAAAAGTAGTTTTAAACTCAAGGCTAAAAAATCGAAGTTGAAATTTGATCAAACACGATTCCAACGACATTCTTATATATTTTAAGCTAATAGTGTTTTCAAGTCTCCTTTGGAATCAGTTATGTTCTAAACCAGGATGGGATTCAAGTTAAAAATTATTGCTTTGAAAAAATACGCATATATAACTGCTCTAGTTTTATAAATATTATTAAAAATGTGTGTGTGTGTGCTACATATGTACGTGCTCATCTAGCGAATTATAGTCCTTAACTTTAATGACAAATAAACTTAATACTATTTAACCAATAATTTGAAGTAGTTTTTCGTGCTAAAAATTGTGCAATCTACTTATTAACCGTTTTTTGCGGGTTTCTTTCAATCGTTTGTTATTTTCATTATTCGTTTTCTTCTTTGCCACGTAATATTTGCGCTTCAAATTGATGTCCTTTTAGTTTTATGTAGATCAAAACGGTCTCTCAACAGAAAACACGTCGTGTCAAAGCTGAAAATCATCGAAACACCTAACTATTATTAGATCAACCACAAATTGTCATTCAAGAAAATGCGATTGGTAGAAAAATGAGAATTTGTATAATAAGTGTGTATATGTATTCACTAGGGGTAGTGTTCAGATTTCAGAAACTTGAAAAATGAAACGAAAAATATTCATCAACTTTAGTTCAATTAAATTTTTCTTTTCATTTCTTAATTTACCTACAATGTATTTAACAAAGGCTTTAGATGAACTTGTGAGTCGAATTATCACTTTTTAGACTCAAAGATTCATTTTTGGAAAACATTTGTCGAACAATTGTGAGTTGCAAACAGAAACAGATAGTTTTATAATGGCTATTCCGGATAGGGCGTTAGGGGAGAGTGGTGTGGGAATAATATTAATAATAATAGTAATAATAATAATAAACTCAGCTATTTATGCTTATAAAGCAAAATTTATTAGATGGAAGAAAAAAAAGTGTAATAATTTAAAGTGCAGTAGGTTAAGCTCTAACAGATCTAAGCTAAATTATTTAGCCAAAACTATCACTTTGTTAAAACGTATTTATGTAACTTGTACATTTGAATAACTTACCTTAAAACGGTCAAAATAAATTTAGTTTATTTGAAAATACCATCAAAGTAAAAAGAATGGTTAACCTCCTAACATTAGAGCTAACGTATTAGTCTTATAATACTGCAAATTGTTTGCATGCTCGCGTTTAAAGCCAAACACAAATTGTACAAACATTATATTTCCGACACAAGTACCTGTATATACACATGTAGATGTAGTTGAATCCTTGTTGTTAGACACGAAGGAGCGCTGTCACGTTTTTATTATCAGCGCTGATGAGTTGTCATGAGATGCTTTTAAGTAATTTATTACCGTCTATTGATTTCCATGTCTTTTTTTTATATTTTTTTTCATATTTTTTTTTTGTTTTAGTTTTGCGTGTTTGCCATGCTTGCGCTTCACCACAATTACAGCCTTTCTGAAGTGAGGGCAGCCATGGCGTATGAGTAACATTACCAAAAGTACACATTCGCATTCATTGTTCGCCATTTAACTCGCTCTTCTGCCACTAAAGCCTTTTATCGTTTTTTGCTATTCTTTTTTCTCGTTTCCTGCCGCCGCTTGCAGTATTGCGTAACAAGCGCCAAATTAACAACAACAACAACATCGACATCAACAGCCGGCGCTAATGGCGATTCGGCTGCGGCAACAGTCACAGCTATGTCTTCACTATTAACTGCGCCCACGACTGCAACGCCGGCAGCGCTGCCATTAGCCGTACACTACTTGGCTAGCTTCCATCAGATTTGTGTGGTGACTGCACTGCTTCCATTGGTGACGCTATTCACCTGCTTCGTCACCGCGTACGTCTTCCAATATGATGATGTGCACGAAACGCATTGCCGTGTAAGTACTGTCTATCGCTCGTTTATTAGTCAGCTAATGACTTTTCAATTACATTGAATTGTTTGTGTCGTCTCTCGTCTCACTTGCAGGTCTACAACATTGTACCATCGATAAGTGCCATAACCGGTGTCAGTCCACAGCGTTACTTCTGGCGCCTGAGTATTGCCTTACACATTGGACCGCGTCTGCCCATTGCCTTTGTGTATAAGAATTTTTATCGCAGCATGTTGGCCGATTTGCAGCAACGTCGGCCGCATCTGGTGCCGAAGGCCGATCTAATGATAACCTTAATTTTAATTTTGAATCTCATCGAAATTTCATCGTTGGGCGGGGTTACCTACATTTCGAATAAGGAGAATTATCGTAAGTAATACCAAGAGAAGTCATTAAAGTTGATTTCTATAAAATTGGCATTTTTGAAAGGAGTACAAATAGATTTACAATACCTAGGGTTCGCCGAGATCGAATTTTTGAATGTTTGTATCGGAATTCAATCATTAGGTGGTGCCGGTGGTCAAGCTGATGATCGTCAGTTTTTCTCTAAAATTCATAGTACATAGTTAAGTCCGCATTGCATATAATATTATATAACGCCATTTTTCTCTCCTAAAGCTACGCCAGTCGAGGTAAGAAAATCACTGGTGGACCTGGTTTTTTCAAATATTGGTCGGCTCTCGACCGACCTTAGCAGACTTTTTGAGTGCATTTCTGTCAAAGACAATTTCTAGCCTATCAGTCCTTCATGGTTGGTTTAACACTTATAAGGGACTCTATTTCGTGAATAAAACCAAAAGACAGAACGAAAATAACAGGAAAAGTTTGGACAAGATCTAGCAAAGAACCAAATATAAAATTAAGAGTAAAAGTAAAAAGAGAAAAGTAAGAAAGGACTAATTTCGGGTGTAATCGAACATTTTACACCCTCGCAATGTGCAAGGATCAAAGGTGGGGAAATGTTTTCGGGTGCTGGCATAATTTCGTATTAAAAAATGTTGCGGAAGAATTCAACATTCATTATTCAACGAAATTGTCAATGGATTGCAATCATATTTGGTAGCTTATTAACTTATATTATAGGTCATAGACTCATGTACTTTCGTTGCTATATTTTGCCTGGTGTCAGAGATATTTATATTAAAATCTACCAAATTAACTCAAAAGTGATATATGCGATATAAACTCAACCTCAACTGGTTTATTATATATATTAGACACATAAGGAAAAAGTCAGCCAGAGAAAAGGAAATCATTATATTAGGAATAAGCGGCTTGGACCATGGCCTGAACAGATTTCTTTTATATTTAGCGCGAAATCACATTGTGTTTAAGAAAATGTATCCACTTAATTTCATTAAAATATCACACATATTGACGAACATAAACGGTTTAAAGTCAGATGGAAAGTCGGGAATTCTTACATCGGGCATTTTTGGGATAGAAGAAAATCGGCACTGATCACATTAACTCTTTTCATTATTCAAGTATATTAGGGAACATGTTTTCACGCAATTTTGTGAAGGTAACTTAGACAGTGACCGACCTATTCAGCATAAAGTCTGCTAGAATAGCGAAAACCATTATATGTAGTATATGGGAGCTGGGATAATTCGTAGACCGATTTTACACATTTTCGGCAGTAAACTATGGTACCTCCAATATTACACGTTCACTTAATGTGCTAAGATATCGTACATATTGACCGAAATATATGGTATGAAGTCTACAGGAAGGTTGAAAATCCGTATATTATAGGTACCTGGGGGCTAGAGGCAGTATTTATCAGATTTTCCCCATTTTTGATACCAGAGCACGCTATCATCATGGAAACATAATCCTCCAATTTCATTATAATATCTTACAGATTTTTCCGATATTTTCTATAAAAAGTCAGATAGAGGCACTGAGTTCCTAATATTGAGTATCTAGTGGCTTGAAAAGTTATAATCCGGTTTCGTCTATTTCTACGCATAAGATAACATATCCTGAAAGCAGTTTGATTTTCATATCTTAATTGCTGCTTGATTTATCTTCTTTAAAGTGAAAGGATCAGATGAAACTTAAAATTGTGTTGTATGAGAAGAAGGCGTGGTTTTTGTCCGATTTCGTCCATTTTCACAGCGTAACATAAGAATACAAATATAATGTCACGCATCGGTGCTACGCCCATCATCAAAACTTTACACGGATTCCGATGTAACCCTTCCGTATCATATCTTCTGCGAGATTTAATGTTTCTGACGGGTTCCTTCAGCGAGTTATCGCACTTTTACTAGTTTTCAACATAACTTTTGTATGGGAGGTGGGCGTGGTTATCATCAAAGAAGTTATATGAAGAGATGCTAGAAAAACTTAGTCGGAGCAAGTTTGCTTGACATGGCTTTAACAGTTTCCGAGATATATATATTAAACCTATTCGGTGGCCCGGGCATGACTTTTACAAAAATTTTAGCCCACAGATGCCCGCCCTACTAGGATCCCCTATGCCAAATAAGACGTTTATATCTTAATTCGCTGCTTAGTTAAAGCACTTTATCAGTTTTCGATTAATTGTATTTTGTGGGCGTGGCAGATGTCCAATTACGCCCATCTGCAATACCAACCGTCTTACGGTGACAAAGAACACGTGTACCAAGTTTCAGAAAAATATCTTAATTTTTACTCAAATTATCGCTTGCACGGACGGACGGAGGGACGGACAGGCACTAGGGTTTCAACTCGTCTTTTCATCCTGATCATTCGTATATATATATATGTCTGTATCTAACTCGTTTAGTTCTGGGTGTTACAAACAACAGTTAGGTGAACAAAACTAATATACTCGGTAGCAACATGTTGCGAGAGTATAAAAAAATTTCGACTTTCAACAATTTGGAGATCTGTAACTCTGTTGGATAATATCTGACTCTTCACGGTTTTACTGTACACACCAAAAGTTAGATTTATATGTGCCGGTTTGAGGTGATTTGGTGGGGACGGTTTCACTTCTTAAGCAGTTTCGAGTAATGTTGCTGAGGAACTGGCAGTTGGCTAGCTATGGATCTGGGCATATTCCAGTAATGTTGATAAGATATATGATATTTAATGATATCAGCGGTCCCTATGCTTATTTAGGCTGATCCCCGCGATGGAGAAAACGGGTATCACACTTCGAGAGATGAGGCGCCGATCCTTTTTGATGCGAAAAAGTCTTAGCTATGGATCAAAAACCTTTTCATACATCGTCGACGTACTTTGAGCTTATCTCAAATTTACTAAGGTAGCCAACATCGATTCCAAAGTCTTTAGGATAATGAAAAAGACTTCTCTGTGACTGAAAAGAAGACAAACGAAAGAATTTCTGAGATGATTTGTGTCATACTGAAAGCATTTCGCCGATACATGACGGTGTTTTGATCCATAGCAATCTCTGTTCTCTATTTCGATTGAGATTCTTCCAAATCTGATCCTTACTCCGGCTAAAGCTTGAAAACGACGAGGTGAATCATCTAACCATTATTTTCTCACATAAAGACGTCGTTCTCGGAGCTGTGTTTGAACTCTTTGATAAACTAAGGGTTCTTCGAAGAATACGAAGTTGACTTTTTGAACTAAGCTAACGTAATACAACTCTCTTTTCTCTTCACCAGCGATTCACGAGAAAATCTTCATCACATTTATGGTTTGCTCACTCTGCTACATGTTGGCTACGATCAAATTGCATGGAATGCTCTTCGAGGATGCAAGCAAACTTTTGCCCATACAACGGGAGTCCATCAAATGGAAGAAAATACTTTTCAACACCTCCATTGCGAGCACAGTCGGCTTGTTGGTATTCTTCGCCAAACATCGTTTCTACTGTCATGATTTGGGTAAGTCCGCAACTGTGTCTGACTGTCTACAACTGAATCCAATATTAAATCGAATTCATATATTTCTCATTAACCACAGCTTTCAGTTGGTTCGCTTTCTTCGAGTATGTGATCGCCATTGCGAATATGCTTTTCCATTTCACCATCATTTGGGACTTTCCATCGCAATTTATGCTTATCATACAGGGACCAAAGGAGAAAATCGAGGAACTCTTAAAGCGCGTAAGCGCTAAGTCTGATTAAACGTAATGCGAAAGACTACCTTGATGAATGCACACAAACTCACACACATGCATGGACACAAAAAGTGTAAAAGTATGCGTGTGTGTGTGTAACACTCGCTGTGACTTGAATAGAGAGCGTTAACGGTCGCATATCTGGTAGTTTGCGGTGTGGTGCGAATAAATCAATTTTAATTTGATTTGATTGTGAATTGTGAATTGTGAATTGTGACAGACACATGAGAAACCTCAAGCGCGCTTCCATTGTCAACTCATACGCATATTTTATGGTTCGATTTTCACTACTTTGCGAAAAGTACTCATACACACATACACACATACAAACAAACATACATACACAGAGTGAAGGTAAAAGTCTCCTAATAGCGGTTTGCGTCAAGCCCTAGTTAAATCCATTTTAAAGCATACAAATATACTTTCATATATATACCAATTAAATAATACACTATGTATTTATAAATAATTTTATTTAGTTTTTAAAAAATACATTTTAAAGCAATAAATTTAGCTTTCTGTTAAATACATGTGTATCCGTAGACTTACACTAGTTTTGTGAAATTTTTAAAGTAACGCAATTACACGAGTTTTAAATGCACTTACATATTTTATGCAGTTACAATATTCCGATAAGCAAATACTTGAAATACTCAAATACCTTTTGACTTATAATACAGGTGTCATTAAGTCATTATTATGTACGTATATACACGAAATTGAAAGCAAAAATAAAACAAAGAAAAGTTTAAATACTGAGCGCATCTCCAAAGGAAATCGCAAATAATGCACATAGTTCAAAATTTTGCAATTTATTTAGTGAAGAAAAGTTATATAAAGTAAATTTAGCTTTGATTTTACCCAATCAGGGGCAAAACAAGCGCTGTAGTAGGCTTATATTAGTTTTGTTTAATAAAAACTAACTAATATTAATAAAAAAATTTAGCAAAAAACTTATACAAAAATATATAAATATGTTCATAAACATTCATTTAAATATTGTTTCATTAATAAACCATACTCTTCAGTCTAGGTAAAATACTTCACCATTCTTTCAATGTCAGAATTTTTAAGTCTATTTAAATACATAGGTTTTCAAGATATTTTGGATGTTTTAAGCTGTTGTATACACACTTTTATTTAATTTTTTTTAAAAGCTTACAACCTAACTTTTTTTCTTATTATTTAAACCTTTCTTTACTATTTTTTTGTTTTTGGTTTTTATTTCTTTATTATTTCCCCTACAAGGCTGGGACTATGCGTATATTCGAATGTGCGAAAACAAATACGGATTATTCGGAAAAAATTCGGACAGTATAGATTCTGGTTAATATTTGTTTTTTACAGTTATCTTGATATTCAAATTTACAAAAATTGCATTCTTCCAAAACAATTTTAAACAAAGTTTCGTTATAGCATTCCTACTTAAAATACATTACAGCCTTATTGACGCTTTCGAAAAATATGGCTTTGTTTGAATGCTCCAAGTTGTTGTTGTAGCGGCAAAAACATTGGTCAAACAATTTTGAGGAAGCTGCTGTGTTGACAGTCCTTGGCCGGATAAAAATCCAGGTCCGTTCCGGTTACGTTTCCCGAAAGCTCGTATTTTTCGTTTAAATTTTCGGATATTGGAAAACTCGATTTATCCAGATAGACGAAAGCTGATATTAAAATCTCAGGTTTAGTATAAGCATCTCTTTTTAGGTGCAATGCTTATTTTCTTAATCAAGTCTACATCAAATAAGTTCTATTCTCTTTCTCCTTTACGTTCTCACAATTATAATATTATCTGAAACTTAACTCTTTGCTGTCCCTCGCGATGACAATCTTTTAGCAAACCTGAGTATGCATTTTCCAGAAAGAATTTGTGATTATACTTGCGGAATTTATTCAAAAGTTAGCGACATGTAAAAGCTTCTAGTTAGCAAAAATCTTAGTTTAAGAAAGTGTTTTATAAATAAGATGAAGTGATAATAAGAAAATATGAAAGCTTACCAAAAGCTTCACGAAAGCTCATTAACACTATAGTTTGTCTAGAATGTAGAGCTAAACTTCTTTAAGCGTGCTGAGTTAAGTTCTAAGTTCCTTAAATATTAATAACACTTTTTCTAGATAAGTTATTTTCGACTCGCTAAAACTTGAAGGGTGGCGAATCGAATAAACAACTGGCGTAAATCATAAAAATTGGCATATTAAAAGCTAGTAGAGGTAGAATTTCATATAGTTAAACCATTTTAAAATCTTTTATTGCTTGTAACTGAATAACTGTTGTTGCTCTCAAATGTTTTGGCAAGAGAGTCGATTTGAAACATAGCAAGTAGTTAATTAGCGAGTCGGCCACTAAAAAGTAAGCCAAAATCTTTCTTTAAATAGCATGCAAAAAGAGAATTTTCTTTAGTTTTTGTTTTTCGATTTAATTTTTATATTAGAGTGACTCGATAATTTCTTTCAAGTATGCAGATTATAGAATTAATTTTCTACCAAACATATTTTTGAAATGGCAAACCATTCTACAAAATAATCCACCACATGCTCTTCATATTACTCCTCCTTCCCATTCTCAAACAGTTAAATGCTTGCAACACATTTTTGTCTTTATATCATATATTTCTTTTGAAGAATAATATCAGTCAACAAGTATTTATCAATATTTCAATCAATATTTAAATGATAAATAAAGTCTACACACTCTACTCTCCACACACATACATATCGCTTTCGTCTCTATGTATTTGAAAATATACACCCGCTCCAAAGAAATAGGAACTAACAATTTAAATATTTGTATATTTACTACTTGAATACTTTTGCTAAGCTACTCAAAACTTTGTATACAATTTTATTAGCTAAAATAATACAAATTTTCGCCACAATTACAGACTAAATTTTTAAGTTCGATAAGCGATTAATAGTTTTGCAGTACAACTCTCTAGAAACTCACAAATACAAACTAAATATTATGTATGGTTAAGACAGTTAGCATTGCAACGCATTAACATAGTTTTAGTGAAAATATTATTAATTTAGTAAATATATTTTGCTGAAAAACTATTAAAAAATTTTAAAAACAACAATAGTTAATAAAAATATTTATAATAGTGTTATCAAAATGATAATAATAATAAATTAATTAAAAATAAATATTTAAAATTCAAACCACAGACGACAAATTAAAAAATAGTAATCTTTTCTCTAGAACACATTTTTAAATCCGAAATTTCAATAAAAAAAAAATAAACTTAAAACCACATATCGTACAAGGTCTGTATTATAGAAAATAGTTGTTAGAGAATTGTAGTTAAGAAATAAAGAATAAAAGCAGCAACAATATAACCAAATGTATTTCGTAGAGTTTTTGAAAAGTTTGTAGCACCATTTATGTGAATTTATTTCAGAAATGCTAATTTCTAAATCTGTCTTCGCCTCTTTGTATATTTCTTACTTTTATATTTAATTACAATAAAATTGACGAATTATATTGGAACTTAGACAGTAGCGATCAAATGTAGCTAACGCTAATTATTTGAAGAATGTTGAGTTGAACAAACAACTGGTATAAATACAACATATCTGAGAATATACCACTTTAAAGTCATGTCTCCTCCTCTCTTGATCGAACTCGCTAACTTTATTGTTGCTTGGACATGTAAATTTTTTTGACAAGATAGTAGAGCGCAAACAAAGCGAGTAGTGAAATGGCGAATAGAAGACGCCTCATATTTGCGTTATAGGTATACTTTTGCTTGAAAAACTGGCATATACCTTTTAACTTCTAGCTGTTAAGGAGTTTTAAGTGTGTAGTGTACACCAACGTTCTTTTTCTCAAACTATTTTTTTTTTAAGTTAGCTTAGGAGTAGTATTGATTTGTTTTTTTTTTTTTTGATATTTTCAATTTCAACACTTTGATTTGTTTATCAATAGACTGAGCTGGATTGGAGTTTAAGTCGAGAATATATGGATAACTATAACAAATTAAGCTGAATACAAGTTAAGCATACACAAAATTTAATTCTCTATAACATCTAAATGATTCAAGTAATGTAGGTAATGGTAATAATTTGAAGAACTTCTCAAAAACTCAAAAGAAACAGCAATTAATGAAAGAAAAAAAAAATTTATATAAAAAAAAAATTATCTCTTGAGTTCCGACGGAGGTTCGAGGGAGCTGAAAATCGGCAGTAGAAATTTATACTCTATTATACAATCAGAATATTTAGCAGCACAGGGAATTGCATATTTCTTTTTTGTATAGATCGGCGAATAAAACTTGTATACTATATTAAGGGAGTTTTTAAACTCGAAATGGGCACACAGCATAATAGAAAATTCTTGAATTAGTCCAGGTCACGAAAGAAAAAGTTATTAAGGAATATATAAAAAATATTTCCAAGTAGTTAAGACCGTTATTGATTATAAAACATAATAAAGCAGCAAAGTAAATTTAGCAGTAGACTCAATTAAATTATTTAACATATGTGGGTAAAATATAAGAAGAAACCGTTATGAAATATTGAAACAGCAAATAATATAAATAAAAGAAGCGCAAAAATATAAAAGCTACCACGCCAAATAATTTCAGTTGTAAGAAAGTTTTGAAAATTGTTCTAAAAATTTCTAAAAACAAAATAAAGTGGTTTTATATATACTAGAAACAATTTCCGTTAATGAAAAAAATATAGTGGTTGATATCTGTTGCAATATAAAAAAAAATTATTATTTAAAATTATCCAAATAAAATAAATATTATAGTGGTTTAAATATTTTTTTCATTTATTGACTAAAAACTAGTTTTTGCACTAGTGCAAAATTGCACTTGAGATTTGACGATGACACATTCACTTTTAAATGAGTAAAACAAGTTGTAAAATTATAAAAAAAATACCTTTGTTTAATTCTGTGATCACATGTTTGTAAAAAAAAGTGCACATAATATACTCGTATATATTCATGATATGAACAGTCGCAGCGAATATATTTATACGAAAAGCAAAAAAGTTGTTAAGAAAATGTTTTCTCCCCTTACCCCTAAAGAATATAATCAATGCAATTTATTTCCATTCAATTCAATAAAATATTATTATGCATTAAATAAAAGAGATTTACTATATATTTGAGTGGCTGATTTCTTGTGTCTAACATATGGTATAAAATGAAAAAGAAATCTCTTCGAGAGCTACTTAAAAAGTTGCTCTTTCTCTCTCACAGAATTGCTCTTTTTCTCTCTTGCTTCTTCTCACAGAGAAGCAAAAAAAGATTCTTCTCTGTGAGAATCAGCAAGAGAAAAGGAAAAGCTCACCGCGTGTATAATCCATATGAATCTGTATATATGGTGAGAATATTCATTTCATCGTCAACAAATTTAGTTTTTTCTTTGTTTGATTGGCTTCCCACTATTCGAGAGCTTTGTTGAATCATTTAAGTTAATGAGATTGTATTTTGGTGAAACTGTTAAATTTCTCAATGGTTCAACTCCTTTACGGAACATGGTTGGATATTTGGATCTCAACGCCGAAGAACCACTGGACTTTGTGAGCACAGCTTTAGACTGGAGAAGTTCACCAAAGTATAGAGTGAAACGGATTGGCATCTACCATCTGAATTTAGTATTCCCTTGCGGAAACCTCAAGAAACTGGCGCTGTTCTCTCAATAAGTGACTAACATGACGTTGTGGACAATGGTTAAGAAGAGAGCGGAGAGTACCCAATTCCTTGTATCCGTCACGCTCTAGATACAACACAAAAACATTAAAATACCAGCTTGTATTACATTCTCTCTGACTTCACAATGTTTCCACTCACTCCTTATATACATGTGTTCTTGTAAAAGCATATATGTATACTGCTATGTACTATATATGCGCCTTCGATAAGTGCGTACATCTCCACAATCTGTCTGCTTTCATTTCAACTGTGCAGAATGCTGCCGATAAGTCAGCATTGTTTTGTTTCTTTTCTGTGGCTCTTTCTATGCTTTCGATCTTGGCTTCCAATTAAATTATTCGAATCATCTGTGGAACTCCAGCGATCCGTTCACATCATCTGTTTCGTGTGTATGTTTCGGGAGGAGCACATACATATTTTGCTATTTTCCTAATCATTAATGGCACATCCGAACACATACACACACACACACACACACACACACACACACACACATAGATATATATATGTATATATGTGATCATAGATTTCTGCTTTCCATTGATGCTGCCGCATTTGTTACGGCAATGACTGTTATGTTCGCGTCCACATGGTTTGCGATAACTTTGTTGCGGCCCCGAAAAGCCGACAATGAAGCGATATACCATGTGACATATACATATATATATATGTGTGTGTGTGCGTGTGTGTTTGTGTTGATGTCCCCGCGCTTCGTTGACCTCGGTTAAGCGAGTGTATGCGTTGTATTGCTTTATTTTGTATTCTTTAATGTTGTCTTTTGTTTTTGTTTTGGTAATCTGCAAACTTTTTTGTTGTGGTTTTTACTTGGACTTCGCAGATAGCTCCCCTTCATGGTTTCTGTGCTGAAATTCTCTGAATTGTTCAGCGTTTTCATTTCGAAATTCCGCTACTCTCTTGCTTTCTGCTCCAAGCGCAAGCTTGTTTGTACTTATATACAAATATAAATGCGTAGATGTGTTTGGGAATTGAAGGGATCTTAAACTGGGATTGCGATCGGATTGAACTGCTATGTTTGTTTTGGAATTGTACGCATTTCGCCTTGAGAAGGAAGCTCTCAAGCGAATACAAGAAAATATCGAAAATATTTTAGTTAAGATTGTGTTTTAAGTGTACATATATATATAAATATATATGTAGATATGTGATATGTAGATATGTACGTGTACTTAAATGACCAAGAGTACATAAATGTGGAATTGTACAATTTTGATTGTTTGTGGTAAGATTTTTATGCATTAGGGTAATCCGAAATATTACTGCGAGCTTGAACCAATTACCAATTTTTTGACAGCAGTATGTACATACATATTTGCCAAAATAGGGTCGAATACATATGTTTAATCTGATTAGGGCTGAACCCTTAAAATTTTTACACAAGTCCAAATTGATATAATATGGATAATTTCCGATAAAAACTGTGATTAGTAAATCCAAGAGATTTAGCTTAAGTCAGCAGGCAGTCGAAAGTGAATATCTATGGTTTTTGCTCGGTAAAAGACTGTGAATTTCATAGGTGCCTATATTTAGTCAGGAGATTGAGTCTCTGACCCCAAGATTAATGATGAAAATGAAAAATGTTTGGAACGAAAGCTCAATTCATCAAAATTTCGTCTGCAAATGCCTGAAATATATTGTGCAGAAGGAAAAATTAATTTACTACAGATCGTACTGTCTTCTAGCTTCAATAATTTCTGGTCAAGTCTCGCCATAAATCAAATATAGCTGAAGAAAGAGCAAACAAACATTTGCTAAATTTTAGGACTAACCTCTCTCCTTTATTGGCAGTGTGTCACGTGAGTTGTTCATCAAATTCAAATTCTGCAACTGTGAAGTCACCTTAGGAGATGCCCTTTCTTGATGTTACCAGACGTGGGGTGAACACCCCTTGTCATTTCTCAAATACGGCGCCCTTCAAAGTCGTAAACGACCAGGAAGTCGTTAATTTTCTTGCCGGGTTATTAAGAATAATAATTTAAAAAAACACATGTACTTACATTTATACATATTTGAGTATGTGTGGTGCTCTTTGCCCTTCAGAAAGTTCGCACGATCGCCAATTTTTGTTGTTTTTGTGTTTGCGCCTTGTTTAAGTTTTTTTTTTTTTTTCAATTTCATTTGAGGACCATTTGCGCCTATGACTCTGCTGTTGAAATCCCGCATACTCTTCGAGCAAAAAGTTGCTTATATGCCTTCATACCTACATATGTAAATATGTATTGCATATGCGGGCACTACTTTTGTCTCAAACTGTTGCCCACTCGATTGAAATGACTATTCGACTGCGTTGCGCTTTATTTCGCTGCTTGTTGTTGTTGGTGGCAGATTTCAATGAGACTAGTTTTTGTGTTGTTTGCACTATTCTGAAGCACCAGCCAACGCGAGGATAGCGGCAATAATAAAAACAAAAATAAGTGTAAATAAAAAAAAGGGTCAATGTGAAATATAGAAGAAGAAGAGAGCTCTAACTGCGCCAAGTTCTGTTCCGTCGTCGAACTGGTTCGCTTTTTATTATGCCAAGCATGCTGTGGAGTCAGCGAACGAGTGTCGTATGTCGCTGTCGCTGTCGCTGTCGTTGCGTCGCACATGTGTTGATATAACCATAGATGGCGACAACAGCTAGCCAAACGCACAGACAGCACCACATCGCACCGCACCGCACCGCACCGGTGGCACAGCAGTTCCATTCACTGGCGAATGTGATGTTCATTGCCTTCACCAGACCATCGCTCGCTCGCTCACACTTACCCGCTTACCGCCGGCCGGCAGACTGCGTTGGACCGCGTGGCTACGATTCGATTGAATTGCATGCAACACTGTTGCCACTGCCATCGCGTTTGCGACTGCAACATGTCGATTCTTGCCGCTCGTATGCGGTTGCTGCATCAGCGCCACATCGCTGGGATTCCTTTGTGCCATTCCACAGATGCCACAACAGCAAACCAGCTAACCAGCTAACAAGCGAGCGAACAAGTAAGCGAATTTTTTCTGCGTGCACTTTTGCTAAAATGCTGAAAGAATTGAGAACTTGCAACCAACACACACCAACACACGCACACACTTTGCTATTGGCAGTATGCGTGTGTGTTTTGCCGCATTTGTGCACGACAACGTGAAATACCAAACGGTGAATGCAGCGATATGAGCGCTCGCTTGTTGTTTAGCTGTATCCGGGAAGCAGAGGCAGCGGCGCGTATCTGAGAAATTCTTTGCCGCGCACGAAAAGCTAGCGTGCTGCAGTCAACGGTGAGGATGTGAGCCAAGAACAACAGTGTGGTAGGCAAAAACAAAAGCCGAATGACTGGAAGAACAATAAGAATTGTTCAAATTCAAAAGCAAAAACAAAACAAGTGGAGAACGCAAAGAGAATACAATAACAAGAAAAGCAATTAAAGCTACGCTGATGGGTGGAGTTTGTGGGCAGTGGCAGTTAGCACGCAGCAAGTAAGTGGGTATCAGCAGTGTTGCCAACCACCCAAAATAAATTATTAATATCTATAAGTAATTCATTTCAATTTATCTTTTTTAAAAATAGTTAATAGTAAAATGCAAAAATTAATATTTTTAAGAAACGCATATTACTAAATGATTATTCTAAATATATCTGAAAATATCGCAGAATACTCTAGGAAGTCACATATGTTTGTATAAGTGACATGACTTTTCGATCGCCTTAGTAAAAAAGAGTGCTGCTTTCTAAAGTGGAATATTAAAAATATACATTTCGTAAAGATACCCGCTGATAAGAACCTTAATTTGAATAAGTGCTTTGGTCCAATGAAACGTGGATCAATTGAATTGATCTTGATGAAAAAAGGACTGAAAGTACTGTTCATCGTACTAAAGGTCAGTGGTTAAACCTCAGACACAAAAAGGGAATATGCAAGCGACTGGTGATAATATGTGAAATGTTTTTTTTTTATCTTATGGAAAGAGCCCAATGATTCGAATGATAAGGAAAATTAATCAATGGCAATATTTAGACATATTCAGAAACAAAGAAAAGACCTCTATTTGGAATACCCAGTCTCTTCGATGTACTATTATGCTGAATAACAACTGAAGTAGCACCGCAAAGTTTATGAAGAGATCTTAAAGAAAGAGAATATGTGTTTGACTAATTAGAAATATCATATAAAAACCTTGCAGAGTGATGTAAAACCATATTTTCTCTAAAAAAATTTTACGCTCCATTGGTAGACATTCATGAAGCTTGGATTTCATATCTAAAATGATATGTGAAAAGCGATAAGAGACTGGGAATACACATTCGTATTTCTTCTTTTTATCACAGAATTTCGAAATATAGGTACATGCTCTTTTTTAAAGAGTTAAAAGAGCTTTGTAAAATTATTGCCCAGTATCTTTAACTTCAATGGATAAATAAAAAAAATATTTTGATATGTAATTTGAATTTTACTTGGAGAAACTACTAACTACACAAAGAATAAAGAATTCAATTAAGCATATCTGCACTTATATTATTTTCTACGTATGTAATTTAATGTTTTGCCCGACAAAAAATGTTCATGATTTAAAAAAGAATTTTTTTTATCATCCAAAAATCCATCACCTTTGCATCATGACCTTGCTTAAACAATGGCAACACTGATAAGTAGGTGGTGAACACAGCTTCTCACATGCATAAGGATGTCACCCGCACCACCTCCTCCACATGCTTTGCTAGCCATTAGCAGATATTAAGCAAGAAATTTGCGCGCGGAACATCAGGTGTTGCTGTCCGCTACCGGCCGCTCAACAAACTTGCCATTGCTGCTTGCCATGCAATTCGCCGCAATATATCGAACAGCTGAACTTTCAGTGGCGTTGTCAACACAAACACAACAACACGACATCGACATAAACTACCAATATTGCTGTTGCTACATTTGTACATTGGCGCAGCTGTATTTGTGTGTGTGTTTGCGGCAGCGACGACTGTTTGCTGCTTTCGTCATTGCCTCTATCGCTGCGCGACGACGTACTCGTGAATTCCTTGCTTCGTTTCGGAATTTTGTTTGTGTTTTGCGGTCGCAAGAATTTTTCGTTTTTCCATTTGGCCTGGCCATTGAAACGAGTGGAGTCGCAGCGTGTTGTTCGCACTTTAATTGGCAATGAAAATTCCAAATGCTTTTTGTCGTATTTATTTTATATATATATATTTTTTTCATGATTGTACATTTGTGCGCATTTTGTTGTTGTGCAAGTTGAAGGAATACAAAGTGGGAAAAAATCATGGAAATAACTAGTGAAATAATAATAACAAACGTCAGCGGCTGTCGACACACAGCTGAGGACCGCCTCTGTTCGCGGCGCCGAGTTCGTTCATTCGTTCGTTCGTTTGTTTTAAGTGTTGGGGCGGCGCGTTCATTACATTGCATTAAATATAGTATGTTATTTGTTGTTGCACAAATGCATATATAGTATATTTCATAGTGCGTGTACTTTGCGTAAATTGAAAGCGCAGTTGTGTTGTTTGTGCGTGCGTCAGTGCAGTGCAGCGAACTAGCCGACAAACTGTCTTTAAGTTGCCTGCAATAATTGAGCGCAGTTAAGTTAGTGCTTGCCATTCAAACATTGTGTGTTGTTTGTGGGATACGCAATTCTTAGAAATTATTTAATCTCAGTGTGGTTGTCTCCGCGCGCGTGTGTGTGTGTGTGTGTGTGTGTGTGTGTGGACAAGTGGTAGGGACGAAATTGTGCGCAAAGCGCGGCTAACAGTAAAAAGTTGCATAGGTGAGTAATAAGCGCGCAAGTGTGCGTCATGAAGCAACAGAATGTCAAAATATGCATTTACATGCACACACACATATATGTGTGCATAAGTGCGGCGAGTGGCCATAGTGTGGCAACGCTATATTTAAATGCATTTCGCTAAATATTATTATGGAAAAAAAAGAAAAGAAATAAAAACAAAAAAGTGGATTTGCTAATTTAAAAAAGCCGCCAAGTATCATTATTTACAGTTATTGCACATATATACATACATACATACATACAAGCCAAACAGATTGCCATTGCAGCGTTGTAAACAAAGTCAGCGCATTGTTTCTATTGCTATTGCGGCTGCCGTTTCACGCTTTGCTTGCCGCCTTCATGTGGGCATTCTTTCATATTACAATATCATTGTTGCAACAATTCAGTGACATTTCGATTTTCCACACGCGCCAACACACACACGCATATATATTTCTCTCCGTTTGCGCGTGAATCGCTTTTTATCTTTTGCTTGACGCTTTCGACATAAACACTGTCGCAACAGTTGTTGAATTCGCCGCAATTTTATGATTTGTTTTGACTCTTCGATTTGTGTACCAACAACACACACACACAGTGATAGTTGCTGATATAAACAAACCAATAAAAGTTCAACACTTTTTTGCACAGTGGGCGTTCTTTGGAGTCACAGCGAGCTTTTAAGGTAAGTGTTTATTGGAAATTGACATATTTAACTAAATTATTTAACTTTTAGATTGTTATAATATATACAATTTATGCAATGAAAAAACAATTCTTTTATTGTTGTCTAATGTTTTATATTTCGCATGCTAGAAAATGTTCAATACTCTTACAAAATTACATAAATACTTTTTTTTTTATTTCGCAATTAATTTTTTTCTTTCTACTTTTTACAATTTTTGTTCTTACTTACTTACTTACTGACTTATTTTAGCCTTATTGGACTTCTTTTTTCTTTATTAAGTTTTTTTGTTTGAAATTTGTTTGGCACCTAGACATTTGGCATCAATGATTTCACTTCTCAAACCCACTATATAATTGCGTATTAAAATATGTAATGTTTTATTAATTCGACCCAAAATAATACCTTTAATATTGAGATATGAGTGCAAATTCCACCGTCCGGCTATATAAGGGCTTCATTTAATGGTTAATCGCGTTAAACAATTTCTCACTTTGAATAAGTTCTATAACTTTATATTAACTACAATATAACTAGTATATAACCACACTTAGCTGAAAATAAAATAGTTATCTCCAAAAAGATGCACGCTTAGACAAGTTATACGGCTTGTGAAAGAATTTAACAAAAGTTCTCACATACATTCTTTGGATAACTTAACTAAGTTGGCCCCACTATAAGACGATAAAACGACGACGTAATAGCTTGTGGCAGAAAACTATACCTCCGATGATTCCACATAGTTTAGAACCGAAATTGAAGAACTTTTGGGTTCCTCTTCTTTTCTTCTTTTTGGTTTGGTTCTCAGTCTACAAAAGTTTGATAACCAAACTTGTGAACATTTTTCAATCTGATTGCAGGCACCTTCCTGCTGCTTTCAGTAGTTAATAATTTGTGGAGCCTCGAAGATAAATTATTGTTTAGATTAACATTGAAATAATTTATTTTATACGCAAGCTTTGCTTCAGTTCAGAGTGCTATATACTTTATTGGAATACACACCAAGATTAGAGAATAATTTAAGAATTCAGACGGTATCAAAAAATATTCTTATACCAAACAGTGCCTCGTCGTTACAATACGCTCTTCTATATATTTTGAACTGGACTTTATTTAAAGAGTGGTGACGACAGAACTATACCTTGCAAATTGTTCCGCTTCATATCGACCTATCTTACTCGATCCATCTCACTGAACTCCGACAGTTCTGCGGTGCAACATTTTTAAAATCACATGGACCAGTACAGTTTCAAGATCCCGTCTCTACAAGAATTGAGTTAAGTCAGTTAAGTCATCAAAATATAATTCCTTTTTTTCCATTTTTTTTTACTTATTTTTTAAATTTTACTTAATTGTTATTTTTCACATATTATTATATTTATTTTACATACATTAATATAGGTCTTTTGGCACTGTGCCAACGAAATTTACATTCATGCAGAAATTGTCAACAGCTTTTTCAGCGTGTTCATACACATACACACATACATACATACATACATACATACATACTATATATTTTACTATCAACAACAGTCAAATCATGTTTCTGCTTGTTCATGCAACAATGGCACAAACATTCTCGCACTCGCGGCCACCAGCCCCCACAACAATACAACACAAATAACAATGCAATTAAAAGAAATCCGCACTTCGCCGCAGTTGCGCTCTAAGTCGCACACTTGCTGAATAATGCAAGCAGTAGTTGAACTGTTTATATCAATTCGCTCGCACTCAAACAGTCACCCAATTGGTATTTATACCGTTGTATGCGCACCTGTGTTCATGTTTATATGAATGTGGATGCGTAGTCGGTCGAATGCGAAGGAAAACAAGTGATTTCGCTCGCACAGCACGCAACAGCTGACAACAATTTCAGCCAGTATAGCTGTCTCGCTTGCACCATATACATATAGCGAATACATACTATAGAAATATTTTAGATATTTTCGCCGCGCATTCTTCAGCGCATTTTTCCGGCACATTTCTCTAACATTCCACAAATATTTGTAGTAGAAATTTTGTGTGTATAGTAGAATATGCCGTTAGACGAGTTGTGAATATTTGCTGCCAGGTGGCGCACAAAGCAATAATAATAATAAACTGGTTAAGAGAGAGCGAGAGCGAGAGCGAGAGAGAGCGTGCGTATGAGTGAGTGCTGTGCGAGTGATAAGGAGTGAAAGAGCGCTGGTGGGTGGCGTTGAGTGAGTGGGTGTTTTATTTTCTTCACTTTTGCCCCAGGATTTGTGATTTGTGGAGCAATGAGTGAAATGAGCGCATTGAGTGGATGATTTTGAGTGGTGAGTAAGTAATATGTAAGTCAGGCAGTCAGTCAAAAAGCAGAAAAATTAATCAGTTCGCCAGGTGAATTTGTTGCCTCCTTTTTGTGCGTTTTAGCGCTATTAGCTTTTGTCTTGTTGCCACAATTGTTGCTGTTCATCATGTTGGGCGGCGGTGTGCGGCGGTGTGCGGCCGTTGATAGCACTGCTGTAATATGTAATATCCAAGAGTTGCAAATGTGTTTGGCTGTGTGTGTATTATAACTTGTTAGCTTCATTCAGCAGAAGTTTCTGTTTAACTGGATCCATTTTATAGCTTATTTTCAATTGAAAATGATCGTGCTGTCAAGTCGTTGTTATTGCTGTTGCTGTTGCTGTTGATGGCGATGTTTGAATGTTGTTCTTCTTGCTGTCATTGTTAATTATTTTGTGTCATTAACATTTAAAGTGACATAAAACCAAACTTTGATTTTTGCTTTTAGAAAAGGTTGCGGGCAAAATAGTTGTTGCTGAACGTTTTAAAGAATTTTTTTTGTTGTAAATTTTTGTCATACATATCTACATTGGAAATAATAATTTGTATATGCAACATTTTTTGTCATACATATCTTCATTGGAAATAATACTTTTTATATACAACATTTTGTTGCAAAGAGTTGTAGACCTCTGTTATCTTTTTAAAATATTTGTATATAAACTCGATATTTTCTTATTAGATATATTTTTGCTGGCAGTCGTTAGAAATTCTGTAGCAATTTGTTAAAATGGCTTAAGTCGACTTTAGTTAATGGAGATAATTCGAGTGTTTTTAACTGATTTTTTGAGTCCCAACGCTGTGCTTTTTTTTAAAAATATTCTGTAATAGGAAACTTTAAACTACGAAGGAACTGAATGAAATTATTTGCCCGCTTTTTTATAGAAATCAAAAAAGCTTTCTGAGCCTCAGTCGACTGAAGTTACATATATTTAGACAAAATTTTCTTCTCCCTGTTTCTCCTCTCTAATTTTTAATAGCAATATGCGGCAAAATCTATCTTTTTTCTAGGGTTGGACCAAACAAAAAATTTTCAAAGGTTTGGTCCAATACCCAGCCGCGGGTTGTACAGTACAATTTATGGTTTTTGCTTCGAAAATTTATCATCTGTCAAGTGTAAGGCTACAGCTTCGTGAGTCGGGGGTCAAAATCCAAACTGAAATCGCACACGCACTATACTAAAGTAAAAATATTTATATTAAAGAAAAATTGCTTTCTAATGGCGATTATGTTCTTCAAGCATGCTGGAATAGCAGCAACATGCATCTATAAGTTCGCTTTTGAAAGAAACATTTTTGAAGTTAAGTCGTTTTCGCGGTCAACTCATTCGCATAAATACAGTCCATACCTAAAACACATAGATACATACATACATACAAATATACATAGGTAAAAACAAATGCATATTAATACAATCGCTTTCTGTTGTAATTGTTGTTGTTGTTGTTACTTTCCTGCTGTTAGGTGTTGGCTCATCATTCATTCACCTTCCAACTGCAGCAGCAACAGACGCCGCAGCATCACATTCACTCACATACACACATACATAGGTAGATGCATATGGAAGCACATATTGTTGAACACTTTATTGTTGTGGTGCTCGTACATCAATATCTTTCTGTTTCGGTCGACAAGAGCATTGCTAAGATTTCTTCTTGCACCATGAAGTGTTCATGAGCTTTTTGTTGTCATTGTTGTTGCTGTTGCTGTTGCTGTTGCTGTTGCAGCTAGTGCGGTAGTTGTAGTTGTAGTTGTTTGCTATAGTTCTTGGAAAACAGCGAACATCTGCTGTTTCATTTGCTGTTGTTGTTGTTGTTGTATGGCCGCCACTATTGCAGATTTCTAAAGATGTCTTTAAGCGCTTTTGTTGTTATTGTTATTGTCCGGTCTGGCCTTGCATCAAGTGTGACTTGAACTTTGCGGCCAAGAGACCCGCTTCAGTTGAACAGCTGCACCCGCTTTTTAACGCTTGCGGCCATTCGTGGTGCAAAGTGGAAGCGTAGAGAATATGCTAGATATGTATGTATATATATTTGTCTTATCTACATGTCGTACATATGTATGTTATATCTTTATATGTATGTATGTATGCATGTACCTCTTGTTGGTACTTTCATGGAATTGTGTTGCCACTTTGGAACGGAGTATAATAAAAATTCTGGTAGAAAAGGCAGAAATCGTTTCGCTCCCTCTGCTTCCCTGTGTGCTTTGGCTACTATTTCAAGACAATCAATGCAAATTGTTATTGTTATTGCTTCTGAATAGTAAAGTTACACAATGTTGTAAATATTTGCTGATATTCCATAAGCTTCACAATGAGTTGGCTTCATCATTCATTGAAATTGTTGCGTTGTGTTGATTGGCACTTTTCGTGTAGTGTTGGCGACATCGCCGTATTTGTTTAGTAGTTTCGTCTAATGATAGTTTCTTGAGGTGAAAACTAAAGAAATATGTACCTTAGAGTTTTTAACGCAATTTTTTTTTTCTTCTTTACAATAATACAAATATTATTCTCTTTTGTATCTGAAGATGATTTCTATACTTTGAGCAAACAGTAAGTTAAGTAATTTTCTTAATTGACGCTGTAACGACTTATTTTCCGTTTACAGCTTAACCTATTGACCCTTTCGTATTATTCGATATCAATCTTTGTAAACGTACAAAGTTCCCTAAAAATTTCTTTCTACAATCTCTCTCATGAAAACACAAAAAGATTCGCCTCTCATAAGAATCTTTCGCACAATCTTTCTCTCGAATACTTTCAAGGTCTTCCTGCAATAGGATTTCGTGAATATACTCCTTGAGAAATATACACTTTCGAAGCTTATTGTTGTATGATCGAGAGTTCAAGGAACCCGGTAAGACCTTCAGCTTTAAAAGCACATATTCGTAGATGTACCATAATGGTTATATGAGAATTTTAGTTGCGCCAGAAGTGTAGTTCCATATATTCACATATACACAGGAATTCAAATATCAGCTTATGCCTTCTATTTTTAAGTTAATTACTTCAAGTCTCTTATGTAAATATTCATACCGTACTTCTTTTAGCATTACTAAAGTATATTTTGCTGCACACAGTTACGAATCAAATTAATTTCCCTGCAAGCCAACTAGCGGTTAAACCACAAGTTAATTACCCGAGAGTGCTACCAGAAATTTATGTTAAAGTTTCTATGAGTTTCTTAAGGTCGAATTGCCAAAACTAACCGAAACTAACCGAAACTAACCGAAACTCTTTTCTAACTGTAATCGTTCATCCCTTTATGATGGCTTTCATCTATATGGCTCATGAGTCGTTACGTGTGCATGTGTTAGTTTCCATGCTAATTCTTTTTGCAGTTACGATATTCTCAGCAGAACAACTACTTCAGGGTCGGCCGAATCTGGTAGCTTCATGTGTTCACCCATACTATTTCTTTAAATTGGCAAAAGACGTGGCTTTCGCTAGTTAGAGACCGTGCAGCAATAAAATAAAAATGTTGAAACTTTATTGTTTTTAGATACTTAACAAAATGTTGATTTATTTTTTCCTTCTACACAATAAATTTGTGTTTGCATGCAGGTCATGCTGAAGGGTTGAATATAAATACTTTCATCTGATCACTTCGTCAATATTTTATATCGTATACATGGACTAAACTTGTCAGAACATCGATTAAGGGAATAAATTAAAGTGAAGTTTGAATAAATTCGGCTGCTATGGTAATTTATTATCCCTGTCGTCGATACACATCTTTAATATCCGAAATTCGACAATCATTAACGTTCGCTTACCTTAATGAAAATTAATGATCGCATTGCTTTATATTTTACGTACATGGATGTCTTTTCTTGGGTTTTAGCAGAGAAGTTATTGAGTTTTTTCACTGCAAAAAACAGCGGCATATCTTATCACATAATTCACTTTGTTCAATACGTCAATCGTGGCACTTTATTTTATGTTTTTTCATGGCGCTCAAAGGAAACTCTTTTTTTGCAATAATCTTTATTCGAACTAATTCTCATCTTCGTGTTCGGAAACAAAAGTTAGCGGTAAAGTTAGTTAATAGACCGAAGAGTTTCCAGTGTAATGTTTGGATATTGGTAATATATGCAGCGTATTTGAATTCTTTTGGTATAATTCTTCCACAAAGTTCTCAATACCTCTTTCGAAGAAATATATATTTCATATATTTCAGTTGATGTCTTGAGTAAGAAACCAATAAACATGCAGATGCTTGCCAACGACACACAAAGAAAAATCATCATTTAGTCCGCTGATTTTCTATAAAAAGCTTCCTATTCTTGAAACTAAAATAATCGCTCATTAGAACACCCTATGACTCTATTGAAACCGTAAATCGCGGATGCAAATGATTGTAGATCTCGACTGTAAGACTTATGAAACTTTTATATGATTGTGATATTGATGAATTATTAGAATTTTTTCCAATATCGGTAGCCACCTGGTATAGTTTTAGAAAAAGCACACTTCTTTCAGAGCTAATATAATTATTTATTTGTTTTAAGGACATGCATTAATAAACTCAATTAAGACAATTTGGACGAGTGGATGATTTTAAATGAGCAGAAATTACGGTAAATTGTAAACTAGTTTAGGAAGTTTATAGGCTATAACTCAAGACCACTCGAACAGCATTTTAAAATTTTTAGTGCGATTTTGCGAATTTGATTTCATGAAAGAGTGAGTGCTTTTTGTTTGAGTGAATAATAGTTTGAGTAACACAAGTTTGAGTTGAGTGGCTATATTATTATATGACTATAGAAAATACGCTTAAATACTACAGACTTTTAGTTAAGTGGGAGCTCACTCAATCCTAATGCCGAAGTATTGAGATCATTTCACATTTGAGTGGTTTTCTAAGAGTCTTTTATTAGAGAAATTTTTGAACTTTGCACTTGCCCTTATTCGCAAATTTCTCTTTCACTCCAATCGCACTCACTCAACACTCAGCACTCACTCACTCAAGACGCCAAGTGTTTGTGTGGTGAAAGCACACGCACACACACATAAACACCCTTAAATATGTACTTAGTAAATGTTGGCGACCGCCATGCTAACATATTATTATAGTGAAATTGACGACGGCACTTCGGTAATTTATGTATGCGCTTTCTTGTTGTATTTGCTTAAGGCGTACACAAGCGATCAAACATGGAAGTCGGCAGAGGATAAACTAGCGAACGCAAATTCATGCGCGTTCGGCTGTGTGTGTGCGAGTTAGTTGGCGTACGAGGATATCCGCTCAAAGGACCTTTCAACGCCACGTCTATATAAAATACGATAGCGTTTATCATCTACTCACAAATCGCCTCCCCCCCGCCCCCCGCACAAATCTACACTTGAGGCCGTTTGCTGTTTGTACAGTGTGTGTCTTTTGACGGACGAACGGTATAAACATCGTTTGGTCGGTCGGACGGTCGGATGGCCGGTCGCTTGTGCGCTGCATGTAGAGCGCGCGAAGGAGGCGGGGCGCGCACGTTGGTTCTTTCGCTCGTTCATTTGCTCGCTTCTACGTGTGCATTTCGCCGATGTTGTCGATGTTGTTGTGTGTTCACGCAGTTGTTGTTGCATTTGCAGTTGCTTTGCCTTTTGGAGCACACGCGCCGACACTCGGTCTTCGTCCTGCTGGCGTTAGCGCCCCATCAGCGCTCGCCCAGCCGCATTTATGGCTCTGCCTCTTAGCACACATTTATATGTGCGAACGTGACACAAACACTAGATTAATTTTTAAATGCTTTTTTATTGGTGTTCTTCGGGGAGAGCTTTGTGTGTGCCCCACCATGCGGCGAGCTATCGTGCATAAAGTGAGGCGATCCGAGCGGTTTGTACGTACAACCGGAAGGACGTACGCACACAGAGACCGAGAGTGTTGCCGTTGAGTTATGGCGGGTCCTTTCGTGCGGCTGTTGTTGTTGCCCATTTACAAGGCGAACGAGTGTTTTGTTGTTGCCGGTTTTGTTGAGCTCCTAACTTCGACTTCTAGATGCTGCTTAGACAGCCAGCAACATATTGTTGTCAGCGAGCATGAAATCGAATTGTTTTTGGGCATCACAGTGCTCTGCTTCGACTCTGTTGCCTGTGTCTATGCTGTTCGTTGCTGCTTTCCGGGGCCGTTGTCGTCATCGTCGTTCATCATTTGCTGCTGTTAATGTGTAATTTCTCGTGCTTGTCGGCGTCGGAAGTGCGACGAGTGTGAGTGTAATTTGGAGCGGAAGTGAGAGTGCAAAAACAGCGTTAGAGTGTAACGGGGGTAACGGAGTTAGAAGTCACATAGTTGACTATATAAGTAGATGAAAGCCGTGAGCAACAATTAGATTGTAGGAGAAGGAGAGGGTATTCCGTGCTGTTTGCCTCGATTGCTGTGGATTTACGAGTGCGCTTTCACTCTGGCGAAGAAGCGTGAATCTATTTTTCTGTTCGCATTTACATACATACCCTGTAGGAAAAATGAAAATATTTGGAAAAGTATTTTTTTAACAGTTATTTGAGAGACAACGTGGAAGAGACCACATTTTTTGTAACATGTAACCATCGATTTGATAAATAGTGTTTTTATGGTATAACTTGGATCGTCAACTTAAGGACATTCTACAGAGTAGCTGTTGATGTAGAATAAATGACTACTAAGTCTGATCAGAACTGCAGAATATACGCCTACTGGAGAAGAGGCTTTTCAAAGAAATGAGTTGCAATCTTCAACATATATCATTATGAATTCATTTCATAAATCTAAACTATAGTTCTATAGTTCTATAGATCATGCACAGAGACTTAGACTATGCAAAATATTTATTCTGCTCACACTGTTATACTATAAAAGAAATATGTCTCAAAGTTGAGGAGGAATTCTCTAATTTCGACGAATTTGGCTCAATCTTAAACTAAAAGATACTTAACAAAGACAGACAGTAAACTACGATCTTAATATTCGTATGAATATAAATTCTGAAACTCCGTCTTTTAGGGTCCTGGTGTGGCTGTCTTGCTGCTGCTGGTGTCTTGGCTGGTTTCTGCCAAAGATTTGAATACATATTTGAATTTATTTTTCGGCAACCGAGATTTGAACTAGAGGTCCACAAACATATTGCTTGTAAGCTGTCATGATACCTTTTCTTCATATATTCAAGTGGTCTAGAGATAATAATATCGAGCCGTCAGTTGAATTGTGTTCGAATTGGAGAATGCAAGTTCCCAAATTGATATTTGTATGAAGTTAGAGGTCCATACTTGGACAGCTTTCAGGAAATGAGAGTAAGCTCTTAGTTACTGCTGTGGTGACCAAAAAAAGTAGAGCTATATTCAGAAGGCCTAACTTTCCCCGCAGGGTATCCCTAATCTGCTGAGCGAGTGGGTCCACGAACAGCAACATCACTAGACAAAGCAACAATAGCAACAAAATAAAGTAATGCCGCCGTTGCCGTGGCTGGCACTACTGCAGATTATCATGGAAAAACTCGAATGGGTAAAAGGGATTTTCTGGTATGTAACTCGGCTTGGCTGGGCTCAATGTGGCAAAATCGCTAAGTGTGGCAGAGTACCGTTGTGCTGCCAGTTTTATTGACGGCTGTTGTGTTTGTTGTGATTGTTGTGCCCAATATATGCGGTGTAATTGTTTTATTTGCCCTGCGTTGCCTGTTGTTGTTGCTTAAAAGTTTTGCGTTTTTGTTGCTGCTTGCTGTGTGTCCGTGGGTTTGTTGTCGGTATTGTAGTGGTGATGTTTTGCTCGGCTTTGTGTTGTTTTGCCGTAACTTTGCAGTTTTCCGGTGCTTTCTTCACTAAATGTAGGAGTATATATGTATATATGTATAGCTCTGTAGTTGGATATATATGTGTGTGTGTGTACCATAGGCGGTTTATCTCGAAGTCTGCATGAAGTTGGTATATACAGTTATGTATGCAGTGGACTTGGCCGCGGGGTGTTGATACTTTCGGTCATTGGATTAATTTGTTCGAGCTGTTGCGTCTTTTTTAGCCCAAATTAAATTGAAATTTTCATTTGATTTCAATGATTTTGTAAAGGTATAAGTTGTTTGTGTGCATCCGATAGATTTTTAGTTGATAGGGTGTTCAGTTTGATCCAAGTTGGTGGGAATTAATTAATGAGCTCCGATTCAGCGAATCTTGGATTTTCTCAGAGTATTTTTCACTTGCCTTTTACTTTTGTCCACTTAGCGCTACCGATTCTAATTTTTCTTTATGTATTCCTAACAGCAGATTCAGAAAATCTCTGTTCGAGTTCCAAAAGATTCTTTCACCAATAATGTTTTTTCAGAAAGATAAAAAAGAAAATTTTCTATAATTTCTTGGAACCAGTTACTCATCATTTCCTTAGGTGTATATTCAGCAAATCCTGATCGTATCGTATTTTCTGTGAATTAGCTTTAGTTAGGTATGAATTTTGTGGATAGCTTCTCTAGGTTTGGTACATGTTTATTTCGCATATCGGCAAATATGAGACTGTTTCCTTATTCTCTTTGAGTTCACCCCGAAATAAAATATTGTTGTACAAGAGACCAGATACAAAGTATGTCTATATATAATTTATTAGAAGTGGTCTGTTCTTCCAAATGTACTTACCCAGATTGTAAATGGAGTTCTCTAACTTCATCAACTCGGCAGTTCTTTCATTAGGCCCAGAAAACGGAAATGTCGTGTCGTCCGGTGACGGTCCGGTCACGGTCACAACCCTATGTTGCAGTTATTATTAAATCTAATTTGCGTAGTTTCAATATTATTCTAGGAAGTATTGAGGCTGGTAGCGATTTAGGATTTGAACTGTAGATTGGGTTACGGCAAACCGGGTTTTGAGTACGTTTCCTGAATCTCTGATAAAAATGTTTCCACGACGACCTTGCTCGTCCTTAAGTTCGTCTTAGCTGGTAAATAAATTGTGGAAGTGAATGTTCTTCTTGCAATATTGTTTTTTCTTGGAACACCTAGAAAGGGTTTTTGTCATTGACTTTTGGTACAAATTCGTAGTTTTCCGTCATTCCATTTTTTGCGGCTGCTTGGTTTGATTTTGAAAGATAATCTCTATCACGTCAGAAATGTATTCGGAGGTTCGATTTTTTACATTCGTCGTTCTAAAGATCGTTTTTGCTGTAATTTAAGAGCCTTCGTCAGATTTCGACGAAACTAAACTCTCTATCTAAACTCTAAATATCTAAACTATATTTATCGAAGGTTTTTAGCGGTAGATCTAGAAAGCAATTTCGTCTCATACGGACCATAGGAAAAGGCTTGGGTGGACATGTGAAGAGATGGCTAAAAACTAACCCTATAATAGGTTTCAGTAAAGCTGGTATCTCTTCAGTATTTTTAAAGTCAGTAATCAGAATATCTATGTCCAGATAAACAACCTTCCAAACAACCAAATAATTTTCTTTCGAAACACCCTGTATGTCATAAACATTCATCTGAAATTTGGCACCTATCCAAAAGGGGAAACGATGACTTCAAAAAACTTCAAAAGGTCATGTCGTCATGATTTCGAGGGATAATTCTCAGCGTCATTGTTTAACTTAAATATGCGACGAAGACTTCTACAAGCATTTTGCTCAGCGTGATAGGCAAAAATTGCTTGCTGAGGATATTACAACAAGAGAAAAACCGGAAGCTTAACGATTATAGCAGCCGCCTTAAAGCAACAACAACTACTACAATTATAAGAGTGTAAACGATTAAGAAAGTCACACCAGGCATTATGATATATACATATATATACAAGTAAGTTGCATATATATGTGGTTATATATTTATATAGTTGTATATAATGTGCGATTTTCGCTGCTGCTACTGCAAGAAGCGACCGATAGCGCATTAACTTATGCTCTTGGGCAATAGACTAGCGAAGTTAGATGCTATAGGAAGAATAGGGCCGAGAAGAAGACGAAGGCGAAGACGATAGGCATTGGTAAGTTGGCTAGCATGTGATTGTGTCTGCGTTGTATATGGGGCAAGTGTGGAAGAATGACAACCGCGACGATGTGAGACGCTACAGAGGACGGAAGTCAGCAGGTTTTTGGCAGGAGTGAGATATATGGGTTTGTTTTATGCCCAAAACGTCGAGGCAGCTATTAGAAACGCCTTGAGCAAATGCGTCGACAGTACAAAGGGCCAAACCACTGGGAGGTGAGGCTCAGCAACTCGCAAGGGTAAAGTTATGCTGCACACTAGGCAAGTTGGCGCACAAATAAAACGAATTAAAAGGAAGAAGAAGAGAAGAAAAAGTAAAAGGCACAGCAGCAGATTTTAATAAACGCCGCCGCCGTCGTCACCGCCGCCCCTGTCAGCAGTCAACTAAATGAAAACGGCGAAGGAAATAAAATAAAATAAGTATGATATGCTTAAAGACGTGAGATGAGCATTTAAGATGACAACACAGGCGGCAAAGGATGAAAGCATAATGGAAAGCTGGCCGGGTGCGTGGTGAATGGGTAATGCTTGCCGGCTGGAATGAAACTTTGGCTGTGCTGGCGCTCAACGCGGTGGAGGAACGTGTTACTTGCTTCTCGAGGTTTATTGGTTTTCTGCGATAATAAAAAAAAAACGGCATATCACATGATAATGGCACACAGAGTGGAACAGTTGGGGGGTGAGAAAAGTGTCAAGTGGAAAAAAATTTAGCTGGAAGACATATATAAAAGTTTTGGCTCAATTCTAGAATATGTACCATGGGGTATATGGACTTCAAGCAGATAAATATTGTAGCCATAAATACAAATTTTTTTTTAAATAATCAATAGTATTTTATATATATTAAATATTAGATTCTTGTAGTAATCATGACTTTTCTCGATAATATTCGAACTGCGGCTCGACCTTGTCAAGTTTTTCATAAAATTCGTTTTAGAACCCTTCGTTTATCGAATAATATCAATATGCGGATCACAAATAGAATAAAAAGTTATTATAAGGAGATTCATATGATTTTTTTTTTTTATTGAAGAGGTAGATAGATGCTTTCGGTTTGGGAGTATTTTATTCAACAAATAGTCTACTTCAAGCAACAGTCCTAAAGTGGTCGAATAACTTTTGCACTATGTTTGGGCCGATCTCTTGTTAATTATACCAGTTTACATTGCAGTTATGCCAATTCTTTGCTCGATTCGCTACTCTCCAAAATCTGACGAATCGAAAACAGCTCTTATTATAAATGGAAGAGTTCACCTATGTAAAATGTTCACCATCCGTCTGAAACAGAAGATTCTTCAGCTTTCAGCCATAATAAATCGTTTATCACAATGTATCTTATCAATGTTATTACCAACAGTATTATCAAAGAAAATTAATCCACTTTAAAATCATTATTAAGCTTTTGAAATTTTGAATTCCTTATGAGATACTGAAATTCCTTTAAATAAGCAGTGGAATAAAGGTGTTATATTCAAAATAATATTTATAAATATAAATATTATAAAACATAAAACCATTATACGGACCACCCTGTATGTATATTGTGAAGCATTTGTTTATTTCATTTTCGTAAAAAGGCGGCAACACTTTTACAGTAATAATTGTAATAATATCTTTATTTTTAAATCAATTAAATATTAATTATTACTATATATTGTTATTATTTATTATTATTATTATTATTATTATTATTATTATATATATTATATTATTATATTTAATATTTCATTCGAAATAATAAATTAAAAAAAAAAATTTTTTTTTATTTAAAATATCTGGAAAAGTCTCATATTTCTTTCAAGCCTGAAAGAATGCTTAAGTAATTTTTAACCTTTGCTATATGTGTCAACATATCATCCATAGTCCTCTGTAAGTATATATCAATTTAAAAATTTTCAATTCAAATAATTTATTAAAATACCCCACTGTACGATATGCGAAGTATACGATTTTTCTTTGAGCAATAGTCGTTAGAGTTGGCAGGATTTTGGCCCACCAAGGGTCGTATTCGTTAGCGTTTCTAGTGCGACCCGCGGCGTAAACGATGATAGCGTTGTTTACATGGCCACACGTCAGCGTGCTGCCGACGCCTTCGATGTTGCTGTTGTTGCTGTTGCTGTTGTTGTGCGTTTTTGTTGACTTTTTCTTACAAATTATCTTTTTGTTGTGGATATTAAGTTAATGGGTCGCATTTAGCGTCAGTTTCACGACCGCATTGCTTACGGCTGTGATGATATAATGTACGGATTACACTATGCAACTTTTAAGGGTGTAGCAAAAAGAAAAATAATTTTTGTAGATATATATTTAAAGCTTGTTATGGTCTCATATTTGTATTCTTTGTTACACAGCACTTGTTGTTTTGTTAAAAATCTGTTGAAATATTCCTTGATTTTGGCTTTCAAATGAACATTTTAATAATACCACAATAAGAAAACCTGAAATTTTGTTGAATTTTTCTAATATTAGTTCAATTATATAATTTTTTATTTCCTGTGATGCTTTTCTGCACTTCGAACCAAAGCAAGTATCTACAATCTACGAAATCTCTGCTGGCATTTAATAACCGACATAATAAATTGCGTAGTCTACACCCACCCTAAAGCACCACACCACCCAGAGCGTTATTAGCGGTTAGCATTACATGTCACGCTCGGAATTGCACGCACACACTCACTCATATATGCATGTATGTATGAAAGGATGATGGCATAAATATAAAGGGTTTCATCATTTCACGTTCGCTACTACTATTTTATGATTCGAGTGGTTGTTATCGCTTTCGTTGAACTGTCTCGCAATTAAGGGCGTAATGAGCGCTTAACTGCAAGCGCTTAAAGGATAAGCAAAAGCATATGAAAAGCAAGTCAACGTGCCGCAATGTGTGTGTGTGTGTGTGTGAGTGTGCGATTCGTACCTTCTCGTCAACATATATATTTATGCGAGTGTGTGTATGTGCTCCTTTGAGTAAAAAAGGTGAGCATGTATGCGTATGACATGCTGACTTTCAAGCTGAAATTCTTTTCAATGTCAAATCGGAAATTGAAGCGTTGTACTTTCTTCAGAATGCCAGCTGAGCGTCTTAGTTTGTATGCTTGTATGTGTAGTTCTTTGTGCTTTTACTGCTAGGTTATTTCATTCATTTTATTTTACTCGACTTTGTATGAGTTCATGTCCTGTGTTGGCTTTTATTATTATTTTCATTATTTTTAGTTAGTGAAAATTCCATGCTGTCTGTGGTATGTGACATAGATAAGGGAAAATCGCAATCACATTTACTCACATACACACTTACATGTAGGTATTCATGCTTCCTTTTAAAATAAAGTGGATTAGAACTAAATCACAAGTTCTTTGATGAAAATTGAATATGAAATGTCATTTTCGTTAGGTCCTGCCTTTGTTTAGGAAAAAATAAAAAAACTTTTAAAAATAAAATTAATTATTTTATATAAACATTTTTTTGTTATTGGGTAAGAGAGATCAAAAAAATTGCAATTCTCTTTCTTTTCATATACACTAACCCATATTATTGATATTAACGAAATCTAAAATTTCGGCAGCAATTCGAAACATTATTAACATTAAAGGTTATTTTAACTCGTTCGAACATTTCTTTATCCGAACTTTTCGAAAATTACCATAGAAAGGGACAAATTAAAAAAAGAATTGGCGAGCCAGCGTGTTGAAATTATTATCAAATCATTCTCCATTAAATTTTACATAAATCTGTTGAACTCATCGCATGGCAAATGTAAGAATAACTTGGTTTCCTCAGGAGTTTATTCATAAAAATGTGGCGACGGGGAAGTTTTTGATCTCCTTAGAAGTCAAATGCAAATTTGAAAGTCCTCACTCTATTTTTGTGACCCCATCAACCACACTCCATGATTGGTACACAAGAATAATTGAAAAATAAATTACGACAGTATTGTCCCATTACTTTTTTTTAATGTATTTGATAAAACTATATTTGTTCGTGACGTCATGAATCACGCTCTCAAAGAGTAAAGCTTGAGCTTGACGTTATAATTTAATTTACTTCAATAAAATGAAAGTAAAGTAAGTAATTTGAAATACAGTTAGGATGCACTCGTTGTCTGATCGTCATATGAGATACCAAATTTAATTCACAAGGCTCTCAAGTAAACTTGTGAGGCAACACAGACCAGAAGGACATTAATTAATAATATTCGATTTTATGAATCAGTGGCAGTTACTTCGCAGAGTCTTCTGTTTCAGTGATAATGGAGGATAAACGGTAGTTATTACTCTCAAATGCATCAAGAGCTCTGCGAATTACCGAGACGCATTCTTTATTGAAAGTCTTCACCTTCAACTCAAATTCTTCGACAATTTCTTTTATACACCCGTAGTTTCCTTTCACTGTTACAAAAACTTACTATATTGCAACTCAATATGAGTGCAGATATGTGTGCGTTAAAAGTCATTTAATCTCATTTGCTTCATATCCTTTTAGATTCCTTCTCTCACTCCTCGAATTTTCATGTGTGTCGTCTCATAAGACCAACAATGACTTCTTAAGTGATTTCGCATTATTCCCATCCAACATTTACACGCATGTATATGTACGTTTGTATGTGTGTCTTCTTTGTCTGAGCATAGCATCTTTATAATCGATGATTATTGTTTGTTTGCCTGCCTGCGTGATAATTTATGTTGTGTGCTTGGCTTATTGTATGGCATTTGTCAATGTTGCGTATACGCCACCACCATCTCGTCTGGCCATTTGTATGGGGATATGCCTCTTAGCATATGCACGCATATCCACTCGCATGCTAATAGATATTTTATTGCTGTTGTGCGTGTTATCAATTCGTTTTTACGCTTGTTATTGAGCGTTAATAGAGAATTAATTGAATCCGTTAGTTCGCGTGTGGCAGGCAGTTAAGCGTCTTATGTACAGTGGCGATAATTGCGGATGTATGCGTAGACATGTGTGCACTAATATACAATTGTGGGTGCGTTGTAACATTTTAATAATGCATTAAATGACCTCAATGTATCGTAATAAATTTCATTAAATTATTCTTTTACCAATTGAGTATCCTGCTCATGTCCTATTAGTGGAAGACATAATTGTCGAGATGGGGTGAAGACACGAAATAAAGATTGTTTGAAATTAAAGTGCTAATACATGTTGTAAAAAGCTCTCCTTGCATATATTCCGTCTCTGCTAGACCGATTTAGAGAATAAATACATCTAAAAGCTTTCATTAGGGATTCACTTTAAAAGAATAAAATCCAAGTTTCTGATCGCTTGGAAGAGCTTGTCAAGGATCGCACTGTTACTTTCTATGACTTCACATGTTAGGTATCAATGAGCAGCTGGTTTAAGATCATACTAGGTTTCCCTGTTGGCACTTTTTTAAGTAAAAGCCCACTTGAAACTGATAAGGTTACATAAATTTGGTTAAGGGCCTTGATTGGGTTTTTACCAATAAGTATGACTGTTTCCCGATTCACTGCAGCGATTCTAACAATTGTATAAATGAAGCTACATAAACTTCTTAGTACAACTGGTTACGATAAGCATTGAACAGCTAGCAGCCTGAATCATAGTCGCATTATTTTTCTCATAAAACTTAAATTGGGTAAACATGCCATAATTTGTGGTCTTTCCAAACAAAATCTATTCATACTTCTTTCACATGTAGGTGACACCATTATTTACTACCCATTCATACATATATGCATGTACATTCGTTAAATTGGGGCGATAGACTTACAAGAAAGATAATATGTGGTTTTCGTTATGTCAAATTTAATGACGCTAAATTGACATTGTCCCCATATTAATTAATTTATCAAAAAGCTGATATTATTTCAATTCTGATGACATATCATACCAACTTTTTCTCTAGATCATGGGTTTGTATTGAAGAATGTTGCCATAAATTGTTATAAAAAGTACTGACAACATTTAAGATGAGTCATTAAATTTGACATAATGAAGACCGCTCATTATAAAGTAACTGCTTCGAAGGAAAAATATCTTTAATTATCACTTTCCGTGGATGTACCGTCATTGTACAATAGTTAGCTCTTTGTGAGATAAATGGTTCACAATCCGAGTTTAATATATATAATCGTCAAATAAAAGAAATAATGACAACTAACTTTATGGTTGAAATTTTTAAAGAATAAAGATTAATTTTCTGCTTGGTGTAGTCAAATATACAGGAACCCCAATAACTAGCTACGGTGGACCTCGGACTTTACAATTGAATTTTTTTTTTTGCAAATTTAGGAAACATATTTGGGCGAAATCCTTACTGAAAATGAAAAATCCACGATTCTTAATCAATGAATATCCGTAGTAGATAGATGTAACATATACACGGTTATTATATATGAGAGCTTACACGACCTAGCCCAACAACAGTCAACTTTGGCTTTCTACTATTCAGTAATATAATCAGCATTATAATGACTAATACTAAGTGCATATGTAATAGTATACTAAATAGATTTATTTGAGCTCAAGTGCAAATATTGAGAAGAACGAGAATTCTGAAAACTTTCTACATGCATATTTATGTATGTCTTTATGTACATGAAATCACAGTGTTATGATTCTCTCCGCTCTATTTGTTGTTGTTCATTAACCTATAAAACAGTATTTTTAATTGTTTTGCTACGAGACGAATTGCTGGAAAATCCCTTACCTCATATAGCCACTGGGAAACTCCAGTATTGAGAATATAAAGCGGAAAATTATTGAAGTATATTAATATATATGTACATGCACATGCATATTTTTATATATAAATGAGAAAGCGAAGATATAGTAAATAAGTAAGGTTAGAAAAAGTCTTTTTAAGTTTAATGAGTAGCAGTTATTTTATACTGACATAATTTTTTTCTATAAACACGCAAAAGAGTTCAGTTTTCCTCATATTTCGTATTTTTATTGTTTAAAAAAAAACGAACTCCTTTTTCAAAAGTTCTTGTCATATTTTGTTTTTTCAGAAATATTTCGGTTCCAATATTATTCCAATTATATAATTAAAATGGCTTAAGTCGATTTAAGTCAATGGCCAAAATTTGAGTTCTTGCAATCAAGTATACGAGACATAAAGCTGTATTTTATATCAAACCACTATTTAAAATCGGAAGTTTCAAACTAGTATAAAACAGCAATATAGGTTAAGCTCAGATTTAAAAAAATGACCTAAATATTTATATTAGCTAAAGTCGACTTAAGCAATTTTAACAAGTTGTCATATTTATACATTTTAGATGCTTTGAAATGGTTCTAATTTCTTATGTTTTTTCTTGTAGAAACTGAAGAAGTTATCTTAACAAACCACCCTTAATTGTGTTAGAACATAATTCCATAAAGCACCCAAGTTTTCCCAGCGTTTCCACCGAATGCTCTGAAGAATAAACTGCATTTGATTAATCCTTTCACTAGGCGAGCTCCCCAACTGCATAAATGGTTGTCAACTTGAAACAAATTCTCTTCCGGTTCTTTTAGTTATTAGTACATATTTACTGCATCTATTTTCTCACATAACTTTTCACAGAATTCCCATTTAAAATGCTTTCCTTCCATAATCACAAATTTTACAACTTCGGTAGTTTCACCTAAAGTTAACTTTACGCTCTCGTTAAAATTTATGAATTTCCAAAGTTCAATGGTTTTTTGTGACCAAACTGGTGAACCGTCATTCATTGAATTGGCTAAAGTTGCCACTGAGTGACAGCAGTAAATATTACCTTCACCTTTTTAGTTGCTTAGCTAATTACTTATGTATGTATGTGTGTGTAGTTGTCATGCAACTGAAGCTCTAAATTATTTGTAAATGGGAGAATGTCTACTTCTTAAAGATTTTAAGTATTTCTGCGACAGCCTCTGCACTGTGGGATGGAGAGATGAAATATTAGAAAATCTATATTTTAATTGTGTGTTATATAAGGAATGAGCTTGAACAGGAAAAGAAAGGCTATAACAAGTGTAGCCTTATAGCACATTTCCGGGTAGGGAGTCGTGCTACTTCTGGAAGCACTGGAGATCCAATGTTTCAATGTGCGATTCGCCTGTGAGATAATTATCTGAAGAAATTGTAAAGAGAAAAAGAGATAAGAGGGAAAAAATTATGTTATTGAGTCAGAGATAAAATTTACTAGAAAAAATCCTTTACGAATGTACATGTCATTCAATCTGCAGAATCGTGTTTATAAAATGGATAATTGTTCATAAATGGAGCGTTTCCAAAGACTTTCATTAGAATCAGTTCCAAAACAGCTGCGATGATAACGTTGATTTAATTTAAAAATGCTGCATATCTATATAGACAATTTTCGAGTATGCTATTCTCTTTCCGGCAATCGACTTTTATTTAAGTCTTGTCTCACTGTGCCTCGAATATATGTTTGGAGCTGTGCTAATCTAAGCTTAAATTCCAAACAAAAGTCTTAAAATTGTTTGCTTTTTGACTATTTTTATTGTTGGCGTGACTTTGACTGTTGGGTGTCGTTGCCACCAATATGGGATATGGGATAGTGTCAATTTTCGCGGTGACTTCCGTGCTTAGCTTTTTGTTTGCCAACTCTTTCACGAACTTGCAAGAACATTTATTTCGTTAAGCATTTTGCGAAAAACAGTGCTGAAATTTTGAATTAAAAAACTAAAAAGTAAACATTTAGAAGTAGAAGCAATAGATTCTCACATTGTCATTTATGTTTTAGTTAAAGGGTTACTTTTCCCTGTTTTTTTTTAATCAAAATACAACATGTTGCTCGAGGTTATTTTGGTTCGGTTCATATGATAGTTCCGTGTGACAATAAAAAGGGATGGAGTTACAGAAGAAACTTGGAATAAGACTGCATGAATAGCTCACTTTTAGTTGAAACTTTATATCTCAAAAATCTTTTCACCAATTTGAGTCGAATTCGGTAAATACCAATGACACCAATGACACCTCCTTAGCACAGTCTTAAAATGAAAAAAAAAGTGGAATCCAGGCTTCCCACTCGTGGAATGGCAATTTGCGTCCCACTGAGCAGGAATAAAGTTATAGAAGATATGAAGATACAAACCTTATCTTAGTACCGTTAATAGGTTTTATGAACTTCTTTCAAAATTACCTGAATAAAATTCAAACAAAAAGATATTAATTGATACTAAAAATGGGGGATACATATATCTCTTTAGCCTTCAAAATAAAGATCTGAAGACCTCTGCATCTCCGATAAATTTCAGCTCATACATAGCGGCTAACTTATGAGATATACTGAGGAAATTATATGCCATATTGAATTCATTGAATTTTAGTAACGGGTGTTTTATTAGATGAATTTTTACGTCATTTGTCACTTTGTGTGGATATTTCGCATAAAAGGTAGACATATTTCGAACCTTTTAGATTTCTTAAATTTGCGCGAGAATTTATTGTTCAGTTCCGCTCGAGCTTAACATTTCTTACATATTTATTTTCTATATATTTTTGAATTTATTTGCATAGGTGTTCCAGCTCATGCAACGCTGGTGGATCCCCATAACTTCAATGTGCCAATTGCCCCAACGCGACGAGCTTCTTTGAATTGCTTTTCCATCTTTCTCTTATGCCTTCTGCGCCGCTTATTTACTATGTAAACAGCATAAATATATATTTTTTGTTATAGCTAGCAGCTTCATCGTTTCTGTGAACTCTGTGGCTTAGCTGCTTCTTTCTATTTTACAACTGTAATATGTGGACCCTGAGCGTAATTGACATTTGAAAGAATTTGCATACAAAATTCGACATAATTTTATCTCTATAAAAGCCTTGGTACATCCACAAGGTGTTAATTCATTAGTTCTGCTTTGTCCTCTATTTGAATTTTATTTGTTCAGCTATTCAATCCGCGTTAATTTCTTATATAATTAATTGTATTCGGTTTTCTGTAGACATGTGCTTACCTAAATGAAAAATATAGGGTGCGCCATCTTTTATGTCGGTGTGTTAACATTAAATAACTTTGACACAAAAAAAAGAAAGAAACACCTTATATATTTGAGATCTTTTTGGATATATTTAAATTGGATATTTACAGTTTATTTGGACTATTGTTTGAATATAATATCACTCAAGTGTCAGTCTGTAGTCAGCCTTGTTTCCATTTTTTGTGTGCTTCTATTACTTTTTCGAATTTTTTGGACAGTATGGCAATAATTATGGGTACGAATGTTCGTTTTGTAAATGGTCCGAGGATTGCCGGCTTATACTGCGTTTTTCACCGTACAGAAAATGTTAGAGAGAGTTAAATAAGATGATCTGGGTGGTCAGCAAATGCCATCCATCTTTGACATCAAACATCCAGTGATTTTTTGCTGCTGAAGTTGTATAGCTTGATTCGCACTTTGACATATCCCGTTGCCTTGTTGAAACCAGTAACTGTCAAGACCTCCTTCACGTATTTGTTCGCAGAAATATTGAGCTAACACCCATAGATCTTGATTTCCATCGACTGTTTCATTTTGTTTCACAGAGTATGGCTCAGTAAAGACTCAAGTAGTATGTTTTTGGACATGCAGTGATGTTTCATGGATCTCGATAGGGTTTTCTGTTCCCCTCCATAAAATTTGGCGCACCCTGTACATAATTAATATCAGCAATATCAGCAATATCACTTATAGTTTTGTATTTTACTCACCCATTGCCCATCATTTGGCAGACTTCATGTCGACGCTGTCTTTGCTGTCGACGCTGTATCTCTGGTCATTGTTTATGTATGTAACGTTGTCGGCCGGCTGCATTAGTGAAATTCTAGCTTCGGCGTACTGCATACTGAACACTAATCGGTACTTAAGTACAGTATTTAGCAGACAAATGAATGAGTATATTCAAATGTATATATATATATATATAGATTTACATATGTACCTGTCATTTAATACATATGTATCTTTGCATGTACATGCAACAGTTAGTTAGCATTTCTCAATCTAATGTCAATAGTACATTTTAATTAGTTATTCTTAACATTGGCGTTGGCTATAAATAATTCAAGCGCTGCCTTGTAAATTGTTCATTTATAAGTTGCTTTGGTATTTTTTTGTTAAAGGCTCTGCCTTAAAATGCGTCCAGGCTGTTGGGAATGTTCGACGTGTCTTCACCTGTGTCGCGAATACCTGCACATACTTCAACATATATGCTCCTACTCGCGTGTGTGTTCATTTTCTATTGCTATTCATGATGCTGTCGGTGCGATTGAGCGCCCGTTAAAAGGTCCCTCATGACAAATAGCTGTCAAAGGCTTATTAAGTTAATTACAATTAAATAGCGATAAGCATAAATATGGGCTTAATTGTGTACAAAAAGGTGTTAATGTTTAAAGTTTCCTTCAGAATCATTTCTATGATAATTAGAGCATATAGCGCTATGCTAGAATATACTAGCAGCTCATACTAACAGCAGTTCTAATTTGCTTTCATCATGGTTGCCATTTTCAAAGGTTTTTAAAAATTATTTAAATCTCATTTCCTTTAAAGTCCTAACTACTCGTTGATAGTGCAATTTTCGGCGACAATATAACCTAAAAAACCCTAAGCCTTCGAAAAATACTCCAAGGAACATAGAGACTGATCCAATTTGTGTAAGATCGAAGACGTCGTTCTCAATAGAGTTTATATGGTTTATATAGAACTAGCTGAGAGTATATTAAGTGCGGAGGCCAGGTGAGGACCCAAACTACTTGTCCATTGAGTTTCATCAATATATCGCTGAAATTAATCAATCGTGCCTCCATATCTGGGAAGTCACGAATGAGACTTGTAAAAAAACGAAGAAGAGAATTTATTTCTAAGAACCCTCATAAATATTTTATACCATTTATTGACTATCTGAGCAAGAAATTCATTTAAGCCTCCATTAAATCACGCTTGTAACTAGAATACTTTGAACATTCTGCAGACGTACACAAAAGCACTCGGAAAAGCACTGAAGGAATCAAGACCGGAAGTCGATATTTGCATACTCAGATGTTCAAAGTTTAATAGTATTCGCGATTTCGAGACGTAAGCTGTTTACCCCTTAGACGATCGCCATCTACTTTTGTATTACATAAGCTTCAACTGACAGAGCTACTACTGAGTTCCCTAGAGTTGCCACCAGGTTCGGTTTTAATTATATTGGTATGGAGGATATACACTTAGTATGGCCCGCCCTCCTTTGTCTTTAATAGAACCTATATGGACATTAATATGTAACGTAACACTAATATAACTAATAATAATAATTATTCAGTGATACTAAATTTCCTTTCGAGCTGCTAATTAAGTAAACCTTTACTTTATGGTTATGTGGAATTCTTGTTTTCTATATGATAATAGCCTAACTTGGTTCACGTCCCAATTTTAAAAGAATGTTGCTTTTCGAGGAGCTAAATAGGCGTCTGCAAAACTTTGTGAGTACCAGACCTGTAGTTGAGAACATAAATACGAGAAACATTTCTATTTTGGCTACCTGAAGAAGCTTCGTTGAACTGTCGTCTACTAGAAGCCACAAAAAAAAAGCCAAAGACTATGTTGTCTAGCAAGTGCGATTCCAAGCAATAGAAATCGGTGTAACAACTCCGTGAGGTCAATTTATAACAACAATCTCCTTCGTGTTTCCTATGCTGAAATCATGTGCTCCTACATCTCTAAGTAGTCCAGAACCTCCCACTCTTGCTTTTTAATTTCTCTCAATTATTAAATTTATTTAAATATGCCTGTATGCCCCCGACATCCATGAGGCGACAGAAGAGAGTCCGCGACTTCTTTGCACATTGAAGTGTGCCAAATGCGATGCACGTCTCGAAGGCAATTGCTGCCAGCAACTTCTTGAATTATTTTTGTTATTGTTTCTCGTATTATTGCGCTAAGCGTTGTTATTGCAGTATGATGATGGCATCGCTGCTGTTGTTCTTATTGTTGCTGTTGCTATTTCTATTACTGCCATGCCGCAATAAATCGGCAGCAACACGTAGAGTCGATTGTGTGTACACAAATTGCAAAATCGTGCTCGACGACTGGCGCTGCTCATACAAACGTGTGCCCGTATGTGTGTGCTAATCCATGAGGCATGATGTATGTACGAGGCGCTGGGTCGCGGCGTGATGAGCGCTGGGATACCGGGTGCTTTGGGTCGCTCCAAACGTCGACAATTGCTGTTGCTGGCGCCGAGCGCTTCTTGTGCAGCTGTTGCTTTACGCGGCAACAGCTTCGAATGGGACTAGCTGGCGATTTGTGCGGCTAGCATGCCGAATGAGCTCCTACACTTGAGTGAGTGCCACTGAGTTGAGCGACATTGCGGTGAGTGAGTCAGCGTCAAGCAGCTGTTTCGTGGAATTCGTGGGTTTGGCGCTCGTGAGCTCCACTGAGTGCGCACTCACTTAGCGCGCGGCTCTCATTTGGCGTCCACTCTCAGCGAGTGGCACTTGCTATGCGGTGCTGTGGGCTAACACCATTCGCGCCACACACGTGGCTCCACCGCACTCGACATGGAGTTGAGTGAGTGCGCGAGCGAGCGAGCGAGCCAACAATACAGAAGCCGCGACATTCATACATTTGTGCTGATGTTCGCATATATGTGTGTTGGCGCTGCGCTTGTAGTGGTGCTGTGCTGTATTGTGAATTTTGCTTGATGCGATTTGAGCCAATTTCATATTGGCAGTTTTGTTTATGCCGTCGTCACAAACGTCGCGTACCGCCCGAAGCGTTCGAAGTGCTACACACAGCAGCGTCAGCAGCAGCTTGTAGTGCAAGTAGCAAAAATTGCCGTCGCAGTAAACAAAAAAATTAAAAATTATTAAAATTGGACGCGATTAGCCAGTGCACTGCTTGAGCGCACCGAAGGCGCCAAAAGCAAGGGATTAATCAACAAATTTGTTTTTGACTAATTAAAGGGTGATGGAATCTTTATAGAGAGCCATGTGAAGCTATACAGCATAAAATTGTTTCACATTTTCAAGCAAATTTTTATAAAAATTTTCTCTACACAAGCAAAAAATGCTTACTAACCGAAAAGAAAATTCTTTGATTGTGTGATTTTTTTTAAAGCTTTGCATTTTTTTCGCAATTTTTTTTTGTCCACATTAATTTCTGTTATCGCGGGAGCAACTGTTGCTCGTCGTTGTCGGTAAACGTTCGTCGTTGCTGACGCGCGCGCTTTTTCTATGGCTAACTGATGCTCGGCGTTTTTCGGTAGGCAGAAAAAAATGTCTAAAACAGCAGAAAATCACAAAGCGCTGGGAAAAATTCAAATGACAAAGTGTTGAGCTAAAGTGAATGGAGGTAAAAACGTGGTAGAAATGTATATGTGGCTAAACACAAAATGAAATCAAAGCAAATATATGGATTACAAATGAAAAGAAAAATAAAATAAAATTTAAACAAACGAAATGAAAAAATATCGAAGCAAAGTGAAAATTAATGACCAATAAATTAATTATTAAGGAAAAAACTTGAAAAAAAATTTACTTGCGCGCAAATGAAAATAACAACATTAACAATAACAGTGTCATGAAAAGAAAACAACGCAATAAAAAAAGAATACAATAAAGTTAAATTAAGTTAAAAAAAATGAAACAACAGAGTTTCTTATAAAATCATTTATAGCAAAAACAACGCCAATAACTTGCCACAAGTACAAATTTGTGCTAATTTTAAAACCAGACAGCTGAGTAAAACCGGCGGCGATTTTGGCTGCTGTCGGGATTTATTGTTTTGTGAATGTAATATTTTGCATAAAATCATTAACGTTCGATATGCAGCTGTTCTACATTAATTAACAGTAGAAATGTGCTAAAAAATATTATACAAATATAAAAAATAATATACAATAATAAATATTATACTATATATATATATATTATATTATATAAAATATTAAAAATATACAAATAATATTTATTAAAAAATATTCTTCAAAAGAAAAACGAAAATAGAACGAAAATAAAACAATAAAAATGGCATAAGAAGAAAGTATTAAAAATATAGCTAAGTAACAAAAATATCAAACCAAAATAATTAATAAATGATTGAAGAAAATTAAAAATAAAAACAAAATATTTAATCCAATAAAAAAAAATAAAATAAAAAATAAAAGGCAAAAAAATAACATAAAAGGTAAACAAAACTGAAATATTTTAAATTCGGTACTTTTTTTTTAATAAAAACTATAAAATTTTACAAACATAAACTATATGCAAATATTACTAAATGGATTTTTAATTCAAAAACTAAAATTATAATATAAAAAAGTGAAAAATATTTAGTTCAAGTTGGAGTCATTAAAAATCTATTTGACATACTTAACATTTTATTATAAAATACTTATTTGAAAGTATTGGAATTTAGAAAACACATTGCGGCAACTCCAAACTAAATAATAATATTTTTTAAGAAAGTGAAAAGTTAAAATTGTAAAATTGAACTTAAACAAATTTACAATGACTTCTCTATAAAATGTAACACTGTGCAAAAACTGGCTAAAATCGAAGAAAAAATTCCTAATAATCAGCGTTTCTGAGTAGGTAGGTAGGTAGGAAATACAAATTATGAAACTATGTAGTTCTATAACCAGGCATTATTGATAAAGTGGTGCAGATCACCCTGGAGTAGTTTTCATAAACTCTTTTACCGGAAATTGACAATTTGGCCAAGCAGCTAACGGATTAAATCTTAAAAGTTTTAAAAGTTAAACACTAAATACGAAGAACTAGATTGCAAACCACGAAATCAAACTTGAAAGTTTTGCCTTCGAAATTTTCAAATTCAAGCATAGTCCTGTTGCAAGACTTTCTTATGAAGCAGAAGTATTTCAAAAATAAAACATTACAAACAAAAATACCATTAAATTCGAAAGACGGCTACTCACAAAAAAGAAAGCCAAAACAAATCGAAATTGTTTGGTTCTAATCGAAAACAATTCTTTTAAAAGAGTTATAGTTGTCGTCTTCGATTCGCCACTTTCGTGGTCGCTATGTTAGTGCTTGTCAAAAAATATATGTGTGGAGCCAACAACAAGGTTATCTAGTGCAACTCGTTACAAGAGAGCATAGTGTACTGTACTTATTGAAGTAGTAAAATTCGCTTGCTATTCTATCTCTATTTGTTTTATGTTAGTCTAATGATTTATGCAAGTTGGTTCTTCGATTCGTCACTCTAAGTTTGACAGCTAATAATTGTATTAAACAAAGCGATGTAATCCAATAAAATCTATATATTTCTCATCATACAAATGATAATATCAGGCCTTTGTGTATGAAATTTATTTAAAATGAAATACAATTTATATTAAATAGGAAGGCAGTTAGAACATATATATATACGGGTTTTCCTCCTTTCCCAACATAAAATTACGTATAACAATTTTTTTGTTTTTAATTTTCGGTTAAATATGATTCAGCGTCATTACCGACGGTTTCAATTTTAGTGGCTCAGGTTACATTTGCTAGTATATTTTGTATGATAGGAAATGTTCCAGTTGACATCCATTGAAATTATGGTTCATCCTCCGATAAACAGACGCCGTGGTGTTGATGAATCAACAAATTTTCAAATTTTTTGCTGTCAACATAATAGAGCCGCTGATAACTTTAAAATAGAAATTTTCTTTAATGAATATCACTCCATTTTTCTCCGACATTCGGACACCAAATGGTCAGCTCTTCCGTTAATATAGGAAATATTTAGGAAGTTTGAGATAATATTCATCAGCGATAGTTCTAACATAAAAAAAAACTATTAGCATCGATTTATTTTGCCCTCAGCTCCATAAATTTTGTGGTACTTAAATAATGCCTTCCGAGCTTATATTAAATTTAAAATGCTCGCAGTAGACTTCGTCAAGCATTAAATGCGAAATCAAAGCCATATTAGCAATAACACAACAAAACGGGAATTTGCAGTTATAAATTGGATAACTTCAATGCAGATATGTAACTCAAGTAAGGCACACAAGCATAGCGACATTTTGCAGATACGCTGTGCGTTCAAGCATACACATCAAGCGCGTAATGCTTGAGGGACACCACCAAACCAATCAGGCATGACAAACGGGTGAAGTAATGTGACGAGAACAACAACAATGCATTGAAAATATGCAAAAACTGAAAACAATTACAATCATATCAAATAATAGAAATAAAATGTATGCTTGAGTAAAGTCAGTGCAACCGACACCACTGCGACAAAGTCAGAAGTTGCAGCTACAACTGAAGTCATTACAGTTATTTTATATTTTTTCGTTGCTTGAAAATCAATTGAATGACTGTTTGACAAAACGCATGGAAGCAAACAACAACAATATAATCAAATAGCAAATGAAAAACAACAAAAACAACAAAAACAAAAACAAGAACACAAACCAAAAACAATTATATCTGTGAAGCGTGTGGGCGCAAGCGAGCGCCTGCTTAGTTGGCATCGGTTTGGTTTTGTTAGTTGCTCTGTTGTTGTAGTTGTTGTTGTTGTTGGCTCACTGTTGTCATAATTAAATGTGACGGCTGTTGTTACAGTCGCAGCGCGTTATGCGGCGATAAGTTTTGCCACCAGCAGCATCGTACGCAATGCCGTCGCTTTGAAGCAAGGAGCGCGGCAGCGAAGCGGGAACGAACGCAAACGCTTCGCGTCAAGTGTAGCGGCGATGTGGCGATGCGGCGCTGAGCGAGATAAGAACTACACACAATGTACAAAAAGGAGGCAAAAAAAAAAACAAAACTGAAAAACCTGCTGTTACTGATTTGCGATGCTGATAAGGGCGACAAAGAGCCGATAGATAAAAAAAAAAACTGATAGGCAAAAGCAAAAGCAAAAAAAAAAATAAAATAGAATAAATATAATGCATGAGTGAAATGTTGAAAGTCTCGCGGTAAATGTAAAAAAAGTGTTGCAAAAGCAGCGTCTGAAAGGCAAAAAATCTAATTTAATACATTTGATATAACAATCAAAAAAATTTTATTAGGAAATTTGTAACTTTGCCGACGGATAATTGTAATTAAAAGAAAAGAATTTGAATAATTTTGAATTAAATATTCTGCGAAAGACAGCGCTCAAAACAGTTTTTAAAAAAAGTGAAATTGTTCTAATAATTGGCCGTTCAAAAAGGCGGTAGTAAAACAACAAAGAACGAAAATTTAGTTTTGAATTTCATGAACAGCTAAAAACGATATTTTTAATACAAACATTTCGATTTTTTTTTTTTTAAAGAACACTAAATGATATTTGTTTATATTCTTTGCTTAATTCTAATTCAAATTTTGAAGCAAAATATGTAAATTTCTAAATAAAATTTGTTAAAATATAAATTGACCCTTCTCTAAAAAATTTTCTAAATTATAAAAGCCAGTTTTTGCACATAAAACGTTACGAAACTAAAAGGAATAATCGAAAACAAGTGTTAAATTGAACCAAAAATATTTCAAACTTAAAATAAAAAAAATAAAATAAAATAAAGAAATGTATTTGAAAATTTTCACCATAATTTGATTATTTAATAAACGTTTAAAAAATTTCAAAGTTTTCTCAACTTCAAAATTTAAAAAATTTCAAAATTTTTTAAACATTACAAAAATACTTAGTAGTAATAAGGATTTCAAAATAATTTAGCAATTTTTTAAGCAGATTTCTTATTTAAATTAAATTACAGTGATTGAAAATGCATATAAATAGTGCGCGAAAGTGTGGAAAAAGTATAACTGTAAATTAATTAGTGAGGGAAAAAAACTAAAACAAAGCAAGTGAGTTTTCAACGGAAGTAGCAAATTATTTCAACAATATTTTCACTACTTAAATAATAGCAGCAGAAACAACAACAACATGGATTGTGATTATTCGAAATTTCTATATAAACGTAAGTGTGAGAATAAACAATATAAAAAGCTATTATTATTTTATTGAAATTCTTAATATATATTAATGCCTCCACTTAGTTTCTCAAACTTATTAATATCTCCAGAGATCGTATTGAATACACTGAGCGCTAGAGTATTTGAAATCATAGGTAGAACGTGACCTATATAGATTGAGTTCGAAACCGCTTAATTGATATTCATATTGGTTTTATGCCGATAACGAACAAAAAGTTCAGTTCACACCGTCGGAGAGAAACTTATTTAATTTATATTAAATTTATCAATTCGTATAGCAAAAGTTGGTTCCATGAGGTTATTTTGATGCCCAAACGTCTCGATATCAGGAGGATCCCACCTGTAGATCTCGTAATATCAGTTCACACCGTCTATGTTTGCTAACAAAGAGGCCTTGGGTTTGTCAAACCAGTGAAAAACAGTCATCAAGAGTTCAACCGAGTTCAACGACACGATATTGGTTTGATCCGTGCCGAAAGTTATGCAAAACCATTGATTGAAAGCACGGAGAGCTATTGGGTACTGGATGTTCTTTAGCTACACTCGAGCACTTTTCAAGATCAGCTTAAGATTCGAAAGGAAATAGTCTTATAGGAGTCGGTTTAATATCTTAAGCAAAAAAATGGGTGATGAAATTGGGTCTATCTCGCTAGGTGATGTTACTCGTCTTTTGAAGTTAGGAGAAGAGAGATCAAATCGTTCCTGCAGAATATGCATCATTAGCTCTTTGGCGCAGTTCTGCTCGAACCACTTGATATTAAGCTCGACGGCTCTTCATTTTATTACTGTGAATGCGCATATTTACCAACGGTACTTACTTCGAGAAGGATTAAATGTTATACGTATATAAGACGTGTTCGATTCGTCACTTCTCTGCCAGCTATGTTTGAACGCTGCTCTCTTATAAACAAGCTTGCACGAGGAAAGAATAACAAACAGCTGATGAATTTTATAAAAAGTTTTTACATAGCAGAAATAGTCTCAAAGGTTTCCCGCTGGCTGCCAGGAGCAACCAATATTAGAGAAAATTTGTTTTTTTGGAATTTTTATAATACGAGTAGGGATAGAAAAAAGATGCTGCGCCATTTGGTTGAAGGTCACCCAAGACCAATCTCAAATTAATATTGATATTTATTTTAGTTAATTAAAGTGCGAAATACCGTTGATGTTCTCCAAGAACTCGGCACATTTAGCGGCAGAGAAAATCGCTGTTCGGTAAATATTTACACTGCTCGGCGCGCAATGATTGCCCCATAAAGAGCAGTTTGTGCCTCTGCCCCCTAAAAAGGTGAGCCAATCTACGCCGGCAATTTTTTAAATAAAACAAATGATTTTCACAAAGCGGAGGAACCAAAAGGTATTAATTAAAAAAAGTAAATAGGAATAAAAACAAATTTTATGAAACTGTCTGCCTGTATGTTTGTGTGTGCGTACGCGCCGCTGATTTTGGCGGGGCGTTGTTGCTGCCACCGCCTAGTGCTAATTGCGCCAATTTGGCGCTTGTTGCTTTGCTTTTGGGCGCAGCGCACGCATGAAACGCTGAAAAATCGACCAAAAAAAAAAAAAAACACAGCCAGCACTTCTGTTTTAAGTATAAATATATCAATTTGTATGTGTGTATGTGTGTGTGTGTGGGTGTGCTTGCATGTTGGGCAGGAGTTGCATGTAAATATAACACTTAAATTTATGAAATGAATAATATGTGTACAATAATATATGTATGTATGTAATTCCCGTTGTCAGCTGGCACCTCTCGGCTCGCACCTCTTGCGTTCACTGTTGCCACTTAATGGACCTCCTTCGCGTCACACACACACACACACACACACACACACACACACAGGAGGGAGCATATATATTCATCCCACATGCAGCAACAAAAACTACAACAAATACCACCAAGTGTCTCCGCCAGCCGTCGGCAAAGGCCCCATTGACTCGCCTTTGGGCTAATTTTTGGCATTGCCTTTAAATAATGGCTTTGCTTTTTTGTTGTTGTTGTTGTTCACTTTGTTGTTATACATTTCAACAAAATATGATGAATTGTTCGCCTTTGACGTTCGGTTTTGTGTGCTTTTTGTTTTTGTGTTTCATTTGAATGCGAGAAAATCATTTTTCTTTTTATATTCTCACCTTTGTGGCCCATTTCGTGCAGCTTGTCTTCGGCAAACATAAATAGTTGCACATGTGCGTTGTATATACATGCATGCGTATGTATGTGTTTATATATAGATTTATGTTTGTTCACACCCACATGGTGTCTTTAAGTTATTTATGTGCACAGGTAGAAGAATTGATTGCCCGGAAAGCGTTTTCGTGCCTTCTAATTGAAATTTGTGGCAAATATTTTATGGTGCAAGCTAATTATTTTGCAACCAAAATAAATAACCGATGTTTATGAAAAAAAATTTTTTTTGGCGAATATTTATTTTTGTGAATGATATTGCGCACTTTTTTTAGGTTAAATAATTGTGAGAGCAGAGTTTGGATATGCTATACCAACTTGTTGTTCATTGTACTTTTGATTGAAAAGAAAGTATATTATTATTATTTTTAAGACTTAAAATTGGTAATTTGCAAATAAATTTTTTGTTCGGTTTCAATTCAACAACCCAAGAAGATATGTTGCTCTTTGTCAGACGAGCCAATTTGAAACACTATATGAAGTCTACATAGTCTAATTTAGCCTCTCCGAATATTTATCCGTCATTTTTGATGTACCCAATGGCGTTGTGAGCACCCGATTTAAATAATAATCACCGTTACGTACTATGTTTAAACTAATGCGCCAGAATCAAGGCTGATGAGCTAGTTCTTAAAGCTGTTGTGAATCTAAACTTACAGGCCGGCGACCTGCAGTACCCTACGGCACTCCACAGCTCTGTGGATCAAATCAATGCATATTTTTGGTACCAATTGGCAGTGTGGAATGAATGCGCTAAACAACTTTGTAGCGAATATTTGCACTCTGCTCTAGTTCAACAATCCTCGAGCAACACCATCAAGTAAGAGGACAGTACTCACTTTTGCAGACTGTTTCATGTGTAGGTCCAGAAAACATCCACGGTGGTTCTACTAGAATACTATTCGACTGTTGCTTACTTCAAATTAGTTAAAATCTCATTTTAATAAATTTTAGACTTTTGGAGGAAGTCTAAATAGGTCGCTAATCCGTGTTAATCAGCATAAATTAACCTTATTCTTGCTATCGAGTATTATTGAACCTTTATGCATTCTGTTTTGGCGCTGGTTAGTTCTCAGACCGCTCTCTTTTTTTATTCCTTTTTTTCATTCTTCTAGTTCGAGTAAATTTTGGAAATTATCATCAATTTATGTAAAGCCCTTAAGTATTTTCGAAAGATGATAATCAATCAATCATTTACAGAGTGCTTAAAAGCTGTCGGACTATTTCATGAGGAACTCAAAATCTCTTTTTTCAGTTATAAAATATTTCTGTGGTTAGTTGTAGGTTTTTTGTAGTTTAGGACAGAGTATTCAGAGTTCTTTGTTTCAAATTTTTTACTTTAAATCTTTTATTTCGAATATTGCCATTTATTGCTTCTCAAAGTTTTAGGCTTTCAGAAAAAATAGTGAAGTTGGCTGTGTTTTCACTCAAACATTAACTTCATTTAGTGCAATCTGAATTCAGAGTTGCATCATTTAGTAATATTTAGAGAAAATCTGTTTTACAGTTAGAGCTTATCGTATAAATGTAAACTTTAAGAGAAAGCGAGAAATTAAAAGTAATCATTTCAGTATTCTTTTATGATATCTAAATAAAACATAAATAAATATACAATAAGGCTGAGATAGTTTGACTTACCTATGGATCGCATATATCGAGTATCGATTATTTACTCTTATAAATATCGATATTTAAATTTTGGTGGAAGAGTATGCACTTTTTCTTAGCAGTTCAGGGTCATATGTATAATATATTCGTGTATTTATTTTATTATGTATTAGGAATATAGTATTTCGTTTATATATGGCTTTATGAGTATGAGTATTAGTCACTGGAACGTCAGCAAGCTCATTCATCCCTCGAACTTTCGTGTTACAATCCTTCAATCAATTCCAGAGATTTTATAAACGATGTCTGGTGTATCGAGCACTTTCTATATTATCAATTAAGATCGCGATTTGGCATTGCAGACTGAGAGGAAAGTTATTTGAAATGTTCAAAATTGCTTTTTAGACTTATCAAGTGCATATATTAATATTAAGTATATTAAGTGTGGATTCTATGTAAGCCATCTTCAATTCGCCGCTTCTCTGCTCGCTTTTTTTGCACTCTGTTCTCTTGATAAGAAGTCGAAAGTGGAAGCAACAGCAAAGTTTTTCAAGTTGCATTCAATAAAAGAAAGTATATTGATATATCATTCCTCATATATATATACTTCATTAAAGTGGTAGAACATTTTGCCTTCTTCTCTGCAGTTCCTTTTATACCAGTCGCTTGTTCGTATCGCCACTCTCCAATTTTTAGCGAATCGCTCCATCTATCATATATAAAAATATAATTATCCAATTAACAAATAACAAATGTTTTGCTCTAATTAGTAATTACAAGATATTTAATCATATTAAATTCGAGCAAACATGCATCGTAGGTGTTAAACATGTGTATATTTGTGAGGCAGGGCATCAAGACATATATTATATATAAATTATGTACCTCATGTACCCTGAGTAATGACTTAATCAATCAACTTCTGGCAAACACGCGCCAAAAGTGTTATGAGATATAATGAGAAAAGTGAATAAAATAAAAATAGAAAATTTCAAAAATACAAAATAAAAACAAAGAAATAAAAAATATAATACATAAAAAGTTTAAAAAAATTAGCAAATAACGCTTATTCGATTCGATTGATATAAATCAGGTTGTTGCCCGAAGCCAATTTTGGTTTACCCATTCGCAATATATATGTGTGTGTATGCGAGCATTTTAAGTTTTTGATTCTTAAAGCGATTATGTATTCGCTTCAAGCACCAAGAAACAACTTCAAACACATGTTGAACACAATGACCAGTTGACCAGCTGGAGCACCGGCCAAATTGATGCGCGAACGCCGAACGCCGAACGCCACTCGAAACCTACACATGCACCGGAAATCTGTAGCTACATTGTTTTTTGCTGTGCTTTATAGCACTTTGCTTTGCGTTTTCGTTCCTCTCTGTTTCTACTTCGCCAACAACAACACCAAGAAGTGTTGCTAAGCGTTTATCTGATTGTTGCTGTTTTGCATAATTTGCAGTTTTCAAAAAAATTAATGACAGCAAATGCGAGTCCACTCGTCTATTGACAGTAGCAACTCGACTTGAGCAATAACAACAACAGCGGAGCGTTGAAAAAAAAGTGCCAATTAGGTTAAATTTAAAAATTTAAAATTCGAATTCATTATAATGAGTTTGTTTGTATAAACATACACAAACATACATACATGTACATATATGCATACAGATATGCATATAAAGATCTGTGTAAAATTAAGAGGAAAGGCGCCAGGAAACAAGAAATTTCGAGCTAAGCGCCAGCTAGCAACACAAGTGGAAGCGAGTGATGGCTGTACTCGCTGTGGGCCGCCATTCGCTTGCTTAATACAACGAGTACTGTCTTTGTCAACCGCTGATGCTGCGGCTAATTAAACTTTCGCAAGCACATGCAAGTCACCAAAAAGCGAACAAGGCACAAATAAAGCTAATTCAAACAAAAACATTGCACAACAGCAAGACTGCAGCGAGAAAAGACAACTAATGACAAATACAAAATTAAGTGAAAAACTTGAAATTAATGATTTAAATTGCGGTGATATTTAGATATTCCGTTCCAAGAACTTGAGCTCCAAATATTCTTCATTTTAAGATATATATATTTAGGCGATCGCCCTGACATCTCATCTGCAGAAACTTAGTAAAGTGGAATCGCCAGAATACACAACATTTGCTGATGATAATTAAACTTAGGAACACTACATTTGCTAAAGCCCAGCGCTGATTCGGTTGAGACGGATTATCTTCAAGTGCTCCAAATGTTCTAATCTAAAATTAGTTGGGCGGCTGGGCTAAAAAAACCTGCAAATATTTATTAAATTACGTGAGTTATCCAAGGGTGCTTAGTTGGTACAGACTGAAGAGCACAATGAGTCAAATAATGGCCTATCAATTGTTCAGCAATATAGGCAATCTCTAAGGGAAAACGTTTATCGAATTAAATTTCCACAAACCTGGGTTCCATTTAAATATAAAATAATGACCTCAAACCTAAGCATCTCTTTTGGTTAGCTGAAGGAATAATAATCTCATTTTAGCCTTTATAAGGTTCATTGGAAAGCTCCCATAAAGTATAATAATATTGACTGTCCTCAATTCGCCACTTTTCTCCTCCCCTTTCAGTTGAATACAGAGAGTAATTGAGCACATCACTAAGCTGTTATAAGTGCTATTTATACAAGTTGTTTGTTCGATTTGCCACACTACAGAATATGACGAATCGAACAGGCCAATGAAAATTCGTAAAATTTGAACGATTACTAACCGAACACTTTTTATTTAAGGGTATTTTATAAATGCAAAGCTAACATTTATCCTTAATTGTGACTGCCAAAAAGGTTCTGTTCAAGCGGATCGGTCGGATATTGTCATAATGGATATGGCAACACTCACTATTAATTGGAATTAATACATTCTTAGCTAATCTGGTGTATCACAAACTATCGAACACAGAAGTATCTAGGCAAAGGAAAAAAAAAAAAAATCTTCAAATCAATCATTCCGTTGCACATATCACACACAAGTCCACAAATAGTGAGCGACGATGCACAACTTCCTGATTGAAAGGCCATCAAACGATTAGAATAAAGTTATTGTCGGAAATCGAAGCGGCAGTAGGTGTTGGTGACCCTCTTGCCCATTCAGCGTCCATAAACAGTGCAGCAACTCAACGACTCATCAACATTTACACACGCACACTCATATACATACACATACGGTCACAAAGAATTCAATGGGCTTTTAATGGACAACACTTGTACCAGCATGGTACAGTGCGTATACGTAACACACATACCCCGCAGCACAAGTGGTGCGTTCGCGCCAAATCGCCAGCTGCAGCAATTGACAGCTGTGACCTCTTAACCTACTGCCAAACAAATATAACCACACACACACACACACACACACACACACACGCACACAGACAAATATATATAGACCTGCAAGCAATTATCCCGCATGTGAGTCGCCCTGTTGAGCAATCGAACAAACAAACACTCGTTTAGCCTGTAGCGCTAGGGCCACCACTTTGGCCTCATTTGCCCAGTGGCTAAGCAGTAGCGGCGCAGAGGCGGCCATCAGCCGACAGTGACGTATAGGCAACCAGGCCAGGTTAGCAATGCCTTACATAATACAATACCTCCAGCAATATATGCTTATTGCCCACAGCACCACTCTCCACCTGCCCCTTAGGCAGACTGCGGCTTGCTGCTTTCCCATTAGACGCCCGTCTGTTCGGCGATTTGCTGGCGTTTGACTGCCTGACCGCCTGACTGGGCGCTAAATTTAATTAACTTTCTCGACTACTTAGCGCTGAGCGAAGACTCTTCGAGTGCAACTTAAAGAAATGCAAGCGACCAAGTGCCGAACATTGTGGCAAGTTGCCTCAATCCGTCGGCGCACTGTGCGGCGCAGTGGCATGCTGTTGTTGCTGGCGGCTGGTGTTGCTGGTGTTGTTGGTGTTGCTGGTGTCACCGAAGTGTCGTCAATTGCTGCAACACAGCGGGTTTAATAGTCAATTTCATGTTTATTTACTATTGTTTGTTTGTTTATACACGCTTTTTTCTTCACCTTATTCTTAGTTTCCTTCCACTTTGCCTCGCGTTTGCGCGAAATTCACTGAAGCAGTTGGTTTTGTTGTCTGTTGCACTTCTCAGTAATATTTCCAATAATTTTTTAGTACTTTCTTGAAAGGTGAGAGGCAACGCTGGTGCAACGGTGGTGCAAGTGTGCGCGCGTGTTTGTGTTGGTAAGGGATTTAGCGATTAGGTTATGCCACAGTGGACAACTTGTGCCTAATACCTTTTGACTGCAGTTAAAGTCTTCTTCTTCGCCACGAGCTGACACACTTATTTCATTGGTGTGTGCGTGTGCTAATGTATGAGCATGTAAATATTATGCAAATATATATTACAATGTGTAAATATATACTTAGAGTTGTTCTTAGACATTTAGAAGCTTCTGTTTTTATTAGTGAATAATCACTCTTCATTCAAAATGAATTTTGAATGACTTGTTGAGCATGCAAAGTGTCTATAAAATCAACAGTTTTTTTAGCATACTCATTATATGAATTAAGAATTGTGTGTGGAGAAATCAGTCTTGCCTATGAAACCTAATTAAGTGCACCTAAATGCGAATGAAACCGAACATTAAATACTTCCAAAAAAAGCAACAATTCAAAGCGTGTGAAGTATCTTGAGATTTCTGCAAAGATTTTCAAGGAAAAAATGCCTTTGGAAACTTTTGATATACTATTACCTTATGCTCAGGCTAACACTTCCATCTCGTTTCATTAAGAAATCATACTTCTTATCCGAGATGTCCACCTCAAGTCAGCAGGAGTAACTCAAATCATTTTATTCGGTGTAGGGCGGCTAAGTGAAGGCATGGACAGATTTTATTGAATTTTATTACCAACCCAAAGAGAGACAAACCGTCAAAATTCATTATAATATTATAAGTCTTTCTCCTTTGTAGCTTACTTGGCTATACCATGAGTTGGAATTCTTGGTCCAATATTTTATACTTTTGAATAATATTCCTTTCCTTCAGCATGCTGACAAGGTGAAGTATTTAGTATTATCTCATTTCTTCGAAGAAGTTCGAGAAGTTTTCGTGGATGTAAAATATCGCTGTAGAAAAGCTGGGATCTTTCACCAAAATTTGTCTAGAAGTTATATTTTTATGGTGTGTTTCTATGGTCTAAGGCCTTGGAATAGGTTAAATTCGCTTAGCAGTTTGACTCTCATTTGTATTTATGGTGTATTCCGAGTGACACCAACAGAATGGACCTCAATATTATTATGCTCATTTGCGAAGATTACTTTCAGACTAGACGGGTCAGGCTACTTTGATATTTTTGAAAATTTGGTTTCCAATACCGATTCTGTAGACCACTGCGTCGCAGAATTCCATCCTATTTGCCTTTTCTCTGTACTCATAACTTCAAGTTGGTTCTCTTAAGGACGTGTGGAAGCTCAGGGAAAGTTTAGTGCAGGATTTTCTTGTCGATAACGCTCTGTGAATATAGTATTACGGTTCCATACCACTTTTTTTCAAGCAGATGTGGCTGTTAAAACTGTCGAGCTTCTAAGGAAAGTCACTCTTATGTCAACTGGTCCCCTGTCCCAACAGACTGGAAACGACGAGTGCGTGTGCTTTGTCTGCATGAAGTTTACTACTAAGATTTATAGCCTTTCGTATTTACCCCACAAGTATAGCAAGATTTAAATTCGGTCTTAAGAATAAGAATTTGATAAGATTTTTCTACTTGATCTTCAGAAGTTTCCATGCCATGTTCTAAAGGCAGTTCTCCAAGTAAATTGTTGTTGTTATTTGTTCTCTTAATTACTTGATTCCACATTCATCATAATGAAGTTGGATTGAATATTCCATCATTTCGAAGCAACCGAAAGGTGTGTTCTTTATCACAGGACCAACTGCTGGCTTTCAAACAAAAGCAACAACAACAACTCGATGGAAAAGTGGTTAGGTATTTACAAAAACTAGAAAGCTACTGATTTGCAGCTCAGATCATTATCCTTTTAACCGTTATTGTTTGTTTGCCGCTGTTGATGTTGTTGTTATTGTCATTGTTATTGTCATTGCTATTGTTGTTGTTGTTGCTATACAAAAGTTAATTAAATTTTTGGTAACTAATCGGCCGACTAGCAACTTCCGCTTAGCTCGACAAACACCAGAGATTGACCTGCATAAGCGGCGCTTAGTTTGCCAAAAAGAACAACAATAGCAACAACAAATATGCATTTTGTGTAACACACATCTAGTTAACCGTTACAAATCATATGGAGAACGTTCCACAAAACACCAACGCATTTAACATTCAATTCGTTCGTAAGCATTTTAGGCGCCTACCTCTGACCAATTGGACTCATGCAACTTATATGTGTTTGCGCCTCAGTAGCGTTACGTAACATTTGTTGCTGTTATTGTTGTACATTTGTATGTGTGTATTTAGTTCAGTGCAGTTTTAGCTGAATTTTATTGCCATTTTATTTGCCTTCGACATTTCAAGCGCGTATTTCCAGCACACTTATACATACATTTGTGCACATGTGTGTGTGTGTGTGTGTGTGTTTCTATATATGTTATGTATGTTTGGTTGTGTGTGTGCATATTGGGTCCGTTTTGTGGAGCAGCAGTTGGTAAATGCTCAGAGTGCCCGCTGGCATTGACTGGGGACACATCGAGGACGCGGTAATACTATATCCACTACTACTTACATACACACATACACTTGTAAACATGCATATACTTACGTCCATCTAAGCCAATGCTAATCTAATCCACTAATAAGCTCTTCTCCGTCGGCTTTTATCAGTTTAGCTTTGCTAGAGTGGAGCGTGTAATTGCATATGCCACCCATACAAATGCGCTAGTGTTTCTTTGTATGTGTGCAGTTTTGTTTATATAAATATAACGATATAAACATCTACATATATATGTAGATATATACGCAAAAGGCTTTTCAGCATTTTAGCATTTTCGTAGTTTATTCACTTGTTGTTGTTGCATTGGTTTCTTTGGTTGTTGGCTCAGCAGTGGCCCAGCGCCTGACTGACTGACTGATTGGATAAGCGTTGGTTTAGCCAAACACACACACACTTACACACATATGCGGCCAAATAAATATGTACAGTGCCCACTTTGGCAGCCGTCGTCAATTCAGCGCCTTTTAAAACAAGTTAATAGCACACCAATAGCACAAATAGCAACAAACATTAGAACAAAAAAAATAAAAATATATATAAAAAAGAGATAGAAAAAGACAAACGCATCGTTAGAGATTAGTCGATGGCAAAACGAATAGTAGTCAAGCTAAATAATTGCTATTTGGTTAGAAATCAATTTTCACCTCTAAATGGAATTTCCAAATACAAATCGTGCAATCAAAGCTTATTTGTATGTTTGTATGTGTGCACTCGCATGCGTTTAGTATTTAAATTGAATATTTGATGTAAGGCTGCGACGAGTACGGGAGATGTCCGAGAAGAGTTGCAAAGCATCATGGAACTGCTCGTTTCTGCTCGAACCAGGCTTGATATTCCAGAAAGACACTGGCATTATCCTTTTATATCGAAGAGAATGTGAATGCGAAGTACTCTCTTTTATATTTGGAACGGGCAATCCTCCAAAATGGTTCAACCATTGTTTTACCCACCGTTCATGGTGCCACCTCATCTTAAGAGAAGTTAGGAGCTAAACAACCTAATTTTAACCAAAAGGCATGAGTCGAGAACTAATTCTTGCCCGCTTGTACCCTATTGAGAATAATTTTGGTTAACTCACTTTCAAAACAAAATAAAAAAATTTATATTTAATTTCATTGAAATTGAATTTAAGTCAAAAATCTTTCTTAAAAGAGCCCCCGCTGCATATATACCTCTTCGAGTTTAAAAGCTTATGATGGGACTAAATGATTCAAAAGAATTCAAAAGGAAGGAAGGAGCAGCCATTCGTCTGTAAAACTCCCTAAAACCCAGCAGATTTTGTTCTTAAGTAGATTTCAGGTTCCTAGTGCTCAATTAGCTTAAGTGTATGAAATTCAACAGGAAACCCCGAAAAACGCAAAATACCTTGTGGAATTTTCGAACAAGAAAATTTTCTAGAAAGCATAGGAAAGAATTTATAGCTTTATAAGGACCATGGGCGAAAGCTGAACCTCAAGCCAATGGTTTTTACGAACCATGGCAAAGTTCGTTTCGTACGAGCTAAAGGTTTCATAATACTTTCGACCCTCAAGAATTTTAAGCAAATTAAGGTGGTATTCAAAGAATATCGTGTTCCTATATAGGGTGTGATTCATGTGTGATGATGGGGTGTACACTTGGAAACGGGGATTATCGCACTTATTGCCTGAAAGACCGTTTAGCAAAGTCAGAGGTCAGAGGCGCTTCCTCTACATAACTTCTAGATTACAATACCGTAGTACTCAGACTAAAAAAATGGATGTGTGTTGTAGAGTATCCGAAGCAGAGTTGTGACTTCATAACCCTTAAAATTTTTGAATGATGGATTTTGAATTTGTAAGTAGTGTTTAATGCTAAACACCAAAGGCCAATAAACTCGAGTTAGTGGCGCTGCTGCACGCTATATATACTAACGTATACGACACAGATTAGCAGAAACATGCCGGTGTATGGACGTATTTCTGTTGTTTGGTGGTTGTGTCTAAACTGGCTAAAAGAAATAAGAATATGGATAAATATTTTTTGCGCTCAAAATAAATTGTACTATAACTCGAGTTAGAAAAATATTACCGCAAAGTGCATAAATCATGTCAAAGGTCTGTTAAGCACTGTTAATTTTAGTAACTAACAAAGAATTGATAAATAACTTAAGGAACAAAGTAATCCTAAAATTTACTAACCAATACAAATAAGTACATTTCAAATACAAATACACGTACGTTTACAAATAATTTACAGTTGCACACCAACTGACCGACTTGTCGATTACTTCATCGACATTTTTCTAGAGCAAAGTTAGAAGACTAAAAGAAAAACAAAAAAATATTATGGAAATCAAATAAAATAGAACAATTACCTATTAACAGAAATGTTACAAATTTCGATATAGGAAACAATATTTTTCGTTATTGCATAAAGCCAAAGCGCTTTGTAGATCTGCTGCATGTGATAAACGAGACGTAAATCACAGCGCAACAACAAAAACAAAAACAAAAACGTAAACGTAAACGAAAAGCGTGTAATAAAGAATTGGCGCGAAATAAAATCTGAATCACGTACTTTAAGGCAAAATGTTGGCGCACAAAAACAACAAAAATAATAGAAAAACAAAAACACAAAGTCAAAAAAATAAAAAATAAATTTAGAATTGTTGTAAATAAAAGTGTTGTTGAGTTTACCAATGACGAAGAATTGAGTTTTTTTAAACATACATACAAACCTCGTATATATATATACATATGTATATAAATTTGTATTTTCGTTTACTAACTCCATTACCGTCGGCGCTGTGCGGATTTGGATTGGTTTTGAATGTTTTGCTGGCGCTGAGGAAACACTGAAAGGAAACCTCGTGCACGTTTTCCAACGTTGAAACTTTCGATTGAAGCAAAATCTAATAGAAGTCGAGATATCTGCTAGGTAAATATGTATATTTACAGTTGTGAAAAGGCTGAAATGGATATAGCAATAGCAAAAGGAAGGAAATTATGGACGCCAGCCGGCGGCGTCAAGCTCAAAATTTGAATGGGCGCGAAGTGAGAACTGGCCGTTTCGGTGTTTGCTGGTGCTGAAAGCGGCCATTTAAGTGAGATATTGCAATCAACACCTTAGGACATGCAATAAATGGAAATTAGGCAATCAATTTGTTCGCGCGATGTCATACCGAAATGATGTTTTCACCTGAAGAGAGTGAGAGTGAGTGAGAGATCTATGTTCGCAGACACTTATTGACGTTAGTTAAGACAAGTCGATAGCAATTCGCGGCGCAATAAATAAATATCTTAAATAGATAATATTTACAGAATATTTTTTAAAGTAACAGAAAAAAATGTTTAAATAAAAACTACAAATCATGCAAATTTTTCAAATCTCTATAATTTAAAAGAAAAACACATATTCTTTCATTTTATTCAACATAGTTGCCATAGAGCGCGATACCGCTTATAACAATCTTCCAAACATTCAATATTTTTTCGCATGGTTGAAATTTTGACTCAAAATAAGCCAGAATTTGACGCTAAATTTCTTTCTATCAAGCATTTGTTTGAGGTCTGAGAGCATTATAAAGTCGCTGAAGATCAGGTACGGAAAATACGGGGAAAGATACGGGGATGCGGGTCTCTTTGGAAGTCCACTGGTTTCATCGTCTGTGGTGTTCAATTTTTATTTTAAGCAACCACATGCGAATGGCTGCCAGTCAGTTTAACTGACCTTATTTCGCCTACTTGTAAAGTATGCTGGTATAAGGTAGTTTAACGGAGACAAATCACATTGCCATTTTTGATCCGATACGGGCACCGAAAGTATAATATCCTTCTTTAAACAATTAAAACATAAACGTTTGAAATTAACGTGGAGAATCAAAAGGTTGCGAGTCATTGACGGTTACTTTGACTTTATCTTGACTTTTAAAAAGGTATTGAACCATTATTCCTTCGCTTTTCGTCTTTTCCGGTTTGTTCGATAATATTCTACTTCATTACTAATAAAAACATTTCAATCTATAACGTCAGCTCTTAGTTGGATAGCAGGAATGCTAGAAATATATATTACGACAGCTTTGATCCGTGACTTTTTGTTGAGTGCGTTTGACAGAAGAATATATTAGTTCGTGACGTTATAAATGAAAGGTTGAACAAGCATCGTTTACAATTACTATGGAAGTTTCATAGTTGCGTGGCAAATAATGTTTTTATCATTTTTGGTGGGGTGGCTAAATTTCGGGGTTATGTTTCAAAACAAAGCATATAGCTCCGCCATGAGTTCTTGTGTAGCATAAAACTAGCGTAAGAAGTTTGCTTGCTAAATATCGCCGTGGATTTCACCTGTTTGACTTTTATTTATGCTTATGCTTTGAAAAGCAGTGCAGCGCGTTCGATTCTCGTCGACTATAAAATAAAGCAAGTCCCAATGTTCATGTTGTGAAGGGTCTAACTTGGAATAAAAAGTTTTTATTTAAAAAATGTGTTTATATTTCGTTTTAATTCTGTTGTTGCTACTGTTGCGCAATGACAATATTATCTTGTATGCGAGTATGCGAGTATGCGTGTTGACATTTCCATCTTTTTATCTTTGTACTCGAGCGGCGATAGTTGATGCTCTTGATTGGCAATTTACACTGCTGCTTGATGCGATTTTAATGATTACTTTGCACAATTTATTTGCAAACTCATTGGTGGATTTTTTCTTTTGTTTTTGTTGTAGTTGTTGTTATTAGCAACATGACTAAGCCGATTGTTCATGGATGTTTTTACAGCAGTAGTTGCTACAATTTGCTGTGATTTCAGGAATTTTTTTTTTTGGTTCTGAACCCAAAGCAAGTAATTTTTTTCATTTTTTAATGTCTCTTTTCATTTAATCTTTTCACAATTCATCCATTTACGTTGATTATTTGCCAGTATTGGGATTATGTAACAGCTGCCCAACGCTGTGTTGTTATTATTTGTTATTGTTGCCATTACTGGCACCCCACTGTAATGATTGCTGGGTCTAACTGAGCGTTTGTTGTAAAGTTAGCTTTTTCCTCCTTGTCCCATACTTGAGTGTTGCGTTTTGACCACAGTTCTAAAAGTTTTACAATTCGGCTTACTACCATTTTCATATTCACTTTCTAAAACTATCCTTTAATGCGATTGAATTCTGTAATTTTTTACCAGTGATTCTGAGCTACTGTTTTGTTGTAATTCTTTGCTTTCTAATTCTCATTGCTCTAAGCCTTTTTGCTATTTTCTTTGTAATTATTTTTTGGTTGCTTAATTTTTTTTCCGGTAATTTTCGGCTCTTCGTAGTGTGCGTGCAATTTAGTAGCGTGATGATGCAATACGTTTAATGTCGTCACAGTGCACTGTGGTCAAGTTGTTTGCAATATTTGGTAATTATTGCGGTATATTTGATATTAAAATTTTATTTACACTACAAGAATCAAGTAACCTAATTTCATTTGGTATCTCGCCGAATGAGTACACTTTAAATTTTATTCGAGTTGGAACTAATTCTAAATATTTTTCCCATTTTATTTCCCTTATTGATAAAATGAAGACTTAAGTTACTTAAAGGTCTGACAAAATTTTGACGGAAATGAAACTATGCATTCAATAAATCATGCTCCGGTTGACAAAAGAGTGACCTGTGTTGCTGAAGAATCTGGAATGAAAGCCGGTCCATTGCTATGTTTGTCATGGTTCACTTTTGTGCAGCAGAACTTCTAAGTCTTCAATCCACGATCAGCAATATAGGCAACTTCTCACACTTCCACTGACTTATTTTTGACAGTTCCAATGCTTTTTTGGGCAAGAATTTGCTAACTATTCGTTCTGAAAAAAAAAATAAAATGCAGACAGGTGGCAACTCTTGTGAAAATTTTTAAATATCTCAGTTTCTGCTTGTTTCGTAAAATCTAACTTGTAAATTTCAGCAAATAAATATTTTCCGAAAATCTTTTCCATAATTTCCATACTACGAAAGTCAGCTCCTTTGCCCACTGTGCCACACTGCTTTTCACAGCTGCTAGCTTTTGCTGCTGCTAGCTTTCTTCTAACAAACTGTACTAATAGCTATTCCGAATGTTTATATGTACGGGGATCTCACAGCTGGTGTGCGTTTACGAGCTTCTTTTCTAAAGCACCTTTCCATTCTAAGCATCAACGCTGGTTAAAAAGGCAGAGAAACATATGCAAGCATTACTAAATATAAATCAATGCTTATGTGTCTTAGTAGTTTTTTAAATCACCACTAGACTCTAATCTCAAGGCAGATGCAACAGTTGGTTCACATTACACTTTTGTTGCTTTTATCTGCAGCGCCGCCTACGTTTCTCTCATGCATTCACTCATTCATACGCTCAATCACTCACTCAGCCATTCAGACATGAAATAAGCGTGTATATATGTACATACTTATGCAATAGTCATTTCTATTTTCACTTTTTCCGCCGCCAACTTTGAAGGTTTTTCCGCTGATGACTTTGCTTTCCTTTGCCGCTCTTTGTAGCTTTCTTTTTGGTCTTTTGGTTTCTGCAGTCTCCTTGGATTTCTATTAGCTTGCTTCAGTCCTTGACTTTATAGTGGTTATTCTTTTATTTTATGTGCGGAAAATCCTTGCTTTAATCTGTTAATTTCTAGTACTTGAAAGCATTTTTGCGATTATTTTTACGCGTTCGCGAATTCTAAAAAAGCAAACGCTGAAAAAATTTCCAACAAAACTGCCGCGGAAGTAGTGTCCACGGTACTGAGTAGCACCCAGAAGAGAGAAGTTTTTTATTTTGTTGGTGGACGACAGTAGTTGGCAAGCATTACGCCAATTTTATTAGCAAAGATTATAGCAACTTTATGGTTTATTTAAGTGTTCCAACTTGATTTGTTTTTCAAGAATGCGTGATTTGTTCGAAATATGCTATCAGCTCGAGATTACTAACCTAATGTTGTTTTTTTACAATAAATTAAAAATCTCAATTTTAACCGTCAATATAATGACACAAATTAAAATAGTATTTGTCGAATTAGTATAAAATTAACCCACAAATATTTCTGATTTAGTTATATTAACCTCTAACTAGATATGACAAAAGTCTAATTAACATTATGTTGAAAACAGTTCTTTGAATGAGTGCCAATGAAATGTGTCAATTAGCAATTTTTCTCTATACAAAGTGCAATTTGCTAATCAATTTAAAGAGCTGCTCGAATCACATATTAAGTGAGTGAGCTTTCGGTCTTACATGGTGTTTAGTTTAGCTTCGGAAATCATCGTTTTTAAGTATCAAAAATGTTTTACTCTCACAATGTGTATAGTAGCCAAACTGAGAGTTATTTTCAGATTTCTTTTAGATAACAGATTTTAGTTAAAAATGCACTACATTGCAAAACCGAGAAACTAAAAAGACATCGTTCTCTCTGAAAAAAAAAAATTTTTTTTTTGTAAAAGTCTTCTACTTGCTATGTTTAGCCATTGCTCAATTTTAATAAGACGTTGGGGTCTTTTATATAATTTTAGATCGTCACCTTATTACACCATTGTTCAATATTTATTTATAAAATAATTTGATCTTATACTAATATTTATTATTTTTCTGTTTTTTACTTGCAGGTATGTGAACACGTTCCCGTTTCTTTCCTAACTAATTATCAGTATGAGTATATACTATCCTTGCTTTGGTAATTATTGAAATTTATAAAAATTATAACATGTTTTATTTCAACTACTATTACTATTAAGTGTAAGTTTTAAGGAAATAGAAAGATTTAAACAAGGTAAACAAATTTACCATGCGACCCTGTGTAGTATATGCAAAACATTAAAAAAATTTATTTCTAATTATTTTCCACTTTGAATTTTCAGACAGCTGTAAAATATAAACTGTTTAAACCAAATTGAGTGAATATTGCATTAGGCGAAATGAAGCTTGGATGCAATGTCATAGAGGTTACTGTTAATTAAGTGATTGCTTCAATATACTGTTAGAGTACATAATTCTAGAGCTAATCTAGAGAGATTTAGTGATACCTACAAGTACTTGTTTGAGCGCGAATATTAGAGTAAAGTACACTTGTTTTTCAGTTCTTAGCTCAAAGAAAAAATTTTTAAATACACTATTAGGAATATATTCAACAACTACTTGTTGTTGTTTTCTCCATTCTCAAATTCCCGCTCTCAGTTACAAAAATATGTACCCAAAGCAGCTGATTTATATATTAATTGGTTATAATAAGAATCTATAATGAGAAATATTATATTTCATGTAAGGTAATCACTCCACTTTAATTAGCAGCTTTAACTTAACTTCAACACATATGATGTGTTTTTAAAATTAATTTTAATACTTTTTAAGCGCCAGTTCACACTTTCTTTGCAAAAGTGTCAAATTTAGCGAGAAATCTCTGTATTTTTATCTACATTCGATCGGTATATATATCATCAAGTTATTTATTTTAAACTTTTAGAAAGTTGGCAACCCTCTTTGGATTTTCAACTACAAACTTATTTCAAATTGGAGTGTTTTCTCATTTTATAAAATTTTCTCCCTCGCTTTTCAGAAAAAGGTGGCAACGTTAAATTTTTCTCAACATCCGAATATTACACTGAACAATTGCGGTTGCAGCAAATTCCAACATCTATCATGAATATACATTTTAAATTTTGATTAAAAATATATTTTTTTTATATATATTAAAATAGCTTATGTCGACTTTATCTAAAATTGGCACATTGCTTCTTAAGAAAAGCCTGGATATATCTCTTATTTTTATACTATCACAAATTGGAGCTTTCGCTGAGAAGCATTGTCTATCGATAAATGCTCTTCCGAGAAGTTGCGAAACGCATTTATATACATATAATGGAGAAATGTTAAAAGCTATAATTTTGCGTTACGATGTCTCGAATCGTTACAATGTCTGTTAAGCTTCCACCTTTATGGTTTAAAGGGTTACATCACCACTTGCAGTGTCCGGCGCTCTATAATTTTTCGTTTTTGCTTTCCCAATTTTGCTCTTCAACTTATCATGCCGTTATTGAGTTTGTCACTCTTTTATTTCATTAATCATATTGTTGTTGTTCTGCTTACAACATGCCGCTACTTTATCAGCACAACGCCATTTTCTTTTGCCCTCTTCGTTTTTTCCGTTGTCTGCATTTAGTTTTATATTTCATTTTCGCTTGTCTGCGTTTTTCGCGCCATTTTCCAGTTTTCTCCGCTTGTCACTTATCAGCACTCACATCCAGACTTAACGGTAAATATGAGTAAGCTGAGTATGCTCTGCGACGGAGGAGCATAAATATGTGAGCGAAGTGGTGGTGTAAGTACAAACTGATGTATACAGTTGTATTACCGTTATATTATATATTTAATTAAATTTGAGAATGATTGCCGGACAAAACATACCTGGGCACTTATGTTTTGCACACAATCTCCAGTTTTAATTTCCACAATTCTCGAAAGTACTTCTGTTCTTGTCTTTATCAGCACTTTCGAGTTTAGATTGATTCTCTCGCATTTTTTGTATTGATTTATAATTCCGTTAATTTAAGTATTTGTTACCGCCACTATTTTGTTATTGTAACTGTTTTGCTTTTGTTGGTGGTTTATGCGAATTTTAGTTGCTTTCGAATGCAAGTCTTGTATCCGCTGTTTGCGATAAGATAAAAGTGCTCAAAGCGTGCGGAAGAAGCAGATAAAAGTAGAAAAAAAATGAACTAATTTCTTCAGTGAGACTACTGCTGGCATTTATATAAAGATAGAGGGTGCGGTCGCAGCACCGGCGGTATAGTGATGTTTACGGCACAACTTTGGTCACATCTTTTATACATCAGGCTATGATTGACTATTTACCCTAGTCGAAGGGACGTGAGTCGGTCGGCAACATTCTTTATTTTAATTGCGATTTATATCGAAAAAAAGTCATGTTAAGAGTCGAAATGCAAAGTGGATCCCTGGATGCCAAAGTGCTGCGAGAAATTAATGAAAAGAGAAAGAACTAAGATTTCTCGATAACATCATTGGTGTGTTCCAAAGCGCCTAAATGTAGGCAAATTGGCTTTTCAACGTTGCAAGGTTGCTTTTATTTTAGAGTTTTCAAAAGAGAAATGTTTAGAGTTTAATATCAGGAGATAACTTCAACCGCCATTGAGAACCTCTTTCTTTATCTTTTTAAAAAGCTAACTTCTGTGGTATTAGAATATATTGAAACGAAGCATATACTCAGGCTAATATAGTTCTCATATTAATATCCAAAACCAATTTTTGTAACTTTTCTAAATATTTCGTAACCGAATTTAGCCAACTTTGAGCATTAGACTGAATAAATAGTCGAGTCAGAAAAAGGAAAAGCATAATTGTATGAAGTTAGATTCATTCATAAATGCTTAGTTCCCTATCAAAAATGCTATCCGGTCAACGGTTTTACGTCATCTGTCTCCTTTATTATATGAACCTGCTTCCACAATTTCTATAAGACCACCTACTATCATATTTACTTTATGTTCCTAATCTCCCGAAACGTGTAGCCGTTAAACCCTCCGCCACGCAGTGAGTAAACCCCACGCCTAATCAACTGGCGATTAGCTGTCATGCAGATATTGAATTATTGATGTAATATTAGCTGATTAATGATTAGTAGTGCGAAAGTGAATGTTTTGCGGAAACGCTACGGCCAAAGTACACAAATGATGATAACAAGGGGAATGGAAAAAAAATTCATATGGCTACAATAGAACTTTCAATGTCAAAATTGCATTCGATTCGGTAATATCAACTTGTATGTAGTGTTATAATGCTTTACGAGTTGGTGATAGTGCTGACCTTGGATAATTACTTTCGATTATCTGAATAATATTTGTATCATGTATATACTATATGTAAAATTATCTATATGAGAGAAATATTGGCAATCATTTATGTTGAGTTGAATAGTCAATATAAATAAAGACTAATTTATTACGACGATTACGTAACCAATTGCATGCTTGAATATTTGAAGTGGTTATTATCTATGGAGTCTATTTGTCTACAGTCGATACACCTCTGACCAGATTTTGTTATTTCAAGAGGTCAAGGTTTCAAGAGGTCAAGTGTTTCAAGAGGCCAAGTTAATTGAGCTTTGAACTTTCCCAGTAAAAAAGGATTTTTGATAAAATTCTCCCAAATTTTGAAGAACAAGACAGAATACACTGAGTGGGTAGGAAAATATTTTTTAAACCTCAACTCTTTTAAGGTATATTTGATTAATATGCGTAATATTTAAAGTAAAAGCTTCATGAAAGCTTTTCGTTTTCGAATTGCGTAAGTGACTGTCGTCGAAACTTTCATGCTTTCATAAGAATTTTTTTGATTATTTATCACCTTAAGATCGCCTTTGTGTAGTTCTGGTACTATTGAATATATTTATGTATATCAGTGATTTCTCAAATGTCTTTCTTTACGCACCCATATTGCAGTATTGATTTTTCAAACCGTTGGTAACCCATTTAAAAGTGCCTCGGAGAGAAATATTTCATAAAAAAAATTTTTTAGTTTGTTGCTTATAATATGGTGTTTCATTCAGTTTAGTTATTAATTGGATAAACTTATTTTAAAACGTGGCAACCCTTCTAAAAAATATTTTCAACTGTAAGTCTTTTTAAACGTCTTTATTTTGTTACCTAAATTTTAACAATTTGTAATAAATCTTATCAATTTCATTGAGTTAAATTTTTGAAAAAGGTGGCAACTGTTTCCACAAATGCTTTTAACTTTATGTTTTGCAGGTTTTTTAATTTTTGCTGTTTTTTATGGTTTCCTAATGTCATAATTTTTTTAAGAATACTTTTAAAAAAGGTGACAACCTCATATTTTTTGGCCATAAAGACTCCGAGCATTACAGTTCAACCTACATGTGGTCAAAGCTTGTTTAAAATGTAACAGCTGTCTGTTGATAACTGTTAGTTGAGAGAGGTAGATTTGCATATAAAGTTGCCACAAAAAGTCCTCGAACTCTGTTCACACTAAAGTAACCTCGAAAACTTCTATATTGGAATCTGGCACACCACAATGCCAATGGCCAATTGCTTAGGGGTCAATGGCATTGATTAATTTTGAAGACTGTGCAATGCTGGGAATCCTCGGCTGGGCGGGATATTAGAGTTAAATGACTTCTGTGCGCTTGCGGTTAACAGCGCTTCATTTGAATATACACATGCATGATATTGTGTATGTATATGTGTGTATTCATATGCAAAAAAAATAAACATAAACATTTTAGTTATGCACAAAAATTACATAAAAGTGATTATCGACATCTGGAGAGCATGTTAGTGCATGTGTTTTGCCGAAACTTATGAACAATTATTTCAATAAACATTACATACATACATATATACATACATGCACAAATTAACATATGCACACTTCCTGCAAACTGCAAGCAATGAATCAGACACACAAATAAACTCATTTGACCTCAATTAAACTCTTTAAATACACAATTGGGCGAGCGTTGAGGGACGCGCCAAAAAGCGAAGCAAGAAACTGCATGCATATATACACACATACATACATATGCTTACATATATATTTGCAGTACATACGCACTTAACAAAGTACAATATTAGCAAAGTCTGATAGGGCTCATAAAAATCCGATTTTTAATAAAATCAAACACACAAAACCGCAGCGGCAGTGGCTGGCATTCCTCTTCTGCGAATCGCAAGAGCGCTTCAACTCTTTGTTTTTTTTCTCTCTCTTTTAATAATTTTTTTCTTTTTTATTTCGCTGAATTATAAACAAAGTTGAGTGACAAGTGATGCGGTTAAATATGTTAATTATAATGATGAGGCAAAGCAAATGTTTATGACTCGTTGTTGTTGCTCGCACTTTGTCTAGAATTATGCGAGTCTGTGGCGGAGAAGGTGGAGGGAGAGTTGGGCTGACTGGCGGTGGTTGAGCCGAGTCATCATCAGGTGCTCTTGTTTTGTGTGAGGAAGAAGAAAACGTGCGTTGGATTTAGATATTTATTAGTAGATGAGGTTATGAAAGTGAGGTTATGTGCAAATAAGACGTCGATACATGATATACGACGTGTAAATACATACGTATATATATGTATGTCTGTATAAACTTAAAAAAAAGTATTAAAATTAATGAGACACACATCAACATCATAAAACTGCTACTAACAAACCAAGCACTCTTAACTTCCCTTATACTCTTCACACCATCTCTACTTATACAGAACTACGCTCTTACTATGCTCTCACTTGTACTCGACTGTATACTCCCACAAAAAATGTATTGTATAAAATCGTATTGTATAGTCGTATAACTTTTTATTGACATCTTAGACCAGTAACCATATTTTAGACATGTAACCAATCACCAATTTTTGACATCACCCATAGAATCTGACACAGTCCAGTGAAATTATTATTTATTTATGAATAGCATGAATTTTCCATACATAACAGGAATAGGAGAGCGTTTATTTTCTACAAGAAATAAATTTTCATAGTCTCAATCGTCTCACGACGCATTCTTCAAAGTAGCTGGGTAGAAGTATAGCCTGGATGGAAGTAGCTTAAGGCAAGTTTTATTTCGTGATCTCCCTAACTTCTCTCTCTCTTTCTCCCTCCCAACCCCATCAGACTGTGACTCTCTACAATCATGAGAAACATTTTTCGGAACCGAAATTTACCTCCTTCCTGTTCAATTTTTCACTGGAACGAATGATTCACCAAAACTTAGAGAGTGGTGAATCGAACAAACAACACATCAAAATTTAGTAGATGGAAATAATCAAATAAAGACGGAATAGAAGGAGATTATATCACTTTAATAAGATATCCATATACTATCTAGTTAAGATAGAGTTAAGAAGAGAAGTGGTGAATCGAACACAGCTTTGTAAACTGCGATGAAAAGATGTTTCGTTAACGAAAAGTTGGATGCTTTGTAGGTTTTGACCTTACTGCCTATAGTTAGGTACATACTTGTCCAAAAATTTACTCTATTTTGACTTAGAAATGAAATGCTGGAAAGATAAAACTACCAAAACAAGTCCCCAGGGGAATTTTTGACCATTCATCACAGTTCTGTAATCTTTTGTATTAATAGCCATCATAGACGGCTGACTCATTAAGGTTTTCTTTCCACTTTCACTTGCGAAACCAATCTTATACCGACCTGAGGGAACTAAATGGAAAGTGTTGGTAATTTTTAGTATAAAAGCAACTTTACTTTTAAACCTGCATTTTCGAACTGTTAGCGTGTTGGGTTATTGAGGCAGATATAGGGTCTACCGCAGAGACCCGTTATGGTGTTATGGTGATTCATACTACACTTGTCCACTTCTCTTCGAATACTGAATGGAGAAAGAAAGCTTGACCCTGCACCATATGCCAAGGCAAGGCATGTTAAGGCAGCTAACATATTTTTAATTATCGTAAATGAACTCTCTACTTTAGTTATTTATCATAATTTTCGCTGGAGTGGTTGCATAGTCGCTTATTCTCCGCGCTATAAATTCCACACTGTGCCTTTCTTTTAGCGTGTGCAAAAATTTATGACTGTCACTTTGAAAATATTACTTAATAACCAACGCGACAGATGAAACAATAGTTGTATGTATTTATATATATATATTAATATACATATGTATTACTAGATATTCAGTTTATTTGTAAATTTTTGCACACTCCCTCAACGTGCTTCTGCAGACCGTAACAGGGATGTGTGAAATTATATTTAATGTCTTCACTTAGGTATTCCTTATTTTAGTATGTAGAGCGCCTCCGGCAGCATATGGAGCGCTTACTGTATAAATTTAGTTGTCATTATCTTCCACAGCACTTTCACCACTCCTTTCGCCACTTGTCGACTGCTTGACCCTTTTGCTATGGAAGTCCTCCATCTACCTAGTCGTGGTGTCTTCGCCTACATTCGCTTCTGTTGCGCGTCGCTCGGCGCTCTGCTGTCAGTCGACAATTTGCAGCGCAGAAATTATGATGAACACAACTTGACTTCTGTCACTTTTTTCCAGTTAAAATTAATTGAGTATAATGTGTTGTTCACTTTATACTTCATATCTTTGCTATGGGACACTATGGACTATTACTATGGACACTGTTTCGTCGACTACTAGACTTCGGCTTTAAGAGTATTACATTTGCTCTTTACTTTTGTACAGTTGTACTAGAGGTTACACAATTTTATATAGAAAAGGAAATGAGAAATAAATCAGAAATTCGTCACAAATTCTTACCAGAATCGAAATTATTTTGAGAAGAACACAATCTAAGGAACCTCTACGCAGGTTTAAGGTTGAGTGAAAGTGCTATAAATCATGTGGTAGCTGAAAGTTTGGGTGGATAAAAGATACTTTCTAATACACCTAAAATTACAGTAGTTGCTTCATGTTATAATTTGGATTTCAGTCAGTTCCAGTTTCGAGAGACTAAAACTATGAGCTTTTTTCACTTATATACATAGGCATCGTTATAACATTTAAAATGTTTGCTTTTTGGACTAAAATTACACCCTTTCGGTTACATCCTTTTACATCCTATGCCTTGCATATGCGTTCTAAGCTATGACTGTTCATTCACCCCTTCCACACCTATTATTCGGTAGGACTGAATTTGCTGCCTAAGTAGGTGGGTCACTTTTTTTTAGGCTCCAGTTTTGCGCTATTAATTTCATTCTTTTCAAGTATACTTTTAGGTGGTCGAAATTTTGTGCCAGTCATTTAATTTTTCCACCGCACTTTATTTGTACTTCTCAGACGCCTTATGTAAAAATGTGTTTTCGTGATATTACCTTGCTTGCCTTGAACCCTGCTTTTCAGTTTCAGTTTTTCGTTATTAATTATTAATAATTTATATTACTAGACTCTTCTTGTCAAAGCTTGACAACTTGAACTGCAAATGCAAGGCAGAATTTTACTTTTCTTAGTAAATAAAAAAATTCTAAAATACACCTAAGTTTTTTGCGAATTTTCTTTTTCATAATAAAAAGTGGCTACAAAAACTACTGTTTCCACTTATTTCCCTAAAGTTCGAAGTTTTTCACATAAACAAGAAAAAATATTGATAAATAAATTTAAAAAAAAAAACCTAACAAATATCGCAAGTGTCACGTATTGGCATGCTATCAATGTAAATGACGCCAAAGTTATACCAAATATGAATTTAATTACTTTACATACTCCAGTAGTGTTTTCTCCTATTTGGTGGTTGGTGTTTCACGCCTAAAGCATTTCACTTATTTTTGTGTTGTAATGCCAGAAATACACACGACTACGACTATTCCAATCTAGTTATTACAACAACAAAAATCTAACTGAAATATGAAAAACGAGGCGTTCGCATTGACGGCCGATAACAAATGTGCAAAAACAGTTGTTTCATTCGAAATATTGGAATATTGCTTGAAACGTGTAGAAAATCTGTTTTTCATGCCAATTACTTTTGGAATTTTAGGTACGCGAATAACTGCTGTTTCTTTATAATTGTTGTTTTTTGTAACGATAACTCACCTTACTTGCCACTGAGATTGAATTAGCACTTACTAGTGTTTGTATGTATGTACGTAAGTGCTTCTGTTTAAATAGTATTGCATTATTAATAAGATATTAAAATTTCAGCAAGGTCGCTGATAAGAACTCTCCAGCGGAGTGGAATTGAGTAGTAAGTAGATAAGGTGCATTTTTTGTTTCAAATTAATTGGAAAAAGTTAAGATAAGAACAAGTGCTAATGATAGTACGCGGGCAGTTCGAAAATTTAGTGTTAAAGAAATAAAAATATCTGACCGATTACTTTACGTAGGAATTTGGAATCAGATTTTGAATTTCGCTTATTTAAAGTTGTAATTTTATATATTTATAGTCAGGCTTCCGCTTTTTCTAATAATCTCTCGAAACGACCTCATGTGTACCTTGCTGAGGAGTTTGGTTTGTAGCATCGATTTTCTAATATTTAAAATATCTAACAGTACTTCGCTGAAGGGTTTGCCAGTATTAGCAAAGAAAAATACCTCACTGAGTACTTTACTGAGTCTTTCGAAGGTCAATGCTAAATCCCTAACCTTTGTTTAGATATAATTGGATTGATTAGATATAATTGGCTTGACCGAACTCCTCAATGTAGGCTTTTATTTCAGTTAAAATGTCGAACTTAGACCTTAAGATTGTACTTTCGAGACTAAAACTCATGCTTGGAATTCCAAAGAAAAAATAAAGCTTTAGTCCTCACCACAGGAGTTCGGCTTAGCTTAATGCATATCTTATATGTTTAAAGGCTTTCTATTTAAATAGAATCCGTGTTATGATGAGAAAGACTCAAAACTCATCTCCAAGACCTTGAGCCATCTAGATAGCCGTAGAAAAACTCAGCCCATGTACTTTATCAACAGTTTCCAGCCTGGTGGTCTGTTTTCGCAGAATACTTCACAGAAATACTTGAAGTTAATTATACTGGTTTAAAACTGCACAAAAGTTAGTAACTGACTTCTTAGATATAACACACTCAAATAATACCTGTTGATCAAGTCTCAAAACCCAGTAAGAAGTTGAGCGCCTTTTTTTTGCTTCAGAAATGAAATTGTCACATTAAAAAATTTGACTGATCAGACCAAGAAATGAGTTTTTTTTTTTCATTTTGCGACAAAATTCGGGAGATCATCCCGGTAAACGGTCAATATCCAAACGCTTTTCGACACCAAAGCAATTACTACAATTACCCGGGCACAGCTGATTGTCGGCAGAAGCAGTGTTGTATTTCAGATAGTTGGACTACAAACTGAAACTTTCACTGCAGCCCTCATAAGGGATCATATATCTAGTTAGAGAAATATATGCGCGATCAGTTTAGAACTTCGAATTCAATGTATTCTCACTTCCATCGAGATCACGCGACATGCAATAATTACAAGTAAATGCAAGTGAATTGTACACGGACGTATATACACATATAAAATGTAATGCAATTATATATAGATATGATCATATTAGGCTCGCAAACCGCTTTCGCACTTGTTTATGTTTACTTTGAAGTTAATATTTTAGTTGATGATTTCATCTTTTGTCTCAACCAACCTTTTACCGATAAGATTACTTGGAAGAGTTGTGTCTGTTTTTGTGTATTTTAACTGAGTTCTCACTTAGGCCTTTTGATCATTGTTGACTCATGGCATTTTGTGCGTACGCATTATGTTTTTTGTTGAAAGATCGTTACCGCAATAGTGTACGAAGCGGAGAAGTAACTCACCAAGTATGGTGAGCAATAAAGTTATTTTGAGCATGGATTTTACCCCAAAAATTGTACTATCTTCAGCATTACATTTATATTCATTTATGAATAATGATAACTACATTTTGGTATTAAATATAAATTGAAAACATATAGGATCCTAAGAAGTTGTTCTTCAAAAGTAAGGCGAAGATGTATGTGTTAAAAGTTTTGTCAGATTTGAATCCAGTGAGTCAATATTTTTGACGCAATTTACTGGGAAGTCTGGAAAGTCATTTTAGTCATTCATTTGTTTTAATGTACTTTTTCAAAATTAGTGCTGATCTTAACAATTTATATTTTGGCAGAAAAGTTTCACATAATTTTTACAAAAGAAATAACACGTAAGATGTTATTCGCTAGAATATTTTATTATTTAATTTATCTGCAAATCGATATTATGACGGCAAGAACTGATAGTCGTCGCTACCTTCTCGGACTTGCATAACTTCCTAGACTTAGTAGAGATTCACCCTGAAAGCACACTATTTTATGTAATTAATTCTGTCTATTTTCGATCAAAACTCTTGGGTTTTGGGTTTGTTTACATTTCGAGGACGAATTAAAATGTTGGCGCGTATATCCTTCATTTAGGCTAAGCTCTCGGGCTTCCATTCTATGATACAGGCAGAACCTGTCCCCTTTCAGAGTTAATTCGCAATGGTAGACTATGGTCGATACCTACTCGGTTGGTCATCTACTGGAGAGTGAAACCTGAAATGGTTACACAATTTTTGGTTTTATACACTGTGACTTTATAGTACCGTTCCCTCATACTACATTCACATCGTGCTATGAACTCGAGTTTAAGGCCATCTGTACAACTGCCATAAGTTTTGATAGGATTACTTAAGAAGCACTGATTTCTGAATGAATTTTTTTCTGTAAACTGTTAGGGTTTTATCTCCACAAACAACACTTTACTTACTCAAAAAATCCTTGGAATTCTCCATGCCACCTTTAACCGTATTGATCTGAATGAAGGCCCAAATTATACTTCTAATGTTGCTAAAAATTTACCCATTACTTGAAGTATCGGTATTCTACGAGGCTTTATTTTGTTAGTTGCAGTGGTTGGATCAAGAACTCGTACTATTATCCGTACCTTTATCTAGGCAAGTTTTCGAAATTGTATTCTGGGGTCTTTAATATTCCATAATAACTATTCACCGGTGATTTGGATGTTAACACCTGTATTTAGGTTCTTTGTTTTTTCAGTCAAGATGGAAACCAGCGCGGAATTGGTGATTGGTAATCCCTTCTCTGAATGAAGTACCTACAAGTAACTGTTGATAAGACCTTCATATCAAAATATTGAAGTGTGTACCATATATAAATGCGTGACTGCTTAACTTCAAACTCCTGAAAGTGTTTTTCAGGTTTGAAAATCTCAGCCAGCGAGGGGCGCACGTAACGCAACAGATGGTGAGAACGGCTCTAATTTTTTCCCTCCTATTACTTATTTATTGCTTTTATCTAAAATCATGCCAAGCGCCGACTACTCATGTCTGTTTGCTTGTATGTATGTATTTTACCGCCAAACCGCTGCGTTTATTTATCTCTATTTGCCATTATAATAAATAACATAGGTATACATAAACACACATACATGCATATACATGTTTAAATGCTGAATGTTTCAGTTTCGAATTCCGTCGAAAACATTTTTGCTGCATTTGTGACGCAGCTGTTGTTGTCTGTTGTCTCTTGCCTGTTGCCCGTTGCCCGTTGCTGGCTGACTGGTCGGCGCGTTGTCGCCATTGTTGCTACTCTTAGTTGGCCGCTACATTGGGCTGATCTTGTGCATGTATATATATATGTGTGTGTGTGTGTGTGTTTGTGTGCAGTAGCGGCATATCCGCGTCCGCATCGCCTTGCTGTCGTCTAGATGGTGCCGCTGCCGTTGTTGTCTCAACACCGAGCTCTTGGCTATCGGTGCTGCGCGTTGCGCGTTGCTCGTTGCCGTTGCCGTTCGGACGGCAGTTGTTGCTGTCGCGCAAATTTTTCAACGTAGTGGAATTCGAAAAATTTTTTACTTTAAAGCAGAAATACATTCCATGCAACATCCGCCGCAGTGAGTTAGTTGAGCGGGTCGCTTTTGACTTGCGGTGGAGCCGTTGTGCCGCGCCGCGACTGGGCTGTTACGGTCGCAGTGTTATTGGTTGAATTTGTCAGGCCGGTTGCCATTTGCCGGTTGCCTCTTAGGATGAACTGTGTGAACCGCCTGCCGTTTTGCAGCGGGTTCGATTCGATTCCCACACTCTTTGCTTTATTTTTGACGGCGGTAGAAGCAAGAGAAGCAGACTTGATCCATATATAATATATATGTATTTTTTGACCCCATTTGAATACAAGATTAGTAAAATACCGAAAGATCAAAAACTATTGATTAAGAATATGTTCAGCCAAAATTTCTTGCGATCACTCTCAAGTACCTTAGCATATATAAAAGAATTCTAAGCTTATTATATATGTATATAATGTGAAGAAAGAGCACGAGAGGGAGGAAGCGCGGTACTGTGCTGTGGGAGCATGGGGAGTACAGTCGATCCTGTTGCTTTAATCAGTCCCAAGAATATGTGCTTTTGTTCTAGAACATCATGAGCTTATTACAAACATACCAAAACTTGGATCTAACAGGATTAAGAACCTACCGTTAATAACGCCGAAACATTCTAGAGCTCCTGATATCTAATTCATGCAACATCGAATCAGTGCGTTTTAGTATGTGTGTTCCGATAGATTTTGTACTAAAAAATTTTCCGAAAAGTCGACATTTACTTTCGTAAAAATGGTGGTGGTGATGGTGAAAACCGCTATCTAGTCTTGGCTCGAACTTTTTCACATTTTCGTTAATGCAATTTAGGAATAATACAGCCGAAACAGTTCAGCACCCAACAAGAGCATTTTGCTTTCGCAAAAGTAGTACTGAAGTGAAGGAGACTGAGAAGAAGAAGAAGAAGAAGAGTAAGAAGAGTACTCTAAGACAAGTGCCACTAGCTTGGCTGTTGTAGCGGTTCTTTAGTTTACGTTAAGTTATGTTCTTATATGTTACCTTATGTTATGCTATGTTATGTTATGTAATGTTATGTAATGTTATGTTATATTATTTTCTGCCATGTTAAAGTTTCTTTAGATTGATTGATTTCGTATTTCATTACCTTACAATAAGTTATGTTGTGTTATGCTATGCTATAGTATGTTCCGTTATTTTATGTCATACTATCCTATATTATGTGCTATTAATATTTTCCCGAGAGGTGTCTACTTTAAGGTATAAGTCAACCATCTCTTACTCGTCTTAAAAATATAATTACCAGCTGGTTTGGTTCTATAACAAATATATTTGCAAGTGTTCAAAGCGGCGAAGGGGACGAAAGAAGAAGCACAGAATCTTTATTTAATGTTTTTGAAATGAAAATTATTTCAGGAATGTCACGTTATCCCGACAACATAGCAACCCAACAACAGCGGCAGCTTTACTAAAATCAACAACAACAAATATACACACGATATATGCGAGCGAGTAAGTGGCATGATGGTGTTGCAATGGCAGCCATCTTGCTTTTGAAAACACGCGAGTTGTTGCGCTGCAGTGAATTGTTGTTGGTAATGGTGGCGGCGGCGGCGGCGGCTTCTTCATATGAGCACAATATCTTTAGCGGCCACAATTGACAATGCCTTTGAAGAATTTCTTATGCGAACTTCACCCTTTGTTTTCTTATTAGCTTCAATTATCTTCGTATTCCTTTATATATATATATATATATATATATATACATATGTTTATATGAGCATTGTCGCACTTATTCGTGTGTCTTGAGCACAGTTGTTGCAAGTCTTTGCTGCAGTTGCAACATTCCTGCCGAAACGCAACAGCAAGCAAATGCATGCACTACACAAATCCATTACTTGATTACGAGCAAAAGTATTTGAAATATTCCAAAATAATTTTTTAAAAAGATTTGTATCGAAGTGGAGTTTGAGCAATGTGGGGAAGGGAGTGAAGTGCTGAACACTGAGTGTGCTGAGAGCTGTACATACTATATATATATATATATTGAACAGACAGGCATGCCGGATTCCAAAAACACTCTATACGCACACTGCTTGTTGTTGTTCAGATTTACAGAGATAGAAGAAGTTGATAGCTAAAATAAATGAGAATAAAATTTTGGAACTTAACAAACTAATTTTTCTTGCACAGATTTTTTAGAGAGATCCTTTAGATATTCGGTAAAAAAATGCCTTACGGAAAGATTTCTTTAGAAGACACACCGACTAGTTCTGCTTATTTGTAGTAAGTACGGTATAGATTAGGTGAGCTCTTTAGGGTGAGACTAATAAAGCTTTGCTAGGTATATGTAGCCTGTATAAAATGATGTCCCTCTAAAAAAACGGGGCTGTGTCTACGCTCTCAGATATCCGAAGCCCACTGTGCACCAAAAGACAAGCGGAAGCTCTGAGCTAATTCTCGAACCCATTTTCGCAAGTTCCAACTCAATTGAAGAGTTCTGGGCGAAGTTGGCTGCGATTGTGTGGATATGCACAAATTATACAGCATACTTTTCGAGCCCTCATGCGCTATGGAGCTGTTCTACCAAATGTTCTTCTTCAGCAGCGAATTTTTTCCATTAGCTTCGACAGCCATTTTAGCTCATACATATCCTCAGATAATATTCAGAAATTCCGTAAGCTTAAGATTGGTAGAGTAGGTCCCAGAAACGCTGTTCAACTACTACGCTCCGATTCGGGAGCATCGGAAACAAGGTCTCTTTAAAGGTCTCTAGCTAATATAACTATGAGGAAACCTCAGAAGCCATCTAGCCACCCTTCAGTAATGGAAATATTATCCCTACATTATAATGTTTTTGTTTTTTTGAAAATTTTCTCCTTTTGTTATAAATTTTGCTTCTAAAATAGATGTACCGAAGACTATTGTTGAATATGTTGCTGCTGACCTCTATTCTTGTCTATACATTCAACTTCTTTGTGTGTCATCTACTTGAGTATAAGGTATGCATATGTATATATCATATATATCATATATATACATTTATTATCACAAATTGTGTTATAACATTTCATACTTACATTTTATAATTAACCAACTCGCATTTGTAATGTAATGGAACTTTGTTTTAAATGCGGTTCTGCTTCATTGCGCATTCTTGGCTTGTTTTAATTGTAAAATGTAATTTTTTTTAATTTAAAAAATTATTATTTTTTTTTGTCTGTTAGTTTAGTAGTTTAGTCGTTTTCCTACCAACTACCTTTTGTTTCATGGTTATGCATGCGCATTTTCCCATATTCTGCATTTTTTATTGGATTTTAAATATTTCTTGCATATTACCGTAACACACCACGCAACATACCCGCATCTATATGGGTATGTATATACACAAGTAGCTGCGCATGCTTGCCTGTGCGGTGTATCCACGTAATGCATTTTTAAACTGATTTCTGATTGCCACCATACCGTTACTTTTTTCTCTTTGTTGCGCTGTTGTTGCAATGCTTCAAGTTTTGTTGTTGTTTTTTTTTGTTTTTCCTTTGTTTTTTTTGTTTTGTATTATTACACTACGATTGTTGCGCATGCGCATTCGCCACAATCATTTGGTGGCCTCACACGCTTACATACATATATACTTATACACATGAATATAAGCAAGCAACTCTATTGCAAACGCCTTACATCTACATACAAACAACAACAAGCATACAGACATGGTCTATACGTCGTTATAACATATGCGCCTTGCGTTTTTGCCACACATGCAACACTGCAACACCGCAACAAAGCAACAAAGCAACTGCAACAGCTGCAATCGTTCGCATTGTAAATTGTTACTTCTTGCCTATATGTGTTTGTATGTATGTTTGCGAATTTTTTAACAGCTGTTCTTTTTTTTTCTTGCACCGTTTGCTTTAGTTCGAATGCTTTTAATGTGCTAATTACGGTCAATTAAAGTCGTTAGTGAGGGCCTTTAAGGCGGTGCATATCAACTTGTCGACTTGCCAACTTACTACTTGTTACTAATCCATACATATAAACATACATACAAATATGTATGTAGTAACAGTAGTGGAGTATACACTTGGAAAAAATAATTATGACTTAGGGCAATTTTTATTGATTAATCGGCTGGGCTGGAATATGCAGTATAATAATATTGTTGTGAGTGGGGCGTGATTGTTCAGAGAAATTTCAGCCACACTAATTTTATAGTCATTAACCTCTAGTGGTTACTTTTATTTGAGTTAGCAAGGGCTAGCTATTATATTATATTAATATACCCAGAACCCGAAACCTTTAGAACATACAGCAATGGAACTCCATACATTTTTGCAAAAACTTGCGCATTCATTGCTCGCATGAGACCTTCATAGACATAATTCCAAAAAAAAATAAAAACAACAATAGCTGTTTGGAAGTATTTCTCTCATACAAATACAATCGTCAGAGTACACTTTCAGTTATTGGAGATCTTATTGTAGATTGCACCAGAATTATATAGTTCTGAGTGTCGCTTTCTTCAATTCTGATGGATCCGATAGTAATTCCCTAAGCCATTTTGCAAAGTTGTCTACATGTATATTGATTTTAGACATTTCATTAAGTATTCACTAATGTCTATTGTTTTAGACTGATGATACTTTGAAGAGCGAAGAACAAAGTAAAGTTTCTCTAGCCATAGAAAATATTGTGAATAACATTGGCATACCGAATTGGTTATGAATTCGTAATGAAAGTAAAACTAAACTTTAGTAAACTTTCGTAAAACTTCTAAAAAAATTTGCGCAGCCACTTAAAAAAGTATGCTTTGGTCCACAACAGAGAAGGTTTTATCCATCGGGCTGTTTACATAAATAACTATGCTCTATATATCTATGAAAATCTTCTTTGGGTTAAACCTCTCACGAAGCACGATCACCTCTCATGGTAGAGAAGCAAAGAAACCTTCCCGAGACAACGAGATGAACGACTAAATAATCTAACGAAGCAAGAAGAAATGTCCGAGCAGGCGTCGTGGTTTTCTTTTCAAAGATTATTTCTAGCCTGTCACTTTCTTTTATATGTATTTATAATACTATATATGAATGCTTTGAATGTGGTAGTTAAAGAGAGCATGAACATAATATTCCACTCTTGCAGTTGAGATCGTTGAGATCATTCTAAACAGTTTCACTTGAAGACAGAAAGTTGTTTTAGGAAAGCATGATAAAGAACAAATTTAAAGGTTAGTAAGCCCCAATATGTGTGCCTCTAGTGGCAGCCTTTAGATCTTGAATTTTTGGATTCATCGGTAAAACCAAAATGAATTTCTTCCTATCGAAATCGAGTCTTAGCTGGCAATATTAAACTTCCGAAAGAATGTCTGACATATTTTACATGGGTTTCTTCTAATATTTCGAAATCCGCTTAGAGTTGACCTAAAATTGCGGTGACTCACATTTGTTCGGAGCTTATGCTAAAAGCTCTGACAAAAGCTCTGGAAAAAGCGGAAAAGTTTAATTTTTAAAAAAAGAGAAAAATGAAGAGATTATAATTAAATTTCTTGCCCGACCAGCTTCCTATCGATTGTAAACGCCAAAAAGAACACACACATGCATATATCTGAAGCGAAGCGGCATTAAAAGTAGCAGTTCTCAAGTATGCATCGATTAAAATCGCTGATATTTTGCACGTAAATCAGCTAGCACCCGTGTACTTTGAGATTTCTTCCCCAACGCTTTCCTATTTGCTATTTGCTATTTTTACAACGCGACGCCGTTTCCTGCTTAACGCAGTCGCCAGCCGATTGCCGCTAGCCGATAGCCAACAGCGAAGTGCGAACAAGGAACTGCACATACATACATACATATAAACAGATATACAGCTAACTGTATTTATGGATGCTTGTAGTTAGGGAAGAGTGTGCTCGTAAAAAAGGCAGAGACCGTCTGAAATTGAGGCTGAGAAGGAAATGTGGGTAAAGTTAGCGCGGAAAATGAATGGAAATTTGGTGTGTAAACATAAATGTCTAGATGAATATTTATGAGTGTGTATATATATATATATATATATATATATATATGTGAGTGTGTGCTTGGCTGTAACTGACCGAACGAAAGCGTTAAAGTGCTGCCAAAAGTATGACCGGATGAAGTGATGCGGTGCACTCGACACTCGGCAGTCGGCTAGCTAGCCAGCTAGCGGCTAGTGGTCAACTGCAGCAGCTGCGCCAAACACATTACATACATACAGTCACACCTATATAAATACATACATAGAGCACGCCGCACGCTGCGTTGGCCTCTGCTGACCGCTGGTGGTTTTTTATTATTGACTTTTCGCAGTTTTTATTATTTTGGCGCAACGGTTTTTAACCTCAACCCGCTTTGGCGCTGCGCATTTGCGTTATTGTTATGGCTATGTTGCGGTTGGACGAACGGTCGGGTGGTAGGGTGGTCGGTTGGTCGCTACAGCGTCAATGCAATTGCTAACGCAACCGCAGCGCAGCGCGCTGTTCATTTTGTTGTTGTTGTTGTTGTTGTTGTTGTTGCTGTTGTTGTTGTTGTTCTTGCTCATACGTCGCGCTGCATACATAACTGTTTATATGTAACAATATGCATCGCCCATTTACACTTTGCCTCCTGCTGTTGATTCTTCTTGCAACCCCCTCCCACCCCGCCGTCCGCTTCAACTCTCTTTCTCCTAACTGCAACAGCTATTTGTGTTGCTATTTTATTAGCATCATACCTTTTAATGCTTTTGCCGTTAGCATTATGTATTGCCATTTGCCGCTTATACTTCAACGCTCTGTATGTATATGGGCGTGCGCGTGTGCGTGTGTGTGTGTGTGTGCGGCGAGGCAAACGAAAATAGCCACAGGCCTCGTTGTCTATGACGTCGTCAGCTGCAGCGGCCAAAGAGACGACGCCAACTATGCATCCCCAGTGGGGGCAATTGTTGGGCAACAAAGCATGTGCCCAAAAATATACACAACACGCACACAGTTGCATTTAAATGTGCTTGCAACAACATAAGCGCCACACGTCGTGTTTGCTGCATTTTGGGCCGCGTCAGCGGGAAGCTGTCTTTTGTCTACAAAGGAAATTCGAAATGTGCAATTGTTGGTGGCAGCAATAATACTAGCATGTATGTGTGTGTGTGTGTGTTTGTTTGTGTGTAAGTGTGCTTGTGTGCGTTCCCCTACATTTGCTTGTCAATGAGAAGTTTGCTGCGATTGCATGTTGTTGTTGTTGTTGTTTATTATTGACATTGCTCCTCTGTCACAGCGGGAAATCAGCAGCTTCCGAATGCTACAAACTGAATGCTACAAAACCGAATTGGCACCGTTAATTATGAAATGGATAGTTTTTCACTCGAAATATGAGAGTTGATTTATTTTGAAGCCTATTTAGTGGAAAGTTGAATATTTTGAAATAAAATCCGTTAAAATTCGTAACTTCGAGGAGTATGTGCGATTTTAACAATTTTGAAGAGCGCTTCGATCTTCGTCGGCTTATATGAAAGAACGAAATCGACATGATATCAGAAAATATTCCTTGTTGCAAAGAAACACCCTGAATGAAGAAGAATAGCAAGAACGAAGTGTGAAAACAGTTTTCGTCGATCTTCGAATGGTTTTGTTTTTGTTTTGGTCTAATTACTGCTGAAGCACTTTTACTAAATTTCACCGTTATGGATTATATATGGATCGTTATGTGGTGGTGCCAATTCGATAAGCTCGATACTATCTTCACTTATTTCCTGAAGCGAAAGAAACTCTCTCTTTGACTTTAAATATTTAAGGCGCTAGAGAGTCTGAATTATTTAGGAGATGTGTGCCTTAAACTTCCACAAATCTTTTACAGATCTTCTGGTATTAATCAAATGTTCTCACCACCAAGTGTATGTATAATATTGTATATTAGTAAAGACATGATCAGACTTTTTCTCAGTTAATGTTCATTACTTCAGATATCTAAGCTCATTCCAGCAAAGATTTGTCTACAATTTCGAAGTTACGGCTTTCAACAATGTCGTATACATTTTAAGAAGAAAGAGACTTGGAGGTACCACTTATTCAACCTGTTTAACATATGTAACAGTAATACATGTGAGGTCAATGTCAATGTCGTCAAACCCGAACTCCAAATCAACACCGTGAAAACCCGAGCGGGATTAAGTTCGAGTAGCAATAAAGTGACTAAAAAATAATAAAGCTGCGCTTGCCGATAAATTATCAGCAAATTGTGAATTAAACCTTAACCGGAATTTGAACGAAAAGCTTAACTATTGTGAATTCATCCAAATAAACTAAACTTTGGAAGTCCATGATTTATGAGATGCCCAATATGTGACGAATTTTGGTGAAGGTTCAAGGCAATCGAATCGATGTAGAAACTAAAAGGCGCTGTCTAAATTTGATCCAACGGATCGTTGGTACGCACACATATGGACACATATGGACTAATTCTTCCCATGCAATTGTTCAACAATGCTTTATGCTTTATGGTTATTTTACAAAGCGGTATACCCCAGTACGACATAATTAATAGGGAATTGACGAGCTTCAAATGGAAATACCCAACAATGCTAAGAACACAGTTTCGAATTAATAACGGTTTCTGGTTTTGTTTGTCATCGGTTCCCATGTTCCAAAGTTCGACCTTTAGAATAGCAGTACTGAAATTCCTTTAAATTTTCTTTACCTTCAAACCACACCCTTACTATTCTTGACCACACTCCATTCGATTTCACACTACAACTACATAATAATTTTCAGTTGCGCAATACCGCCGCAAACTTTCAATTTTCCCAAAGTAATGAATATTTTAACAAAAATGTGGAAAACCAAAAGCACACACACACAGACACACAGTTTGAGTTTCAACACCTCACGTTGTGGCAATCGCTCAAGTTGTTCATGGGTTGTTGTTGCTTGTTTTTCCGCAATATCGTCTTTAGCTCACGTTCCGGCGACGTGGCATCGTGACAAATTCACCGTTATTCTACGCTTCTTGCGACAACAAAAATTGCACTCGGAAAACTAGTGTCGAAAAAAATATACCGGCAAACAAACGCGAACAACTGTAACTGTAAATATCAGCCGTCGAATACAGTTAGCGTATTCGCAACACACGTTCGTAGTGCACGAGTGCAGCAGTAAATGGCGAATATGGCAAATAAAAAAAATTTAAAAAAAATTTGGTCTACTCGCTTTATTACCGACAATATTTTCAGTTTAGGGCATTTATTTACAAATTTACATATATATCACAATATTTTCGAAAGGCGCCACACACCTTTTGGAAGGAACCTGGGTGTGGTCAGCAGTTTCATACCTAAAAAAAAAAATTGCTTGCCTCATGTAAGGAATTTTGCATTTATCCAATAGGTCGCTCCTAGCCAGCGGATGGTCTCACTCTTTCTCAGTCGAGCGATAATTGATCTGGATCCATTGCCCTTGCCACTATGTTTTATATTTTTGAACTTATCGAGAAGAGTAAGAGTTGTGAGATCTCAAAAAAAAAAAAAAGGAGACTTCAAAATCGTAATATAGCTTAATCTCTTACTCTCACACAAAAATATCTGATTTTTTAGAAAATTGAAGGTTCATTACAACATGAATCTCAAAATAGATGAATGTGTAAGAAGAATGCTTAAAAGCCATTGTTGTGCCATCTATGTTTGCCAGATATGGGACTCTGTGGCTGTTTTCCGCTTTTAAAACAATGTCATCGTGATATCATTTCTGTTACTTTTGCCCCAATTGAATGCCGCTATAGACGATATAAAGAAAGGTGTGTTATATTTCCCGGCCGTTTTTGTTTTTTTTTGACAATTTTGCTTAAATGATTTTTAATGACATCTAAACATTGACATGAAATATTTGACTTTTCATACAGAAAGTGAAAGATTTGATTGTTGGAGTGTTTCCGTGCTCACGACAATCGGGTTTACGAAACCGGAGCAGAGCTAGATTTACATCGAAGGACTGTCGACTCCGCAGCATTCCTTAACATTTTCTTTTTGCAATGTTTTCACCCACAACAACAACAACATAAACAACGGGTTAGAGAGTAAACTGTTTGCCCCCATGCGAAACGTTTCATAGATCACCAAGAAATAGTTACAATTTTAGTTATTTTCAAATGCATTTGGAAACCAATAGATCCCAAAGGCAGCAAAAATATGAAAGTACTCATTATTCTTACCACCTGCAGCGTTTTTGTTTAAGTTTTCTTCAAATTTTATTTGAATTAATTTCTTCTAAGTGATGTGATGCTGGTTTGCCAGTAATAAAACACTAGCAACAACAAAAATGTTGCAGAAATCTGTATTCTTGCTGGCAAAATGCCAGAAAAGCGCAGCCAAACAATGATAAATGCGAAACTGGCGGTGGTCGCGCGAAATCAACACAATTTCCGAAAACAAAATCGGAAAAAATTAATTGAAAACAAGACAAGACAATCGTGACATTTACGCGATACAACAGCAAAGACAACAACAAATAAAAATAAAATGAAATGAAAAGAAAGAGAAAGAGAAAACAGAAGCCAAGGGAAATATCTATGTATTTGTTAGTGTTAATGAATGTATGTACGTGTGTGTGAGTGTAAATAAAGCAGTAAAAAATCAAATTAGTTTAAATTGAGGCAAAATATAGGAATGACCAAAATGAAATGTGAAAATGAATCACCAAGTTAATTGAAAAGAAAAATTAGAAAAAAAATTTTATATTTTAAAGAAATTAAAAAAATATATAAGAGAAATTAAAAACTTAATAAAAAAAATTTTAAAAAATTAAAAATTTAACTTTTTTTGAAAAATTAAAAAAAATTAAAAAAAATAAAAAATTTACCTTTTTTCTTAAGATTACAAAAACAATTTGTTTTCGTAATTTCAAAAAATATTTAATAACGTTACAAAATTACAACCGACACAAATGAAGCGCACCGCGAAATGCTCTCCTGAATGAAAATGCTCTCCTGCCGAGCTGCCAGACGGCCGGTTCGTACTTTGAATGACAAACGCAGCGCTGGCGAGCAAAAAATCGACGGCAGTGATGCCAAAGTGGCGCTGTGACTGGAGCATGGCAAATGCGGCCGTGACATGGAACCAAAAAGGCGAGAACAGCGAAGGAACAGATGAAGCAAGAAGGAAGCTAGGAGCTTGATACTCGTATATATGTATATGCATGTATGTATATGTGTAAATATATGCAAGTGTATATATAAATTTGCAAGACACCACTCGAGCTACAGTAGCGACAACTGACAGCCCAGAACCACCAGCCAGCCATCGGTAGCCACCAGTAGCCGATAGGCGACATCATCTTCGTCCACAGACTACGAGTAGCGCGAAACGCTTAATTTGCCTTGTGGAATTAATTTCCTCGATGTTTGTCGCAACGACTACCATATCGTTGCTGTTATTGTTGTTATTGTTGGTGTTGTTTTTGTTGCTGCTTGCGCATCTGTGCCAATGCCTGGTGACACATCGCCTCCTCTACATCAGCATTGCACTTGCCGCTTCGCTGTCCACTGTCATTATTAATGCCTTTTTCCTCTGCATTTATGCTGTGCCCCTGCTTCTGCGGCTTGCTCCGCTCACTGATAGTGCCGCAAAGGCATGAACAAAGCATCGGCGAGCATTGAATGTGGAAAATTAAGCGAAATTTATGCATAATAATTGCGACAACGCTCGTATGTTGCGCTTTCAGCACGCTGACCACTGCGTCTACATTACAAATACACACACATTTACACACACACATACATATTTTTTTCAATGCGATATTTACATTTTTTTTTTTTTGGTTTTTTTCTTTTGTTTTTTAGATTTTTTTCCCATAAGCTGCCATGCTTTGTGGTGAAAAAGTATTTATTATTATTAGTGTGGTGATTTAATGCTACCATTATTAACAGTGTGACGAGTGCAAGCAAATTTCGCATAAAAATAAAATGCAAACAATTAAGAAGGGGCTAATTCCGGGTGTAACCAAACATTTTATACTCTCGCAATGTGCAAGGATCAGAGGCTATATATATCAGATATATATTATATATAGATATTAAAAAATGTTGCGGAAGAATTCAACATTCATTATTCGACGAAATTGTCAATGGATTGCAATCATATTTGGCATCTTATTAACTTATATTATAGATCATAGACTCATGTACTTTCGTTGCTATATTTTTTTCTTCGCGTCAAAGATATTTATATTAAAATCTACCAAATTAACTCAAAAGTGATATATGCGATATAAACTCAACGAAAGTGACTTAATTGAAAATGTTAGATATATGAGGAAAAAGTCAGCCAGAGAAAAGGACATCATTATAATAGGAATATGGATCTAGACCACGGTCTAGATCGATTTCTTTCATATTTAGCGCGAAATCACATTGTGTTTAAGAAAATGTATCCACTTAATTTCATTAAAATATCACACATATTGACCAACAGAAACGGTTTAAAGTCAGATGGAAAGTCGGGAATTCTTATATCGAGCATTTTTGGGATAGGGGAAGATCTGCAATGATCACATTAACTCTTTTCATTATTCAAGTATATTAGAGACCATTTTTTCACGCAATTTTGTGAAGGTAACTCAGACAGTGACCAACATATTCGGCATAAAGTCTGCTAGAGTAGCGAAAACCATTATATGTAATATATGGGATATGGCTATGGCTGGGATAATTCGTATACCGAGTTCACACATTTTCGGCAGTAAACTATGGTATCTCCAATATTCCACGTTCACTTAATGTGCTAAGATATCTTACATATTGACCGAAATATATGGTATGAAGTCTACCCGGAGGTTGAAAATCCGTATATTAGGTACCTGGGGGCTAGGGAAAGTATTTATCCGATTTTCCCATTTTTGATACCAGAGCACGCTATTATCATGGAAAGATATTGCTCCAATTTCATTGCAATATCTTACAGATTTACCGATATTTTCGGTAAAAAGTCAGGTAGAGGCACTGAGTTATTAATATTGGGTATCTTGTCTGATCTGAAGAAGACGTAGTTTTTCTCCGATTTCGTCCATTTTCATGACGTGAGATAAAAATACAAATATAATGTCACGCACCAAATTTTGTTAAAATCGGTCAAGGTGTTCTTGAGATATGGAATTTCTCCCAAAAGTAGGCCCATCACCAAAACTTTCCACGGATTCATATACAACCCTTCCGTATCATATTTCCCGCAAGATTTAATGTTTCTGACGTGTTCCTTCAGCGAGTTAACGCACTTTTAGTAGTTTTCAACTTAACTTTTGTATGGGAGGTGGGCGTGGTTATTATCCGATTTCACTCATTTTCTCAGTATATGAAGAGATGCTAGAAAAACTTAGTTGGAGCAAGTTTGATTTATATAGCTTTCACGGTTTCCGTGATATATATATTAAACCTGTTGGTGGGTGGGGCCATGCCCACTTTAAAAAAAAAATTTTCTCACAGCTGCCCCACTTTACAGATGCTCGATAAGTTCGAAAAATTTCAGAAAATTTGTAAATTTGCATGAGGTGCGAAAAATTTGAAAAAGATCGAAAACTAGCATAAATTTCGGAAATTAACCGAAAGGTCAAAAAAGTTCTGAAAGTTCGAAAAAATTTTAGGACATTATTTGAAGGAAAAAATTACTAAAATACAATTTGTTCAACATATTTTAATTTATGTCGACTTTTTTGTGTATTTTTGGCTCAGCTTCTGCCTATGAAAATAGGTTTTCCTGAGCATGATCTTATAATGTTTGTATGATGATGGTATTAAGAATTTTTACTTTGAATAATTAGTTAAATATAACGTGGCAAAATCGGCTTAATACAAAGCTTCACCATTCCATTTACCCTACTACTCTCAATGCTCTGTCACACATTTGCTATTTACACAAGCAAATTAAATTTTCTCGCTACCAAATGACAACTTCATCATTTAATTACTGACACCAACAGAAGTCTGTATCGAATTCAGAGGAATATTTTACCTATGAAATAATTTTATTATCTTTGGCTTCTTTACCAATCAACATGTGCATAAATAGTTCAAATATGTTTCTGTGTGTGTGTGTGTGTATGTGATCGACTAAGGCCGCACAAGTGCACAAATTTTATTTAGCATTTCGATCAACTTGAACGAATTCTCGGTGATTCGTTTAGTTTGCCTGTGTGTGTGTTTGTCTATATTTAAATACATATTTACAAATGTGAGCATTGCACCATGTTGCCGCGGTTGTCAACAACACAACCAACTCAGCGGTGGGTCTTTCATTTTTGCTTCGATTTTCACGCCACACTGCAATAATATCATTCATGCCGGTTGACTTTTTCCACTTTCGTCACACGAATAATTTTATTATGTTCTATTGTAGTTGTTATTGTAGATGTGATGCTCCATAGCTGATGGATGACTAGCATGACATTTGAGAGTGTTAGAACCCTATAGGAAAATAATTGATTTACCTTTTTTTTTTTAATAGGTAATGGGCAGGAAAATTATTTAGAAATATGAATGATCAAAAAAGGTATTTGAATAAAATTTATTAAAAAAAAATGTATGCGTTTAAAATAAAAAATTATTTAAATGTTTTTCTATACAAAAACGAAATAATTCAGTAGATAATGTGCGAAAAACATGCATACAGATTTTTAAAATTATTTTTTATAACTTATACTCCGTTTCGAACTAGTAGTGGCCTAGTGAAAATCGGTCCAGTTCGCTTTCTAACTATTCATTGTTAATTCTGTGCTTGATGTGGGTACTGTGCATACATGTATGTAAATACACATATGCATATATATTCTCGATAGGTGCCCGGAACAGGTAAATGCACATGTGTCACTTCGCCACTTTGCCAATATTTCTTTTGTCACGCCACTGTATTGCTAATTTCAATTTCATTTTTATGATTGTCATATTTTACTTATTTCATTTACTCGCACTTACATTTGCTAAATCGCATGTTTTCGCTTATGTGAAATGATTGTTCTGTGTATTATTAGAATAAGAAATCTTTATGAATTTTAGTTAAAATTTTTGATAACCTCACTTTTGTGATTTAGAAATGGATTTCATTTGAAAAAAGTTACCAAAAATGAAATTTAAAAAAATTTCAAAAATGAGAGGTAGTTTTAAAAATCAACTTTTCTTCTAACAGTTGTAATGAAGCAGCGTTTTAGATAAATCTCGGCCTTTTGCTGTCTTTTGCTAAACTGGCTTTTAACACGATGGCTTAGCTAACACTCGCGCGCTGTAAAACTTTTCAGTCAGCAACAGACCAGACGCTTCTTCAAATCAATGAAAGCGATATTTTCGATTTAAGCGGGTTTAGATGTTCTTCGAAAAGTTTGTATCTATTAGATTGTTTTAATGATAGAATAGAGAATATTAGAAAAGAAATGTTTTGCCTCTTGCCTGAGCTCGATTGATTATGTATCGCTAATAACTTAGACCGCCGGATCTGTCATTGTAGTTGGCTGAAATGTGAGAGGAAACTACCTGCGTCTTGGATTGAATACGCTTGAATTCCGTTCAGCAAATACCTACTATTCTTAGGGGAGCAGTCAATGATCAATATTTTTCTCATATTTAAGATAATTCCGAAAAAGTAACTAGCAGATAAAATTTTAAAACCTGAGAGTAAATTTTCGAGATTTTCGGCTAGCATTCCTCTCTCCTTCACATCATGAAAAGAATGGAGGAGAAATTCCCCGACTGTGACCAAGCTCACGAGCATAAGCAAGTGTAAATAATTCAGAAACCATGCGCTATTTTCAGTTCGTACAACATTCAATGATATACATTTTTCAATAATATATTATTATAATAAATGTTGCATCAGCGTATTAGCAAAATTACAAATTAACTCTGAAAATGATTAGCATTATCACTTGCGAACTGCCTCGTCATTTATATGGCCGTTCAAGCATTTCGATTTTTTAGTATTTTTCCCCATATTTACTCTTTTATGCTTAACATGCACCCATGTTTTCAGTTGTTGTACAACAAAATTGTATAAGAATAAAATAGTGGAGATACGCAGGTTGTCTGTCGACGGTTGAATGCGTAACTACACCAACCAAAATGAAAGTGGATGGACGCGTTGCAATTGAAAGGGTAGCCCGGCCGTGGCTGCATGTGGAGTTGTTTCGAAAAAAGTTAATTTATGTTGCAATGGCATGTAAAAGCAACACCGAAAAAATACATGTGTGTTTATACAAGCATTATAAATATGTATCAGTAAACGGAAAGTGGAAAGGCGCATTGAAAAGTAAAATGCGACGATGTTGCAAATAGTCTTGTTGCTTTTATTGTAGACGAGTAAAAGTAAAATTAAATACATAGGTATCAACGATCAGGTATCAACAAAGTTTAGAGAAAATGGCATATTTTATTCGAAAATATTTAAGTTATTTAAAGTCAATATTGGCTACCTTGCTTATTTCAAATAGATCGATGCATATCTAATTTTCCGATTATTTTATTAATAATTTTACTTCGCACCAGTTAACTTGAACTCAGCTCTGGTTAGGTTGATAATGTGACCGGGAACATGTGACTTCTAAATAGATGCAGGCAATATAACTCTTCACTAGCAGAGAAAATTTACCAACAATGGGAGCAACGTATTCTTCGATATGCTTAATTTTAAAATCTCAAGAAATCCGGAGTTCTTAAATAGTCTATTAATGGCTTGAATTCTTTTGATATCTTTTTCGATCTCACCAATCCTCAAACTAAAAAAATTTAGGCAGCCGGAGTCATCATCAGTCATTAGAATTGAATTTCGAGAGTAATATCTGCTTCCTTAGACTCTGTTAAAACGATTACCTTAACGTATCTTGTATTGTTGTAAAATCCCTAGTACATAAATTCTTAGTTTACGCCGATGTAATGGGGCTTTTAGGCGGACACCCATTTTTCTTAGGAATTTGTTAAATTTTGTGCGATTAATGCGAGTAACTGTCAGTTGGAAGCTCTGTTTTCGATCCAAGAAGGAGGCAGATCACTTTTTAGATTATCAAGGTTAGAGCACAGCCATAAAACACGTTTTTCGGTTTGAAATTTTTACCTAAATTTCACTAGTGGTTTTGCTTTCGTTGATCCATCACTAAGAGCAGTTTATATTTCTCTTTGGTTACTTACTCTCAGCAGTATATCAACATGATCAGTAGGATTTCGATTAAACAAGACGTTTCTGCTATAGAAATCGACACAAAGTCTAGTGTCATGTTAATGACATATAAAATGGATTAAATATAGCTGGAAGTGAGTCATTTGTAGGCAGCTTCGAATTCTACCGTTATTTAATGTGAAGCCTCTTTTTCCAAAGTTTACTGCTTGGAAGCTCAGCGCATACCTAACTGGTAGAGGCACTCAGCTTTCATTTGAATATATTATTGTGCACAATAAATACTGTTTAAGGCTATGAGGAACCAACTAATCATATGTAATAAATTTTGCCTGCATTTTTTGGTCTTCATCTTAAATGCAGATAACGTTTTTACAGCCAGTTCACAAGCAATTGCAAGCAACAAACAGAAAATAAACCGTTGCCTACAATTAGGCATCGGTAGCAAATTTTACCCAAGTCACACACCACAGTTATTGAACACGCTTTTTATTGCATGAAAATATTAAAATAATCAAAATATTGGCAGATTAATAATTTGAAGATTAAAGTCGAAAATCCCAAATGTTATATGTGCGGATTACTTATAGCTTGATGTAGTATGCAAACATGAGTTCCAAAATAACATTTCAATAATTATATTTTAATTTTCACCTATTGTAACTTGTTGGTAGAAAATCACTTTCTTTCCACAATTTTTAGCGAGGCTGCCAACTGCCTAGCCATTTCATAATTGCGCACATTTTACACCACCAAATTGAAGCGATTTGTAAATTTGAAAGTACTTAAAAGGAATAGATAAATAGTCACACGAAATATAATTATGCAGTGCGCCAACACACTTTGCATAATTTTTCAATATTTATCCTTTAGCGCGATTATTCATATTTATATACCAGCACTTGTGAATTTCTATGAAATGGTTAAAAAATTATAAATGAAAAGAATGCATATAACGGCATGTCTGGGCCCGACGATGAAAGGCAACGACCAACGAAATTGCAACTCTGCACATACTTTCAAATAAAATTTACGAAGGAGAGCTTTAAATGTGCGCTGCACACTCGTAGCGCCGTAGTGGATGGGGTTCGGCGAAGAACGGCGGCTCAGTGTGCTAAGCAAAAGATGGATGGACGTGTAAATAATAAAAAAAAAGCTAAATAAAATACGTGTAAAAGTAAGGCATGTCTAACAAAATACGGTACGCGTTGAAGAAACGCATTTATGCAGCGCGCTCGGAGAGTAAGTAAAAGGAGTATAGATAGAGAGAGAGAGAGGGCGCTGTGAAGGCGTTGGATTTTAATGAAAAACTTGTCGCGCCTTTCATTATGCGTCTAGCGGCAACGATGGACGGCAAGTGCTGCGCCATAGCCAATGTTGTTGTTGCTGCTGTTGTTGGTCGGTTGTTATAGCATTTTTCGCCATGGTGTTTGGTGGCGCGACGGTGTCTTGCATAAATTACTAGCATAAAAAGCTGCAGCTAAAAAAAAACAGCGGTAAATACTGTAAAAAATTGCAACAATAACAATAACAACATATTGCTATACTACCTTAATAGTACAAAGGCGTCACTAGCAGCAACAACAATGCTACCTATGTATATAAATAGCGGCAGCATAAACAACAATAACAATGAAACTAGCATTATGGAAAAAGAATATGGCAAAATATTCACACATACACACATGCAAACATATATATATATATATACAATATAGGGTTGATGGGCGTAACAACCGAAACGTCATTAACACTAGCAGCAACAACAACAAAGCACAACTGCACAAGTAGTGTAATGACAAATTCGTACACATCATCCAAAAGCGAATAGGAGTTGGTGATGTGTAGGTTGAAGGTTGAAGGTGGTGCAAGTGAGGGGTGTGTAAAGGCAAAGATTATTCAAAAGAGTTAAGTCTTTAGACTGCGGCTTCCTTTCTTGCGTGAATTCACGTAAAAGGGCGCTTTTAAGTTTCATTTGTGTGATTTGTGTAGCCTTACTTTGCCACATTTACCACCACTTGTGTTGCATACTTCTTCTTTGCCACAATTTGCTCTCGCTTGTGGCATAAATGTTCCTTGCGTGCGCTTTGCATATATCGAAGAATTGTTGTTGTCGTGATCTAGAGAGAATTTTCTAAACATATATCTCAAGGCACGATTTCATTTATACGAAGTAATGTGTTTTCAATCATTTCGGGAATATATAGGTTAATGTTTGAACCAATTCTGTTAAATATTTTTAATATTGTAAAATTGAGAGATGCGTTAAATTTTTAGCGGCACTTAGTGTGGATATCTTGCAAGGCTAGTTACTCGAAAGAACTTTACAAATTCTAATAAAGAACTTTATTTTCACCCTTTCTAACCGATATTACTTTTTTTGATCTGAAAGTCCCACTAGAAATTAAGGTGTAGTATGCTTTTTCTCATTAATTCTTCCGGCTGTTATAACACAGAGCGTGATTTGGGAGAAGACATAAATGAAAGAATTGTTTTCGAAGAATGTTTGTAGTTTATTCAAATTTTTAAAGAACCCAAGCGAACTAATCTGTTATGAACGCTATATTTCCTCGCTCATTAGTTTTTATTTCTGGAGAAGTGAAGAATTGTTTAAGGATTCAGACCACGCGTTTGATAGATTTTCTTTTTTTTTTTTTTGTGAGGCCCTACTTATACCATTGGCACAGATATTTTGCTCAAAGGAGGTTAAGTGAAAATAATTTAATATAAAAAGTACAAGGGAGCCTTGCTTCCTAAAAGTACGCTATAAGGATTTCTCTTTCTGGGGAATTAGTGCTGTAAAACAATCAGGGCAAAATAATGGATATCGCTTTGAAATTCTGGCTTCATATTTGTAGCGTGTTTCAGTGTAATACTACTTTAATCTGCAGTTACAGATGGTTCTCAACACTTTTGCCCACTTTCTGAAAACAAATTTCTTTGCAGTTTCGTATTAAATTTTTCGCAACCCATTTATATACGACCAAAAATAAGTGTCTTAACTTAATTAAATTCGAAACTAAAATAGTAGTATCTCAGTAGAATTACTTAGGTTCCACTTGAACTAACACTGAAATTTTTTAACTTTGCGCTGAAATGTAGGCAAAATATTTTTGCACAAAACTTTTCAGTGTAAATTTGGAATTTTTTTCCGGAAATTTTTGCAACACATTTGTGAAGAACAAATTTTCAAGTGTAAAATGTTTAAACGTTATTTTTGATATATTTTAGAGTGGCATTGCTTTTGGTTTTGAAACAGTTTTGTTTTTTTTTAATTTTCCTCTGAAAAGTAGGCAATATGTTTTTGAAAACATCTTTTTTTATAAAAAAAATTATTTATACCATTAATTTAAAGTAACATAGATTTTAGTTTGAGCGTCAAACATTTACAATTCTGCGCCAGAAAGTAGGCAACACATTTTTGCATACTTTCTTTTATTGAAATTGTATATTTTTTGCCACACAATTGCATCACTATCTGCAAAGGACTTCATTAGTTTTTTTTATTATTAACTACAAAAATGTAATCAATGTTCAATACGGCTTTTATTCGCACATTTCATTAAAAATATTCAATAATTAATGCTGCAAAAGAAAATAATTTCCCGCCAGCTAAATTAATAATAATGAGCGAATTATGAAAAGTTCCTTTATAATTATTTGTGCTTTTATTGTTATTGTTGTAAACGTGCGCAATATTATTTTTGCCATATTAACTGGCGCACATCGAAATGCAGAATGAATTCGGACAACAACAAGAACAGCAGCAGCAGCAACAACAAAGTGGAATTGAAAATATTATAAAAATGATAAGAATGCGAATGCTGCTGTAACTGCTGTTAATATTATAAATCCTGCATGCACATGCCACACACGTGCACACACACACACACACATACATATGTAGACATACATGTCGAGCATTTGCATACGATTGTTCGTCGCCTTTGTATTGCATTTGTATTGTATTGTAATTGGCGCGCTCCGTTATACGCTTTTTCATTACGTTTGCGCCACAGCGCCGGGCAACGGACAGCGGCAAGGGCTCCGGCGGGTTGGCCTGCATTGCGTTGCGTTCACAGTGAAATGCGAAAAATCTTAATTAACTTGATTTGTTGCAGCAAACGCGACCAACCGCAGCTGAGCCTCCCTTAACACCAGCTCCATGTGTTGCAAGTGTTTGCTCATGAGCGTGTGTGTGTATGTGTGTGTGGCTACTACGTGAATTGTACGCATTTAATGAAACCAATTCAAGTGAAATATGATTGGTATTTATAAGTAATGATTATTCTTTTTTCAACTCACACACCAAACAAACAACCAACCAACCAACCAACCAACCGACCAACCGACCAACCATAACAGCAGCTGTTGCTGTCGCCATTGTTGTTGTTGTTGCCGCCGTTGCTCATGAATACCAAATATTTATGTATATTGCGCTTAACTTGTGTAGTTTTTGGTGTATTTGCATTTGTTTTTGCGGGCGATTTGCCGGAGTGGCCGCTTTACTGCGTGCGTTACGTGCGCTACGTTATGGCTATGGTTGCGGTAATGCAATTTTTCAATGTTCGGTTTTGCTAAAGTTCATTTTGGTCAAACAGCACATTTTTCACACCCACACATGCACACACACACACATATGTGTGCGCATAAATCACATATATTTTAAGTAAATATTATTATGCTGTTATAGTTGAGTATGTGTGTGTGTGTGTAAAAAAATGGCAGCTAAACGGTCAACGCATACATTGCGCCCAAATTAACCGCCGTTTGCTGAAGGCATATTTTTGTTAATTTACAAAAAATTCAATATTTTCGTTGTTGAGCATATTCTTATGAGATTTATTATGTTGGTTGTTGTACTTGTTCATAAGTCAATCATAGTGCCATCTGCTGATAGTTGAAATTATGGAAATTGGATATGCTTGCGTGTTTTTATTGCTTAAATAATGAGATTGTGTCGTTTTTAGTCTATGTTCGGAAAAATTTTTTCTATGTAATAATGAGGTTACGACATCATTGATGTTATACCTTCGGCGAGCCGGAAAAATTAGCTGCCTCAGCAGATTTGTCGATGATATGAGGATCTCTTTGCTCATATCTAGAGTTTGGCATCAGAAATAGAAATTAATGTCCAAATGGGATCCACGTGATCGCCGTAGCCCCGAAATCTAACCTAACCTATGGGCATAGAGCTTAAATTCGAAGAGTTGATTGCTCTTGATAAATATGCATTGCATTGAATTCGACCCATTGTTTCTATTAGAAAATGCAAAGAACAAGGGACGACTGAGCTAATTGTTCCTCAAGGCTTTATGCAAGGTAGATCATTACTTTATTATATAACTCAAATAAAGCTCTCAGACCAATAATTTTGGAAATACTTAGCCTTGCTTCACATATTTGAGCACAACATTCGCAAATTTTAATCTCCCCAACCTTAGGGTTTGAACACTTTGTTGCTCGGATAATCACATTTTTAGCCTGGCAAGAGAAATCTGCACTCTCTGATCATATTTACCTTTCTAATATTTATAAATATTACAACTTTGCAATGCTGTTCAGATAATTGTACAAATTTTGCAGCAGCAAGAAACATTACTCTTTTTTTTGGGGAAACTTTTGAGAGGTTGCAACAATCCGAGATGTAACCGGAACAGACTTTTTCTGGCATCACCTTGACTTAACATTAATAAAATCCACAAATAACGTAAGCAATATGTAAATTGTAAATCAATGTAAATCTTAAAGGAATTGTCAAGAATATTTGCGACTTTTATGATTTCTGAAACGGTAAATTTTTCAACTTTTATTTTTATTTGTTCCCAAAATTTCAATCAAAAATTTCTAATTCTATATACCTTAATTGTTCTAAATATAGAAAAACTTGAATGTTGCCTACATTTAGGGTTACTTTTAGCAAAGTCGCTAACCTAAATTTGCTAAGGAAGTTAAGCGCGCGATGTTGAATTCTCTACGGGGTTAATCTCTTTTAGATTAGTAACATTTTTTACTAACAAATGCCCTAACAATTTGCTTATATTAGTCGAAGGCTCTGTTGTTATTTATGGTGGTCCAATCTAAAATGTTTTTAATTTGTGAAATGATTTGTGATCCTTCAAATCCCTTTTGAAAGAAATAAAAAAATATTATAAGTCTAAAATTTTTTAATACTAAATCGTAATTTTTAAATAAAAAGTACTCTCTTTCTCTAAAAAGTATAATAGGTTATATTTTCACACTTCATCGGAACTTAACCTAAAATTTGATATATTTACATTTAAAGGCATAATAAAGGCCGTCCTGTATCAAAAAAAAAAAATTTAATGTGTTTTTAATAAAGCCATTTTAAACAGTTTTTGCGCAGCAAATATATGTCTGTATGTATTTTCATTTGTTTGTGGGAGCATCCACCACATGAAGCACAACTTTATTATGAAATATTTTCCACTTCAACATCGACATGCTGTAGCTAACTATAAAGGGTTTTTTTGTTGTTGTTTGCTTAAAAATGGACATCAAAATGACGAAAAAATATTTGCCGCAAATGCGCAAAAGCGCAAAAAGTCAAAAAGGAAAGTGTAGAATAACTGTGAAAAAAGCTCAGCAATCAGTCAGTCAGTCACACACACACACACACACATACACATACACACACACATATTCAAACAGCGGTGAGTGCCATATTTCGTTTTTAACCAAAATATACGCTTGCAGCCCACAGCTCATGACTTCATTCGTGGCGTGTTGCAAGGACTCGGTGTGATGCCATCAAAAGCCAATTTGTGTGGCGCGCCTTCACAGATTTGTCGTTTGTTTGTTTTTCGACCATGGTTTTGTAGTTAGCGCTTTGTTGTAGTTGTTATTGCTGTCGCAGTTGTTGCAACTACGTTTTGTTGCTGTTGTTTGTAGCAGCTGCGGTTGTCGCGTGTAATCAACGAATGAGAGACGCGCACAGCAGCGCCGCTTTACAAGCACTGTTTTGTGATTTATACAGCATACAACAACAACAACAACAGCAGCAACAGCAGCAACAACAAATTGGCTACTGTGTGTGGCGGCGCGCAATGCGATCGTGACGAATGCAAAAGGCAGCAATCATGCACAGCGACAACAACACCTTCAATGGCAGCAACAACAATGGCAATAAAAACTAACAATGTAAACAAAAACTAACAACAACAATAATAGCAAGAACAGCAAGAACAGCAGCTGTTTGCAATTACGCGAATACTTCTTTGTTGTTGTTGTGCTTTTGTAAGGAATCAGCTGGTGTTTCACAAAGTATTGTAGGGTAACGCGCTCGGCAATGCGTTTCATTAAAAAAACGAAACCAACAACAATCGCACACTGAGCACAAGCAGTGAGCAACCCAAAGCGGTGTGTTTTTGTTGAATTGTTGCTGCGCTTCGCTTGAGGAATCGCCAAAGCTTCACTAGTTGTGTCGCCACCACAGGGTGTTCCATTGTGTTGAAGTGTGCGGGTGCCTTACTATGCCTGGCGCGCGTACACACAGTGACCAGCAGTTTGCAATTTTAGCCAACTGCCGCTGCTGCTGACAGCAATTGCTGATTGCTGTTGGTGCTGTTGGTGTTGTTGTTGTTGTTGTTGTTGTTATTGGTGGTGCTGTGTTTGTTATTTCACTTTTTTGCGCTTTTCCTTGCGCAGCAGCATTTCGCGTTTTGCTTTCGGCCGTGTTGACCACAAGCATATAGGCATACAAGCATTTGCGCGTTGCTGTTGGCTTGTTCGCCTAGGCGTATGAGTAACTGCCAATTGAAGTTGAAATACGATTACGTATACGACATGTACGACCATTTGATGCTAAATACGCGCACTTTTTGCAAATTTTTTTAAATAGTTGTTAAACTTTTCACAATAGATCAATTCCGAGTGTTTTCGAATACAACTTCTCTTCCATGTATACCATGGGATGAACTATTACTTTGATATTTATTTTAGGTCTCTTCTATACTAGAGTTCTTTTCAAATTTCTAACGTTTCTATGACAACTTTTCACTAAATGGAGGACTGATAAATGAGAAACTCTTCTATGCACTCAGAACATGGCAGATAGTACAAGATGGACTCTAATTATGCGATCCCTATGGAGTCTATTTGCCATCATTCTCCATAGTAAAAGGTTAAAGATTTTAAATCCAATATTACCGCCAGTTACTTAAGTGAGGGGGTGTGAGGAGATATACTTCTTCCCATACTTTTACTAAATTTGAGGTTAGAATTAAATTTCTGCTCTAAAATGCAAGAAAGTGGACTCTGTGAACTTCAAGTGACTCTTTGGAACCATTTTTTTCAATATTGTTCTACGAGATATTCTAATTGTCACTGTTCTCTAGATAAATATAAGTCTTAGTTTCATAGATATTGGTGAGATCATTTATATATATATTTATTATATATGCATGTAAATTGAAGTATATACATATATATCACAATGCAAATTTTACCCATAAAGTAGAGGCACATCAACGGATTGGCCAGATGAATACATCAGTGCACACAAATAAATGAACAAATTAATAAATGAGTGAATGAATACGCGAATGCTTGATGAAATGATTGAGTGAGTGTGCGCGCATATAGAGGAAGGAAGGTATGAAGGCTGCAGCAGATAACCAACGCCACTAAATGAATGAATACAGCAAGTACAAATATATATGTTTATACAGATCTGTGTGTGTGTGTGTGTGTGTGTCAGTGTGTGAGTGCGGGTGCATGCAAACATTGGAATGCACAATTTTGTTCATATTGCTGAAGAATGGCATGCGAACAAGGCTGCTGCTGCTCACAGCTACACACAACTACACATACACACACACACACACACACACACCAGTACACCTTTGCGACCGTAGCAATCGGTTTCTGTGTTTCGGCACATTTTGCGAATTACAAACCGCCCTGCCACACTCACACACGCACAAACACACACAAGCGCACAAATAACTCCACTTAAGGTGTTTTTTGTTGTTGTTGTTGTTGTTGTATGTGTGTGTTCAGTGTCCAGCGCTTTGCATTCGAGCTACAGCAGCATTTCGACCAGGAATTTTGATTGTGTGTAAGTGATTGAGTTCGTCCGGTGGCTACGGCTGCGGCAGCGACCACGCGTGTGTGTGTGTGTGTGTGTGTGTGTGCAGCATTGATATTGCTGTCAGTCAACCGGGGGGCAACCGAGCGTGTGCTTCAAACTAACCCCACAACCAACCGCCGGCTGTCAGCTGCCACATGACCAATCCTAGGCAAACACACACACACACACACACAGAGGCAAGCACATTTGAGGCAATTTCGTAGCAGCAAATAGCTGGCGAAAGAATGCGAGTTGCCAGTTGGCAGCTTTGCCGGCCGGCAGTTGAGGCTGTATAACAAAAACGACAACAAAAACAACAAAAGCGGGTATCGCAATCAGAGTAAACAGAGAGCGGCGCCCGAAACCGACTATTGTGATGCAGTGTCGAAATTAATGTTGCAAATATTTTTCCGTTTTCATTTCGTCCTGCAGCCACATTTCATTGCCTTGTGAAATTCGCTCTGTTTATTTGTGCCTCCGTTTTTCTTTTACGCCTTACTTGCTGTTGCATGCCACACGCGCACACACACAGACATGCTCACCCCCCCCCCATCGCTCATTCTGTGAAATGGAGTTGTAAAAATGATTTTATGAATTTTTGGTGCATTTCCACGTCTTGCTTCATCCTCTTGTCACACCCACTCTGTGCCACACCACTACGAGCGCACATGCACACAGCATTTATTGCGCTTTTTTCCAACTTCATTTCGTTTGCTGTATATTTGTGTATTTGTTGTTGTTATAATTTTTTTTTTTTTGTTTGTTTTTGCTTTTGTTGTTCATCCGCATTGCATTTCGTGCAATGATGTTGTTACTCGTGGCAGCTGGAAGGCCGACAACAACAAAACGAAAAAGTAAATCGCTTTCACCAGCAGCTTGGCAATGGCTGGCGAGAGTGGTGGAGGGTTGGAGGGGTGGAGGGGGTGCCGCAGTGTTTTGAAATGCCTTATTTTGAAAATATTTTGCACTTGGAATGCATAGTAAATTAGTGCAGCGAAATATTGCTATGAAATTTTTAGCAAAATTTTTGCGCATCTCCCCCCTCTCTCCCTCTGTCACCCTCTGTCTCCCTCTGTCTCCCTCTCTTTATACTGAGTGAAACCTAATTTTCTGTGATTTTATCGCTTGTTGGAGGCTTTTGTTTGTGTTGTTGCTGTTCTTTTATTGCACAGTATGGCAATGAAACTGCGATTTGACGACATGACGTATGTGTAACCTTAACCGCCACACACACGCAACAGCTGACCACCATATGTCAGCATGCAAGTGTTTATGCGAATGTGTGTGTGTGTGTGTGTGTATGCATTTATGAAGTTGTTTACACTTGGCGAAAGCATTTGTGTACTTCTGTTTTAGAATTTTGCTGGTGAAAATCTTTGGGTGCTGGATGCTTTATGTAGCGAATAATTAAAATGAGTTTCCGTAGAAATAGAAAGCGAGCTTTACTAATACATAGTGAGAAAATGTTATTGTAACATTAACGGATTAAAGAATAAGTGCAGAAAAGTTGCGATATGAGGTTATTTTTAAGGTTATGTTGGGGTAGTTTAAATGGTCATCTAATGACATTAACCTAAAGATGTATTTTAAAGTCTCAGCGGGCTGAACTCTTCTTCAGGCGGTTTGAATTTCCTGATATATCGACCAGCGAAAATAATTCATTCAGCATTCTCTTGTGGTCTGAGGACAATTTAAAGTGGCTACCTGGTATATGCCAACCTGAATGGACTTTCATGCACTTGAATCGACGTTCATACAATATAAACCATAACTATATATTAATGCTTTGTGGAGTTCGCGTTTTTTTTTTTTTTCAAACTAATAAACTCATGACTTTTACCAACGAAATACCCTTCAATAAAATTTCCATATAATAAGAAACATTTATTTGAAATAATTTGCTTTGCATATAGATTTTGGCTACAAAGAAGTGGCTTGAATAATATCTAGTATGTGTACGAAAGCGCAGCTTTGGTCAGTGCAAGTCTTGAAAACAACACGCTTTTAGTCTTCACTGGAGTGCGAACGCTAAACCTCCCTCTAGATCAGTGCCGATGCAGAACAATTTTCAGCTAGAATGATTGGAACTTGCCTGTGAAGAAAACTTACAGTGCCCGCTCACGACACCTTAATTAAACATACGGATTAACCTAAAGCATAATAAATTGTTTTGGTCTGCATTACCGTGAAATTTTGTTTATTAAATATTTTAAAAGCCATTCTACATTGTTTCAATTTCTTTCGCCGCCATTGAGCCTATTAAGCGCAGTTGAGAATGCAAGTATTTAATTATAAAGCATATGAATAACTCACTGATTCACAAGCAATGCACATCAAAACCGCTTCCAGTTGTACGCATACACGTATGTGCACACTCACATGGCGGACTGTTGCTCATACGCCATGGCCAACCAGTCACTGCTCCAGCATCAAATTGCAGTTGCGATTTTTATTATTTCACCCAGCCGAGTGTTGAATTTTTCAATTTGATTTGCATTGAGATGTTGCTGCCAATGTAATTGTAGCTGCTGCTATCTCGTATGCTGTTGTTGTTGCTACAACTCCTCGCGCACCCGCGTGTGCGCTGCACTGCGTGGCTGTTGCATACTGTGAGGCGATGTGAGGTGTATGGTCGCCGTTTGGTCTGTCTGTTTGCTGGTGTTCCTTTTAATCAAAACCGTGTGCTTTTGTACTCTCTGCTTTTTATCTACATTCATATATTCACATACATTCGAACTTGTGTGCGCCAGCAGACTTTGTATTCACTTTGGTGCATTTCGGCTTCGGTCCGCTCGTTTCGTCAACTGATTGCAGCCAATCGACTACGTGGAATTTCGCTTCATTTCACAAAATTGGATGCGTTGTTGTCTCCAGCTCTCCTCTTTTGCGCCCTTCGCCTAGTTATTTGGCGGCTTTTCCATGGTTTGTGTTCGAAAGGCTCGTGCTCGCTTTACCGATTGCTGTAATGTGTCTCACTTCCCAATATTCATACGATATTTTCATATAAACCGCTGCCTGTATATAAGTTTGTGTGCTTGAATGCAATTTTTATCTTCATTTATTTTTAACTTTTTGCTTCACATTTCTCACTATATGTTATGTAATAATTTTTAATTTCAACAATGTAGCTTCACTTTGCCATCTTCCCCTTTCTTTATTCAAGAGCTTTACAGTAGTCATAAGCGAATTTATTAATGAAGTATATATAACTACAGCTTATGCTACCAATTAAAAGGATCTCTGCATGCATTTGTAAAATAATTTTGAAAACTATTTATGAGCTGTAAGGAATCCAGAAGAAGCCATGTGTGAAAAATTTATTTCCCATTTATTAATTTTTATTTTTCTTGCGATATTTTCAGTTCCCATTGAACTTTAACTGACAGTTCAAATCTCTAATTTAAGCTTTACCAGGTCTGACTGGGTCTTATAGACCCGAAAGTTATATATAATATATAATATTTGTAGTATATATCATAGTTCGTAGTTTATTAAAATAAAAGGTCATTTATATAGAAAAGTTTTTCAAATTGAGTTGTCGATTTTCCAAATTCAACGTCAATATGCTCGATTTACAGGGACGTGTTGAATTTGTCAAAATAATTTAGGCTAGATTACGCAATATTAGCACATTATATTTTGATTTTAGTTTAGAATGAGTACCCATAAACTTTTGAAGCATACATTTAGGGTGCACGAAAGTGTAGACTGGATATTTTTGGTGTCAAATGGAAAGTCCAAGTATTATAACTGAAATTAAATGGTTATGTACTTCATTGAAGAAAGTTGAAAGCAGCTTGTTTAATGATATTCTTTTCAAGATCTAATATCAATAATGGTGACAGATTTCGAAGCATACTTTAAGCAAATTTCTCTCACCTTCTTTTGTACATATCTAGTATACAGAAATTAGAAGTTATTTTACAATAATCTGCTATAAAATACAGGCCTCTGCAAAGTACTCTGACTGCCTGATACAAATAAAAATAATAAGAAATATAAGAAATTATTTGATATTCACATGCGACTGATAAGGGCAAATTTCTCGACTCGAAGGCGGAATCTAAACAGGGAGTAAATCTGTCACAAACAGGGAGTCGTTGATGAATATTTCAATTTCTACATATGCTTAAAAAATAATGGCTTAGTATGTGCGGTAAGGGCTAGTTTATAAGATTTCATTTTAACCTTTAAGAAGGTGCGCATCTAGAAGGCAGCTTTAAATTTAATGACTATAACTTTATCTTCCTAATGCTTTCTAACGAGTACTACTAAAAGCTCTAAAAGGCTTAGTCTTTAACGGGAATTCTTACAAAAACGATCAGGATCCGATTGATTTCGATTAATCATTCACAAAATGAACAATTCGTAGATTTTTGCCTTGGCAAATAATGAAAGCGTAAATGAATGGGGGCGTATAGGGAAGTTGGTAACCATGTACTACCCTAAGCTCTTTGCCATTATGGAATACATCAGATTTTGGTAAGGTGGTACCTTGGTAGGCCCAGGCCCAGACCATAAATTATCTCAGAGCACGTACGTTTCAGGTCTCAACTTCATAAACTAAGATATTCAAAGAACATGTGCAACAGTTGCACGTTTGTTTGATTTTTCATTGCAGTGTTTCAGTAAAAACAACAAAATCGTTTGACAAAAAAGTTGAAATATTGATTGGTGCACATTCTGCCTCTTCCATGCCATATAAGCTTGAATCTAAGAGTCTAATATATATCAGAGCACAAGTATGCTAGCACAGGTTTCTGCAGATGACCCTAAAGAACTACTTTTTGCTATATTTCTCGTATATTTCACTAATTACTAACATATGCTCTTTGAAAAAACGTTTGTAATTCGTTTTAATGTTTATACAACATCTAACTGTTAATGTAATTAACCCTTCACATACCAACTATAAATGCGAACATTTGAATGCATGTTGAAGTGAACTGCAACTCAACTCGATAAGTTTGTGCGAACACATTTCAAGTGTGTGAAAGTTTATTAATTTCCATTAATTTATACAAAACCACTTTTTTTTTTATCGCATTTAACAAAACTAATTGTAGTTGTGGCATTGATTTTTTAATTAATAATTTTATGTAGTAACTGATGAAAAGTGAAACTTGTTGACTTTATTAAAAAAAGAGTATAATTGAAATAAAACAACGAAGCAACTGTATGCATGAAAGATGCAAAATGGATACTTGCAACAAAATCACACCAGCAAAAGTTAATTTCAAGCAACTTTAGTTGTGCAAATCGACACATATGTGCCTGTGGATGTATATAAATTATATCACGAGACATTTATTGAATATTTAAAAAAATTTTCTTAAGTATTGTGTTAGTGTGTGTGTGTGTGACTCTTCAATGTATGAGTTTTTAAATTTATTTTTCCTCAGTAAAATATTACATTTAATATACACGCGCTTTACATACAAATTGATGACAATAAACGATAAATAAACAGACACACGCACATACGAATGCATGTGTATTTGTATCCTTACGCACTCACATCTACAATAATTGGTATATGTGTGGTTGTATGTGGTGTGTGTATGGTCGACAGCGCATTAATTGAAGGACACTCAATTTTATTTTCAAGTGTAGTGAAATAATTGCATGAATGCGTGAATAACTGAATAAATGAATGAAGTGGATCGCTGTATGAAAGCTCAAATGAAAATGAAAATTTCAACACCAACCATTCGACAGCCGTGCAAATTGCATGTTATTAAACTATGAGTGCATGTGTGTGTGTTTTATGCTGCGCTGAAGGGTTTCGAGTGCTTTGAGAAAAATCAGTTGTGGCCTTAAATATGTTAAGCACTCACAATGTGTGGGTAAATTATAAAATACAGTTATTTACTATGAAAATGAGCTTTAAATAAAAACTACTAATTACATGCCACTACATTACTTCATATTCTCATATGAAATTCATATATTTCATTTGAGTGTTTTTTTTTTAGATATTGTAAAGTTAAATATTTATATTTTATTTTGCTGCAAGTTGTGTATAATATTTGGTTTCATATGTTTTATGCAGTAAATAGTTGTGTATTTTAGTTAACTTAATATTTTTAAGATAGTGAACCACCAAGTAGTTGTGGTCCAAGTGGTTAGTATAACCCATTTGCATATAACAGGAAAGACGAAAAGTTGCTTCCTTTCAAAGAAAATCACTTTTTTGGGCGAAATTCGTTGTGTTATACAAGATAGTTGCCACATAGGGTGATCATTGTTACTAAATTTCTTACCAGCTACAATTTTCTTAACTTGTGAGAACAGGAAAACGTCAGATTTGAAGAACACGGTGGGTAATTATGCCAGTTTTCCAACACTTAAATTAATTTGTGATTTTACATCAGTCAATTGGGAGCTCGGGTGGCACCCTCTATTCCAAGAGCCTACACATACCTAAATAATCATCAACGACATGCAGAACATTTTCCCTTGATATTTTTAGTGTGTCAACTAACTCGATGAACCTAAATAATTTTCCCGTCTCCCGGAAGCATTTGGTCGATTTTTATTGATATTTTCGTCCATAAGCTTCTTTTGATCGTCCACTGTTTGAATGTATTCGGTGCTCATATGACCTGAAGGGATTCTTTCATCTGGCGCAATGCATAGATAACGTTTCTGGCAGCGTTTTTACAACAAAAAAAAAAATCACACAAGCACCTAAAATAATAATTAACATAAAAGGAGAAGCCATACATATTTGATTGAAATTAAATACATATCCAACTAAATTATTTTAGTTTAGTCTTCATAAAATTTAATCCTCTCCATGCGTCCAAATAAGGTGTGCGCCTTCTCTACAATATATTTATTTCTTTTGAAATAAAAGGTTGCCTACTTTTAGGATCATTTGACAATAGAAGTTAACATTATTTATAACACTCCAATACCTGTGTCCCTGCGTGAGGGGCGTGGCACTAGTAGGTAGTAATGCCGATTTCGTTTCATTCTAAAAATTATATATTTTCATTTTCCCCCCTCAATTTCATGTATGGTACTAAAAACATCTTCACTGTCAATCCCCAAGTCCATTCTCAGTAGTGATTTCTGAGTAACGGTTGACGTATAAACTGTTGATGCTGTTGATGAAGGTACGAGGCATGCATTTTGGATCAACAGAAGAGTTCATTGCTGAGTTTATGAAAACATGGGTCCAGCATGGAAAAAAATATTATTTGGATATTACTGAAAAATGTTAAGTAATGCTTGAAGTCATATCGAAACTAGATGAAGACTATGTTGAGAGCTTAAACTGACTGTCACTGGTTCAATGGTTTCTCAAATCCCTCATTCAACTTTTATTTAATTTCATCAAAATTCGATTTCTTAAAAAATATTCATTCAACACATAAACCAAAACATCAAACACTCACATTCTTTTAAATTGCACACTCATACATACATGCGTATATATATGTGCCCAATGGCATCGGTGTTCAGCGTTCAGTCCATGCTGCGTGCTCCGCGTTCAATACGTCGAAGAACATTGCAAGAAGCGATTTCTATTTTCTGTACCCATTGCAATTGTTTATTTAGTAATTTTTCCATTTACAACAAAATGTATGTATGTGTGTATGTGTGTATATAAAGTTTTACTATTTTCACGCAATTCACTCTCGTCGAATTTATTTTTGGCTTCATTCGCTGCATTGTGAGGCTGTGTGTGTATGTGTGTGTGTGTATGCACGCTTTCTTATTGGCCTCGTGCCAAAAGCGAAGCGTAGCAATCTGCTCGTTTACCAAGTTTTTGCAACATATTTACGCGGCAAAATTCTTTGCTCGAAGAAGAAAATTTTGCTACATCAATTTTGCCAATATTTTCCATTTGATTTTTTTTTTTGGTGTTGTCGTTTTTTTGTTTTTTTGTTGTTCTTTTTTTTAGTAATTTTTTTTTTCTTTGATTTAGTTTTGACAACGCTGTCTGTCTGATACACGAATCTTGAAAGACAATTTTGACAACACGCTTTCTAAACCCCAAAGTTCTTGATTTTCTAGAAGTCCTAATAAATCACTCAAACAGTTCAATGGGGCCTATAGTGAGGTCTAAAATGTTTGAAAAGGTGCAATAAATTTCTTAAACACTGAATTATTTTTCGGTATGAAAATTTCTTAAGCTCCATACGCCTAACTAAGGGTTAACGTGACCATGAAATTCATACGAAAGTCGAGGCAATTGTTTGAGTTGCCTTTGTTGGTATGTGTGGTCGCAAAGACAAATGTTATTCCTTATGAGAAATTATCACACAAAGAGGATGGGTTGAAAGAACTGATTACTCTTAAGCGCAATATAGGTCTCCTCAATTGTTCGGCGCAATCTATTTCTTCGGTAATCTATGTAAAAAACTATTAAAAACATTTTTGTTTGGTTGAAAACTGCCGAAATAACCGCACCCGAATAAATAAAGTACAAAAGTAATTAATAACTATGGATCTAAGAAAGCTAGATCCGTATATAATCCGTAAGTTCAGTTCAACAATTTTCACCAAAAAATTTGTGAAAAGTGTTTATAGTACTAAAATAACAGCAACAACATATTTACTTCATTCATGCGAAGTTGTTCAACACTGTTTTCTGCAATAATCTTCAATATGTGCGCAGCTTAAGTTTATTGTCGTAGAAGTTAGAGAGGTTTTTTATTTAGTGCTCCTCATTGTTTTGAAGAATTAACTATTTTTTAATTAAGTCTCTGCCGAAATATTATTTAACTTTCTTCCTCTTGGTTCTATATAAAGGTCCACGCTGATTTCCCCAAGGATCTGCTATTTAATGCCATATGTGCTCAGCTTAAGTTTTCGGCAGTGGCCTCATTCCTTTTGACTTCCAAATATTAGCTCCTTTTTTCACCAAGTCTCTGATGAAACATTATAAGCAATTTTGCTTAGTTTTAGTGTTCAGATTTTTTTTTTTAGTTTTTCAAAAATATTTCTGTAAACAGAAATGTCTTTGTGTAAAAATCTTACTGGCAAAATATTTCCATAATAATTTTCAGTTCGACTTTATTGCTTTTCGCCAATGTTTTGAAAGGCTTCATTTGATGTCTATATTTTCATAAAAATCACAACTGAATTGCTATTCGGCAACTTACTTCCTCAAACGCAACGCATATTTGATTTAGTTATAAAATTTTAAACGTTCTCTAATTTTGTCCAATTTCGCCCATTTTATGAGCGCTACAAAGGCAACGCGCAAAAGCGGATGTGATACATAAATTTCTGAGGCACATACACATACAATACATGCCGATATATATAGTCATGGTCATACATACATATGTGCATACATATATATAAATTTTTCGCAATATGTTGCTTCGTCGCTTCCTGCTTGGCGCTGTTACCCCCTCCCGGCGCAACTCAATGCCAATATATCTAATTTGAATTTCTTCTTCTTCTTCTGCTTCTTGTTCTTCTTTTTCCGCCATAAGCTCTCAGAGGTTGCAGCAGCCGTATGTTTGTATATTTTGCGAATGTTTTGCTGCTATTGTAAAATTGTACACATGTACACATGTGCATATGTTTGTTTGTGTGTGTGTGTGTGTGTTTGTGCTGGTTAGATGAGTTTCCAATTGTTTTTATTTTTATTCTTCTTCTTCCTAAAGCACTGTTGCTATTTTTGACTTTCATGTGCGGCTGCCTGCCTGCCTTTAAACGCTGTGGCAAAGCGCGCGGCTACAAGTACGCCGCTGTCCATAAAAATAGGTTCAAGTATCCAAAAGCAGATAGCGCACAGCTATACACAATTTATGTATGAATATAGATGCATATGTGTATGGCTTCAAAAATATACACATGAAATACATATGTATGTATGTGCGTGTGTGTTTGTGTATACTTGAACACACATTTAATCAACGCAGCGACATTAGGCCGCACGCCGTTTGTTGTTGTTGTTGTTGTTGTTGTTGTTGTTGTTGTTGCCGGTGTCAGGCTCTTTCTCATTGCTATTTTCGTTGTAGCTCGTTGGTCTTGCTTGCGTCGCTGTTGTTGTCACTGCTGCTGTGCCTTTTGTTGTGGTCTAAACTTGAAAAAATTCTTGGAATCGTTAAAATTTTGAATTAATTCTTTTGCCTTGACTTTTTTTTTTTTTTTTTTTGTTTAATATTTTTTGGTTTCCTAAATGTTCGTTGGACTTATTTTCGGCCTGCGTTTGCTTACTGTCTACTCATTTTGTGTTTATTTGTGGGTGACTAATCAGCAGCGCCTAAACAAATTTGTATGTATGTATGTATTGAGCACTGGAAGTGCTTATTTACTGGGACTGACAAAAAATTAAGTTCATGATTTATTATTGAACCACTTTCTTAAGTATCTGGCAGTTTTGATTTTGATACCTTCTAACCTTTTCTTGAGCTCCAAGTTTCGGATCTTCGCTTAAGGATTATTTATTTTATTTCTTTATTTTTCATTTGATACTTAGAAATAAAAATGATAACTAGATGTTGCATCAGATTTGTATCACAGATGACAACCATAGTCGGGCACGCTGAGTACTTAAACTCCTTTCACGGGGTCGTAAGTTTTCATATCGTGGCGAGATGAAATCTAAAAATTAAAGGAATTATTATTCAAACAGCAAATGACAGCCCCTAATTCATTATCAAATGTCAAAGTTTTTTAAAATATGAAAAATAAACTCAAAATATCTTTCAGTCGCTTGAGAGCCATTTTCAACTTATAGGACCCTCCAAAGCCGAATAAAATCAAGACTAATTGCTCATATGGAGAAAGAATATTCGATTCACGATAGGGAATTAGTTGACATTTGAAGGTATGAATTTGAAATCTGTACGAGGAGAGGCATTTTTTACAAATTTATCGATAGAAAGAACTTTAGGTAATAGTTCATTCTACACTCAAGGCAGAGCAAACTTCGGACTTCGGAAAGATGGTGGACTTGGCTAAACGTAAACAAAGCGGTCATCAACCTTGACCTTGAGATGGTGGACCTCGCTAAATGTCCACCAGCGTACTCGCTGAAGAAACAGGTCAGAAACATTACGAAACGGGGGCATAGCAATCCGCGTAAAAGTTTGACAATAGGTGTAACACCACCCACTTTTCGCTGAAATCACATATCTCAGGAACGGCCATATCGATTTCAACCAAATTTGGTACATAACTTTACATGGTGGGTAAAATTGGATAACATCTATGCCTATTTCTCATATAACACAATTTTAAAATTCATCGGATTACTTCGATTTCAAGTGAATAAATCAAGCAGCAACTAAAATATTAGAATAAAACCTCGTACAAATAGTGCCTTCAAAATATGCCATCCCATATGTAAAAATGGTTGAAATCGACATATACGTTTTCAAGCCCCAAATACCCAATATAAGAACCTCAGTGCCTATGGCTGTCTTTATAGCGAAAATATCTGTAGATCAGTTAGATATCATAATAAAAGTCGAGGAGTATATTTGTATGAGAATTAATATGCCCATGCGTCAAAATGGGGAATATCCGCTAAATACTTCACCAAGCCCCCAATCACATAATATAAGGATTTTTAACCTTCCGTTAGACTTAATACCATATATTTCAGTCAATATCTGAGTTATACCTGCGAAATTCAGGGAGTCTCTCTCTCTGATAATAGTGTGTCCGTGTGCTTAAAGTGAGTAAACTCGGATAAATACCAATCCTATTCCCTATATACCTAACATAAGAACTTCAAACATCCGGTTGCCTTTGAACGGCGTATATCGGGCAATATCTAAGATATCTCAGCAAAATTAAGTGAACGTATAATATCGGATTTATCATAGTTTAAATGCCGAAAATGTGTGAAATCGAATACGAAAGATCTAATAAATTAGAGAACAGGCAAGACCACGCATTTACAAAGGGCAATGGCTGATTAGATGGTTTGAGAGATGATGGAAAGGTAGGCAAACAGACAGCCAAGTTACTTTACGCGTGGAAAGATATCGGATTTTTTCCCCCCCATTTTATTTATGAGCAAACAATGTATACCTGGCTGCATATAATTGTATACAAATGTGTGTATGTTTGTTTGAAGAGCCCAGAAATGCTGAAATAGGTGTGTACCTGGATGAAGAATATAATGTATTTGTGTGTCTGTTTGTATAGAAGGGAGCAGAGGGAGCAGAGAGAGCAGAGCTCCAGTGAAGAAATGTAGGAAAGCTAAATTTTGTATTATAATTGTGAGTGTGTGTTTGTACAAATGTATATGTGTATGTATGATTTTATGTAGGTATGTAATATTTAACTTCTGCGCATCTTCGTCGACGCTGGAAGAACAAAAGCGCAAAAATTCGTGGAATTCCTTAATTTGATATGAAATTGAAATGAAAATGATGCAAACAGGCAATATGAGAGTGAAATATTAAATGCAGACAACAGAAAAAACTAGCAAACAATAACATTACAAATAAAAGAAAACTAAATTAAAACGAAATTAATATAAAATGCAGCGCTGAGTAAACCAAGAGAAACATATAAAAAAGTATTAAAGGAAAGGAAAAAAAAGAAATAAAAGAATTAACAATATGTTTCGCGAAGAGGGAAAACTTGCAAAAAAATACAAAAATAAACGGCAGAAAAAGAAATTGAAAGGAGCAAACGAGCGCGTGAAACGTTGAAATATTTCTTTATGAAACCAAAGTGGTAAGAAAAAAATCACTCAAAAGGATAATAAACAAACCAGTAGCGAAACAAAAAAAAAAAAGGCAAAACATATACGCCAACAACAAAATATCAACATAATAAAAATATGAAAAAGTAATAAAAAACAACAACAAATAATATAAAGGGGGCGCAGCATTTTTAAAGGAAAATGCCAGCGATTTTTTCATTTAACATAACACACACGCACACACACACACAGTGAAGCGCGCGCACACCAACACCCTCAAACTCACTATCAAGAATCAAGCGAAAAGCATGACGCGAAAGCCTGGCGCCGGCAGCTTAACACGAAAGGCTGTAACTGAGGCCGCGCACACAAACACACACACACGTAGTAAAACATATTCGTATCCAACCAGCGCGCCAATGGCCAAGTTATTCAACAGCCAGTAGGCCGCTCGAGGGCGTTCAAGTGCAGACGCGTGCAGTTTATTTTGCCAGCCGCGCGCTGGCATCGCGTCGTTGCTATTGCTACTGAAGCGCTAACGGTTAATAGCTACTAGCCGCTCCGGCTTGTTGCTCATCAGCCAACGGCTAACCACCGTTGGCGCTGCCGACGCGCTTGCCGCTCAATTGAAATGAAATGTTTGAATGCGCCCGACTTCATATAATATTTCAATGTGAGCGCGCGCGTACTGCCGGCGCTGCGTGATGAGTCCATCAGCCATTAACAAGTGGGCGGGCAAATGACTGCGGTTTGGCGAGTGGGCTGGCGTGGGCGCCTGGGTCCTGCAGCAATGCTGCTGTGCATACTAATGAAATATGTGGCATATAAAAAATATATAATAAAAATTAAATAAAATGAGTGTCGAGTTGATGTTGCTGCCGCGCGTTGGTGGATTTAATAAACACGAGTGAGCGCTTGTAATAAGATGGCGCTGGGCTGCGTGAAAATACTGTTTTTTTTTACATGAATAATAGTAAAAATTTAAAAGCAGCTACGTGTTGTTTGATTTTACTATTTTAACGGATGAGATACTACATTGTGTGGACTGAAGAATACTTATTGCCATAACGTCAAATTTATGAGTATTAATGCCTCAATATATCATATATGAACATTTTACTTTAATAGTTTAATAAAGCAGCGCTTGACCTTACATTTTGTGATATTTATAAGCACCAGAGGGAACATTTAGACTGAGACAGCTCAAGCATTATAATGACGAGTTAATGAAATGAAGTAGTGGGAAATACATTTTCTGTTTTTCTTTTTACTAGGCAACTGCGTAAAATGTACTGACATAAGACCTGAAATCTATCTTACCTACGGCCATACAATTATTATAGCTACTTTTAGAAATTATCATTAACTTTAAAATAGATTTATCAAATAGGTCGTAACTGTTGACAACTTTTTAGTTCAATTTTGATTAAGTTCAAAACTTGTCTATCCAATATGGGTAATAATTATACGAAGACTACATCTATCAGACTACTAATCATCTTCCTTTAACCCTAAAATAATTATTTTCAAGGAAAGTCGAATTAAACATCAATGGGAGAGAATTGTATAATAGAATAGGGAATAGGGTTTGTAAAGATGTTCAAAACTATTGTATCGTACTTTGAGAGAGAATTCTTGTCAATGTTGTTTCTGAGGCTACTGCACCAGGGGCCATTATCCTTAACATAAATTTTCTCCTTTCTAATGCATTCCAAAATTTTTGATATGCTTAAGGGTATGGACCAGCGATAACAAAATTTAAAAATTCTTACAATTGAAAATTTTTTTGGGGAATTGCCACCCATTTCAATTTCTTTATTCAATAAAATTTATATGATATATATATATATATATATATGGGTTTATGTATATTTAATATGAGTATCAAACTAAACATATTTTAATAAGACTTCTGGGGCATGTACTTGTGACAAGCGTTCCCACCTACTTAGAAAATTTAATTCAAGTAAATTTGCAAAGTAAATTCAATATTGAGAGAAAATAAAACGTTATTTTATAGTCTTCATTTTAATAACGTATAACGTCTTGTATATATTTTTCCTTATTTAAAAAAAAAAAAAAAATTTTTTTTGTTCATTTTGTACTACAGCAGCATTGCTTTGGAATTATTCCACGCCACGTGTACGCAACATCTGCTTCTTCATTAAATCAAATTTCATTGCACATTTATTTCTTTATTTTTTTTTTTGGTTTCTGTTCTTTTACAACAATTTTCATTAATAAAAATAATATGTAATTTTTGTTCATTCGCGTATGAAATATTTTTGGTTTTCGCTTCGCAGAAGCCGCAAAAACAAAGCGCACTCCATGCAAGACACACATATACATACATACATACCATACAATCAGTCAGCCCGTGCGTCAATCCGTCAGTCAGTGAGTCAGTGAGTCAGTGAGTCAGTTAGACGCTCTAGAGCACTTGCCTCTCCACCGACATGTTCTGCATGTTCGGTTTCTTGCTCGTCGTGCCCAAGTAGACACTCGTATGTATCTTGTTCCACGCTTTGCAGCACGTCAGACTTGCTGGAAACGCAATATTGTGGGAATTTTATTGCGAATGAAGTGCAGCGCCGTGGAATTCCATTTGTGCCGCATATTTTTGCGTTGCCACTATATGAATATACGCACCTACAAAAAATATATTTAATTTGAATATATATATATATATGCACGCATAACTGTACTAATATATGTAGATGTATATAGAGCATATAACTATAAATATATATATACAAACATGTACTTTCCGATTATTTCAGTACTTCACTGTATTCATATACTGGCATACGTATGTGTGCGTGTGCGTGTGCGTAACTGCAACTGTTTGCTTTGGCTTCTACTTCGATTTCGCAACAATTCTACAATTCATTTTGACTTCCACCTTTGCTTATATAAGTCATGAAATAACTTTGCAATCATAACTCATAGCTCAAACGCATAAGAATTTATATGAATATGCACTGAGTAAATTTATAATTGCATTTATTACTGCGTGCATATGCAGCATAACTTACATCATTTCTAACATATATAATATAGTATAATATAATAAGTATAAGTATAAGTATACTATAATATATAGTAAAGTATAATATAATATAATAAGATTATAATATAGTATATAATATAGTATAATATAGTATAAAAAGAGCTTTTCCTTAAATTTAAGCTTTAAACTAATCCTGCCATAAGAATAGCCCTCATTTTGGTCTAACGAATGAAGGTTGCTACAAATTTCAGGTTTGTTTTGAAAGGCTTATGAGTTTTTATAACTTATTTTTTGATATCTGAATTTCAGTATAGATTTCAGTTGCCTATCGAGACGAGTTCATTATCAGACAAACTAATTTCTATAACTTTAGCTTTGGCCTCGGCTGCAGTTTAAAAGCACGACTCACTGAGGAGGGGAGAAAACGAATGAAGGCGAAGAAAAAACAGGGTTGCATTTTATTGCTAACTTCAGACAGTTTAGTCCCTATGAGGTAGTAGCATAGTTGAATGATCTCAAATTCAATTTTAGCTTTCAAACAACAGTCAAGGCCATAGGCCTAATATTGTTTAAATTTTCTTCAATATAATATATAACATAATATTGGACTCGAGTTGTGTTAAGATATATAGTTTTGTGTTCTGATTTGACTAATGCGCGTGACTAAAAATTCACTGACAATCAAGCTGGAATTAGGCGATCCATTAATGTGGAGAAAATTTTGTTCATTGCTTACCCATAAATCCCGTGCATTGCTTCTTAAGACACCTAAAATAACTAGCAGATATTTCTAGTTGACGTTAGACATACCGTCTTTCCGCAATAACTTTGTTGTGGCACAACAAGAATTATAGCATCTTTTTAGCAATTTACCATGGATCTGCGATCCGCGTTATTTTTGCGATAAAATTTTCCTTTTTGGAACGAGTCTATCGGTTACTTGCTTCATATATCGAAGGATGTCTATTGAATCTGATGAATTAATCTAGGCTAATAAGCCGTGCCAAGTATCAGTTTCGTAACCTTGTAGTTTTTCTGAAGTCTTTTGACGTTTTAGGATAACCTAGTTCTATTAGAGTGCGCTATCAAACACAACTGCAGATGGAAACTAACTTGAAAGATTTATTTGTGCCAGAAAAGGAGGTTAGAACACTTTATAGTAGAGGAAAAAATATGAAAAATGAAAATATTGCTATATAATTTGCTCCACGTAAAGCAAGACAAATGGAAAAAATTTCAAGAGATTATTGAACTATTCATTGTAATTTTCCTCCGTCACCTTTACTCTTTATTAGTAGATAACCTTTTATTTTGCGCCTAGTTGTAGGCAACGGCCGACTCTTTGTTTCGCGCTGACAAGTAGGCAATGTTACTATCTAATACCTATTATCTAATAATATCTAATATCTATTTGTTGAAGAAACCCTAACTAAATGATAAACAGCTTTCCATTAAAGAATAAATATTTTCCCAATTTCATGTTATGGCATATTAAATTTTTAAAAAGCAGTTGTGGCGCCTGCAAGCCATATTGATTAAAAAAAATTTTAATTCTTCAAAGCGGAACTAAGTTCAACTAAACAAAAAATCGTTTATTTCTCTTTATAAATAAGCTTTCTGCTCACATTAAGAAATGTATAAATATTAATGGTATTATAGACTGTTTAAAGTATTAAACAAATCTTTGGCAGCGAAAATATGAACTTAGAAATTTATTTAACTGCCAAATTCACTGAGTGGCGCTATCAAGCGGATTATTTGTGGATTCAGCTGAAATTGGAAAAGGAAATGAACGATATGGCTACAATTAACTAAATTATCATACGGTATAAAGTATAAATTAAGTCTGGGTGTGGCTTAATCTAGCATAGCATAGCACAAAGGGCACAAGACTGCGAAGACGCCAAAAGTTGTAAACTTTAATTTCGATGGGCATAATAATACTCACCAAAGGAGAAGAGCTTGCCACTACAATAATAACAAAATTATCATTATTTGTTTGTTAACTGTATAAATATCCAAAGGCGATTATCATTTTTATACCTAAATTATACAGGCTTAGGGTGTTTATTTGGTTTTTAGGGCCAGCTATAAACTCTAAGCTGATTGCCATGACTTATCGTCTTTCTCGTACGCGTTATCGCTACCGTGAACACAAAACACAATCTAACTAATTTACAAATGCATATGAGAAAGCTCAAGAAGTGGCATCTACATAAGTACATATACATACAGTACATATATTTGTGTATTAATTATTTTTTTTTTTTAGAAAAATAAGATCAGGAAAAGTTTGGTAACCACTTTAAACAAATGTGAACAAAACATGTAAGGAAAGACTAAGTTCGGGTGCAGTGCTTTATATAGTTTCAAAAGGGGTCAGAATCAAAATAGTGTGAAATCGACCCATATATTCGACATAAGGTCAACCAGAATAATGAAAATCATTATATTAAGTATATGGAAAGGTAGGGGGAAAAATTTTATTCACTTTCAACACCACTCAATTCAAGCCACTTAATTTCATTACGATCCCTTGCAAAATTTACAGTAATTTTCGGTATGAAATTTTGAATCATTTTCAAATCGGTCAAGTAGTTCTTCAGGTATGAGAACCTTAAAACGCGGTGCCGCGCCCATTTTCCAACTTTTATACCAATTCACATACAAATCTGCAGAATTATCATTACCGTTATATTTGATCTTGCCGAAGTTTTTCTTTGGAGAGTTATGGCTATTCTACTAGTTTTAAAGTTATAGTTTTGTATGTAAAGTGGGCGTGGTTATAATCCGATTTCACCCATTAAACATATTCGGAGCTAGCCACACCCACTTTTGAAAACAATTTTAAAACACTAATTTGCTGCTTTGTTAAAAATCAACTTTTTTGTCAAGGTGCTACATTGTACCGTTAGCTGAACAAAATAATTCTACTCTTGTGCAACATGTTGCGAGAGCATAAAAAGATTCGGAGCCTCAACGCATTGCATCCAAACACAGCATTAGCATATAGATATATTTTCTAACTTTCTGTTTGTTTTTAGTTTGCTTAAAAAAATATAAAAACGATCTAAAGATAATAAATACTATAATCTCTACTATATATGTATATGTATGTACATACCGACAAATATCGCTGAGTTTGAATGTATTTTAGAATGCGTTGTTATTTGCTTAGCTGTCAGCTGCCGAGCCGACTAGCCGGCAAGTGCATTTGCCTCACTCTTTGTATTTGATAAAAGATAAAATATGTAAATATTTTCTAATAACAAACATACATGCATATGTGTAGGTACACATGTGTCAATTATATTGTTATTAATTTTTATCTTTTTTTTTTTTGTTTTGATGACTTTTCATCTTTACTTCAAATTCGCTTTTGTTTGGATGAGTTACCGGTTAGGTATGTGGAACTTATTTCAAAGTGTTTTAAATTTTTCAGCTGGTAAACCAAGCTAATAAAGAAATAGTGAAAGATAAAAAAAATAGTGTATAAATGAAGCAAACTTAGAATTGGAAATAGATCAAATTTCTGAGAGAAATATCATACCTAACCTACGTTCATACCCTAATAGTAAACTTAATCTCCGGTTTTGACTATAACCGTAGAGTATGCATATTTTTGGCCACCTTCGAGTGGATGATTACGCGATCTTTCTCGGTACTCGCCCGAGCTGACGTCTAGAAATCAGCGCTCCCTTCGAAAAATTATTTACTAAACTGGAACGCGAGCACCCCATGTGGTGTCGACATTTTGAGAGACTTCGCTCATCGAGAGAATGAACTACTAAAAACTGAGATCCTCTGAATCCAAGGTAGTAATTGTTGTTTTCGCTAATGATTCTGCATGCAACATTAATTCGATCAACGTACCAGTACCAGTACCAGTAAGCCACTTCCTAGTTCTTCAATAGCATATATCTGAAATCTGAACGCACGTCAGGATTCAGCGAAAATCCGATTTAAGCTGGAAAAGGTCTGCGCTAGAGAAAGTAGAGTAGCCAGGAAATTAAAATTCTGTTTAATCAACATTTTGAATCATCCATATTATATGAAGGTTGCCTTGTATTATCAAATGATTTTACTTTTTATCTCTAAACGGTTTATTTTGAGACTTGCATATTTCTCATACTTCCTCGTTTCTTCAACATATATAAGAAAATAGCAAAAAATTTGGAAAATTTGTCGAACGAAAAGTGCTCGAAGTGAACAAGTAAAACTTTTAAACGGTTTTGTGATTTTCAAATCCGCTACTTTTCAAGCTTTCTCAATCTCTAACCGATATTATTTCTGATTTGAGTAAATGTAGTTTGAGCTCTGGTATTCACCATGAACTTTCAAAAGCTCGGCTATGTAACCGTGGTTCTGAACATGTCTTCAATATATTCCCAAAGTAGTCCAACGCATTAAGTGAGCTTCTCGAGTGTAGCGTTATACTTAGTTTATCGAAAATAATCTTCGATAAGTAAAAACTGCTGATAGTTGTACAAATAGTTCTGCTTAAATTATTCCTACAGTACATACAAGCAAAAGTACATTTTCGTGTGAGTCACCTCGCCAAATTTCCACATTTCTCTCCATGACTCGGCGTCGCGGCGCTTCGCAAGCTCCATATTTTAAATGCATTAAAAATAAAATAAAATAAAATAAAAATTAAAGCAAAACATATTAGACTAGGCGAGCGCAAGTAAATGTTTAAACAGTTGTTGCTGCTAGTATGTGTGGCTGCGGCATCCGTTGCAAATGTGCGGTGGGTGGTGAGAAATAAGCGATGGGCGCGTGCTTTTCGCCGCGAAAATTAAAGCAGAAATAAAAACATTCATAAATATCTGTACACTTTCATTGGAATGTATTTGTATGTTCAAATGTCTATGTGTGTTTTGAACGCGAATTCTTATTAAAAATTCCAAGGTCGCCCTTTCTGTTGTAGTATTTCCACGTTTTCATTACCTGCACATGTGTGTTTGTCCGTATGTGTGCTCGTATTATTATTAATTTTGTGTTTTTATTTTCCCAGCTGAATATTTATGGTTGTGCTTTTTGTTGTTTTCGAAATATTACAATATAAATATATTCTTAATTATTTACTTTTATCGATTATTTGTTAATTTTTTTTTGTTTTCTTTACATTGTTGTTGCTTTTAATTAATATATTTTCAATTTTGGGACCCACGATTTGTTATCGAACCCTTATTAAGATTGTATTTGCGAGCTAAATTTCTGAATTACGAAATATTTGAGGTTATGTGTCACAGGTAAGTTTCGGTTACATTTTACAATTGTCGATATTATTTATAATTTGCCCGAATATATTATATACTGTTTATGTTGTCAATTTACTTATAATATTGTTTCTTTCTTTTGCAGGTAAGTCAACTGCTCTCCATGAAGTGGATTCTACAAATATTGGGCGTTTGTATGTACTGCTATATATACTTATTTGCACTTCAGTCGGTACCACGCGTTCTTCATATATATCTCGAACCTCACTTTATGGCGCAAACCATTCGTCTTGAATAAACGAGAGACCAAAAAGCTAATGATTACATATAGCAATTTCAAACACTTTAGCAAAAACATCTCGTCGGAGTCGAATCAAACAGTTGAAATTTTATTTGGAATTTATTCATGACTAATTAGACAGTTTTCCATTAAGACCTGCGCTAAATCTGAGAGCAAACATTATTTTAGTCTGGGAAGCTTTCGTGCTTACTGCTGATACCAATTTTGTAGAATTCTTGAAAAAACTGGATGATGACTAAACTGGTATGGAATCATGCATCAGAATCCGCATAATAATGTAGCTAAATAAAACATTATTTAGGCTATGAGGTTTAAAAATCTTATTCTCACTGAAAATATCAATCTAAAATCGAAAATATTTAAAAGCAGACAAAACCGAATACTTCAGAAAATGAGATCTCACATTTTTTCATAGATTTGTTCTTAATTTTCATACTATGCCATTCGGGTAAATACCGTCAATATTATATTTTACCAACAATGAATTCAGTGTATTTTCCATATCGGTTATTTCTAACTAAAATGATCTGTTACTAAAGTCTGAAGAATGCCAAAGTTTTCTAAATGTATGCGCAAAACTATTAGCAAAAAAAGTTCATAAATTTTATGAACTTTAACCGGGTCGTTATCTGAATTCTGTAAAATGAAATATAGCTTTTATGTATATTTAAGTTCTTTTGAACATTGTTCTATATCCTTCTTTTCGAACTTTTTATTTTCGCTCCGAAATGTAGGCAACACATTTTATTGAGTTAGCTGAGGTGAGTGGTTTTTTGGCTACTCTCAATGACCTCTGCTCCTTTTATTAAAACGCACCTTTGCTAAAATATCCAAATCATTGATTTGAAACCGATTTCCATGTGGTACGAACCTGGTGCCACCGTTGGCTGCCGATCCGAGCTGAAACTTTCCTAGCTTATTTAGTGGCATTTACTGCTTTTAAAAACTACGTCAAGTAATAATAATGCATCATAAGAAATAATCACAGTTTCGGTTTAGAAAGGGCTAAGCTGTTTATTTATCTTATCATTTACTATCCCTATACAAAATACATGTACATACTAAAATTTCATACCGAGTAAATATTTCCTAGAGTGTAATCAAATCAATAAAATTACCATAAATAAAGTTGCCTACATTTGGGGGCAAAAAAAACAACTTTTAACAGTATAATATAATACAAAGTAACACGAGATCGAACGAACTAACACCGCAAAAATATACTACAAAATGGAATACAAAAAAAGTATATTCCATTTTACAGAATTTACCGTTATTACGTCAAGTTGTTCAATATTTCATGTGTATTTCAGAATAATTGTCTGTTAGGTTAGGTGTTAGGTCGTATAAAAATAATAAAAAGTAGTAATTTATAACAAAAAAGTTTTGAGCTATTATTTTCGTATTTCGTCAGCGTTTCTCGTTTACATTATATACACAAATGTACCAACAGCGCATGCGTGTTGCATTTAAATACCCACAACATGCAGCACAGCAGTAAAACGCAAGCTTGGGTACACATACCCTCACCACTTTGTAAGCATGACTTTGCCGCGCGCGTTTTGCTCCATTTATTTTTATATTTCGTCATATAACTTGTTGTTTTTATGTGTAACAATTAAAAAAAAAAAAAAAAAACGAAAAAGAAAAAGAAAACAATTTCGAATTCATAAAATGCAAATGGTTTCTTACCACAAAGCTCTGCACACATAATTATACAGTTTTCAGTTTTACTTTGTTTTTGTAGCTATTTCATATAGCAAATGAAATGCACATTGACCAAAGGAGCCGCCTACATTTATGAATGCCATCAGCCAGCATAGGGGTACAGTTGCATTGGCGAATTGCAATGACTTTATAGACACTAAAAACTCGAGTGCAGTTGAATTCTAAACGAAAGCACTGATTATTATGCATTTGTAGCAAACTGAACCCATAATATAGTCGGCAAACAGCTGCGCATGCGCACACAAAATTCGTTTACGGTATAAGCCATCATCAAATTTACTGCAGATTTGTGAAGGTGACCATAAATTTGCGTTCAACAGGCAGTCAGCAAGTCAGCAAGTCAGCAAGTCAGCTAGCCCTTGCATTCTATTGCACTAGACTGCTGTCTGTTCTAAGGCGAACTCCTGCTTTTCCTTGTTGTGCGCCGCCAGCTACCGTTGCCGCTAACAAATGGTCGCCTTTTAATTTCTTACTTACTTTATCTACAAAGTAAAAGTTGCAACGCTCGAAGGCAGTTGGAAAAGTCCACGCTTCTCACACACCAACAGTCGTTGCCCAGCTCTAAGCAATGCTTTTAAACCGCTGTGTATATTGTGTTATTATTGCGCATACGCTTACGGTACTTTAACTGATTTTTTATTTCGGCTCTTTATTTTCCGTATTCACTTTACTCTTATTTCCTGCTTTTATTTTATTTTTCTCGCTGACATTTCGTATTCTGCGGCAGTCCATTTTGTTGCTGCCGTTCACATATGTCCCGAGGTCGCCTTTCACCTGTTGCCGCTGCGCAGTCGGCGGTGATTTGAGTCAAGGTTCAGTGTGCTTGTATGTGTATGTATATGTGTTCGGGCTTGCACTACTTGAATTTCGATCAGCAGCCAGTCTGTTTGCGCTTGAAATCTTTTGTTTTGATTACATTCATTTTGCTTAATCGCGTGCGCTCATATTGAAATTTTATTTTAAATAATGAAATTACATATTGTTGTTGTTGGCCCAATTTGTGTTGTAACAATTTGTGCTTAATTAATTTTCATCAAATTATTTTTTGAATTATTAGCACTTTTTTTTTATAAAATACGGGATAACCAAATATTTGCCCGTATAATCTTGTATACTCAACAATATTATCACTAATTTTCTTCCTGCTTTTTCAAATCATCATGACCTATTGCTTATGTTCTGTAGCTACCGAGCAAAGATCGATAATTCGCGATCTTTCGATTTTGAGGCATTTTAAATTGTATTTTTTCTTATTTTTTGTTTTTTTTTTTGGTTTTTTGTTCTTTAGTTCTTTAGTTCTTTAGTCATATATTGACATAATAAATCGACGATGTGTTGTTAACGAATAGCATAGATCTATAGTCTGTAAGTTATGATCTGTGGTCTCATCTGTCACTTAGAGTCTAAGATGTGTGACTTCTAAGTGAAATCTGAATTAAAGAAACACATTTTTAATGAACCTGAAATTTATAAATGTGTTTTTTTTTTCTTTGTGAATTTTTGGTCTCTAGTGGTCCTTGGTTTGAATTCTTTACTTTAAGACTTGTGATCGGTAATCCAAAACTCGTGATCTATGATCGGTATAATATGATTCATGACCTATCGACTATGATCTATGCTTTATTATCTTAACTGAGATTTTTGTCCCTTATTCCAAAAGAAATGTTGCATGATCTATCACGCACTCGACAGATTATTCGGTGCGTTTCGCTGCAAAAACTATAACATTAATTAAAATAAACAAGTACCGCAAATTTAGTGATCCTACGACCCCAGCAGGATGCATGGGGTGTTTATCTACTGATGTTGGAAGCTAGTTCTAGAGGCATCCATATTTCGGAGCACGCGACGTCCACTTCACACAGGTCATTTACAATTATATGCAAAAATTATACAAGCTCTTGTCTGATCCTTAATCACTCTTCCACGAGCCATGATTTCTGTCTCCTAATCTATCTAATAATTGTGTAATTTGATGTCAAACTTTAGAAAATAGGTTAAGGTTTTGTTTGCGTGACTTCCAGAATTAAGAACTTTGAACAGATAAGTTTCAGTATACTTTTGGTTAAGCTTTTCCAGGTGATCAACAAATGAGGTCTAAAGTTCTCCATAAATATAAAAGAAGGATTGCAAAATAATATTATATACGTGGTGTATTCAAAAAATAACAGGAGCGAAAAGGTAAACAAAGGTGTTGGACTTCGCTAAAGGTAAACAAAGAGGTCATTGATCTTGGGGATGGTGGATCCAGCTAAATGTAAACAAAAAAGGGGAAACAGAGGTGGTGGAACTCGTTAAAGATAAACAAAGAGGCCATTGAAGTGCTCAGAACCAGTCCTTCTGCCACCTCTGCCACCACATATGCAGTGTTCAATTCTGACCAGCTTTCATGGATCAACAAGAGGATCAATGCAAGTATCCACGCTTCACATTTTCTCAAGGGTTTAATCTGCCTATATAACATATTGAAGTGTAGATGTAAATTCGAGTTAAGTTCTCATGCTTATAATTGATTTTCTTTATGTTTCATTTAGTTTGGCCCGTTTAAGCACAACTGTCGCCGAATGATAAATGTTTCAGCTTTAGCTTCATGATAAAATTTTAACCTAAATGTTAGGAATTCCGTAGAAAATTTATCGATCGGCGTTGTACAGTTAATTTATCGCTAAACTGTTACAAAATTTCATCTTTTTAACATGGCAGAAAGCAACGCCCCTTACAACCGTCAGAAAACTTGGAAACATACAACAACTATTAGCAGTTTAATTGACAAATTGAGAATTGAGAGATTTAAATTCGAGATAAATTTAATAAAATTTTTTATTTTATTAAAAAAAAAATACTATTCGAAACAAGAACAATAAAAAAGTTGAACTGGTGGTAGCAGCACATAAATCATTAATCGCTTGTCAGTCCGTCAAAATGTGTGCGAGGAAATGCCCGCGAGGTGGGCGATTGAATAAAAAATTATTGACCTAAAAAAAGCAACACAAAATAGTGTACAAAGCAGAGTTCATTTAGTAACGAGCAGCCATCAAAAGTGAGTTCGGCTCATGTACCGTGGCGCGCATGCGCAATAAAACATTCGACTACTTGAATTAACGGTTGAAACGAAGAGAAAGAGCCGCGGCCTGGCCTGGCCCAGAGGCCACGAAGCAAAGCGAAAGGTGGCAGTCGGAGCTGCAATATTCGGCATGCTTAGAATGGAGTGGTGAATGGAGTCATACATTACATTGTTGTTGTTGTTGCTGTTATTTGTGTTGTTGGCAAATAATGGGCTGTCCGTGCCGGCAGCGTTTGCGGCAAACAGTAGTTCGACGAAGTGGCTGCCAAGGCGGCAAGCGAGCGGGCACTTACATACACACACACACACAAACATACACACACGAATCTCTGGGACACGAGTCCCAGCTAGCGCAAGTCCATACATTAGCGCCTGTAATCGGCGCACTTTGATTCTTATTAAGTGGATGTTGGGCGGCGAGACGCTGCTAGTTATTGTTGTTATCGCTTTTTGCACCAATTTTTGCTTTTCTTCGCTTAGCTTAATGTCTGCTTGAATACACGCCGAAGGTTGTTGTTGATGGCCGAAAAGCGTGCCACCACAGCAAAATTGGGCGGAACGAAATGTGAGTGCTGTCAATATCTTTCTATGCTTGTTGTTGTTGCAATATTGTTTTCAATTATTGTTGCTGTTATTGGTTTTGTTGTATTGTTGTTGTGCCAAATATCTATATTGGCGGTGCGGTAGCTGCTACCGTATGCCAAAGCGCTCCATCATTTTTGGCCCACGTTCAACGCAGCTACTGGTCATTAGGTGGTCTATCAGCTAGATCTTCGCAATCAATTTGAGCATAAGCATTTTTACTCAATCAAGCCTAATTGAATAATTTCTGCTAATAAAGCTTTAGAGGTTCGAATAAATAAAGGAAATGGTTATAGTTATTACAAATAATTAATTTCTATGGAGAAAAAGAGAAGCTTGGACTATTTGTTAAATGAGCACATCTCATATGGGTATCCCAATGCCCCTGACATAATGAAAAGATTAGCCAAGAATTATTCTTAAAGCAATCCAAATCGATCTCCAGGTCTTTCTCTTTGTGTCTCATTCCTTTCGAAATTCTAAATTAATGATTCGGTTGTTGTGAGTGATTTATAATTGGGCTGTTGAAGAAAGTGCTATCAAGAACAATCGTTGACATATTCGGTATTTTCGAGTTCACAACTCGAGCAATGGTTATTTTCCACAGCGTCCGCGACAAATGAGAGACCTTTGGTGCCATACTGATGGTAGTCCAACCTACGTTATCGGAACGGATGCGGATTTTTATTTGGCCAAGGCATGTCAAATCGGCAGCATTCCTCATAATTGTTTCGGAAATGTCATTTACCGCCACAACAACAATAACATCAGGGTTTGAAATATGAAATTTCAATGGTTTTTGTTTGTATATAATTAGTGAAAAGTTAACAGAACTATGCTATGTTTAGAAACTGTGCTCTTGAAAAATTTTTAAGTGCGCACTAATAATCGTACTACCATGGTAACTGAGATATATATGCATACCCGCTCGATTAAACCTTAAAAATGATTTCTTGTTTGTGAAAAGATATCCTCACTAGAATTTATAAAAGAATTTCAGAGAACAATATTAAATTATATTCAACGAATGAAACCTTGATAATAATAGACAAAAATTTTTGAGAAATTTTTGACATTTTTTGGTTTGATTAGAAAATCATTTTCAATCAGAAACTTGTTTTTTGTAACTGAAGATGCTTTTTCTATCAATAATCTGTAAAAAAAAATCATTACTTTTATAGGATTATTTGTGTTTTCAGTTTCAATTCAGATCGATAAAACTTACTGCACTTCTTCAGCTATAACCTAGAGATATGAACTATTCCGATACAATTCTATTCAAATTCCTTTGAAATTATATATTTAAAAGTGAAACATGGTTATAAATATGAGCAATCTCAAATATTTTTATGCTTTGTACAAGTTTTTGTACATTTTTTTCAACCATTAGTAATTGTTATACATGAATTACAAAAATTACAATTTACAAATTACAAATTTTGTACAAAAATTAAAAATAATTCCATTTTTTTCGTTGTAAAAAATTATTTCATATATTTTATATATGTATTTTACACATTTACATGTTTTACATGTTTGCGTTAATGAAATAAATTCTTGGTCAAAGTGTATTAAAAAAAATATGCAACTGCACTTACAAATACATATGAAATTTCCCAATAAATTTAGGTAAAAATATAAAATGAAAGAATAAATATTATAGATAAACCAAATAGTAATTGGTGAAACAAAAATGTGCCTTTTATTTTAATGATAAAGCACTGATCAAAATATAAAAGAAAAAAAATTATTTTAAATAGAAAATAAATAAACAAAGCAAATAAATTAAAACATAGTTTAATTAGAAAGTACAGTGAAATGAAAAATTCAAATTTAAATTATTAAAATTAAGATATTTATTTTTCAGATTTTAAACTACTTATTCGTGCTTTTTATTCTAATTTATTTCATAATTTATTTTACATAAAAAATTTTTTTTTTTGTACCCTAATGCATCAGACTTTTTGTAAATGTGGCTGATAATGCTATTCATATTAATGCATTTTCAAATGCACTCTTATACTTTATGCTACATATGTATATCTGTAGATGTGTGTATGTGAATGTATGTATGTATGTTTGTGTTTGTTGTAAAAAGTGCCGCACGAGTGCTGCATTTAATTTTCACGTTCGTTGCTTAAGTCTTTTGTTTGGCGGCTACCGCACATACACCACCACACGCCACAAAGGCCAAGTGAAGGGTGGGCGCATAAGTGTGTATGTGTGTGTGTGTGTGTGTGTGTATGTAAGTGTGTGTATGTGTGTGTGTGCCCGAGCGCACGAGATGCGAGCATGCTAAGACTGGTTAATCGCATAAAACGGCAATGCAACGAGCAGCGATTGCAATCGAACAAAGCAATGAGCAATTGAATAATGATGAAAATTATAAAAAATTACAAAAACAAAAACGAAAACGAAAACGAAATCAAAAAAAAAACGAAAAATTGCATTGCGAACAAGAATGGCGCGCAGTCAAGCGGTGCAAAGCAATAAGAAATAGCCGAACTAACGTAATGTCTCAGCGGTAATAGCATGCAAAGCAACAACAACAACCACAACAACAACATACAGAAGGCAAACAAGAAATATATAAAACGAAATAAACGTGCAACAACAGCTGCTACACAAAAGTATGCAGTGCTTGCAGCAAGTTTTTGTTACATTTTTTTGCTTTTATTTTTATTCTTATTTAAGTTGTGTGTGTGTGTTTGTGTGTTTGTGTGTGTGTGTGTGTGTGTGCAGAAACTTCCCGCAACACATCAAATCGCATTGAATTCACGTAAAAATCAAAATCACAGCAAATCAAATCAAGCGAGGCAATCAAGCAAAACGAATGCAATCATATATATGTATATTTGTGTGTGTATATGTGTATGCATAGATGTGTGTATGTATGTGTAGATATACGTATGCATACAGAAATATATACAAATCCATATCTGTGCAACATAAACAAGAAAAAGCTGAGTAGCAGCACACAGACGTACATTTGCTACAAGAAACCGTATTAAAAATAATAACAACAAAAAACAACAACAACAACAACAATCAAAACCACACTAGCAGAAAACAGGAATTGCCAAAGAATAAAAACGCAATGAAACTTCAGATTGCAGTCAAGTTTAGAGCGTAACTGAGTAGAAAAGCAAGAAAGCAAGAACAACAAAAACAACAAAAACAACAAATAAAATAGTGTAACATTAAAAAACGAACTCGAACAACAAAAGATCGCAAATGACATATAGATTTCCATGCCGCCAACAACAATCGAGCCACACCAAAGCCATTAGCGGGCATGCGGGTGTGTAGGGCAGAGCGGAAGGCAGTGCGGTGTAGCATCGTTGGTAAACAGAAGAACGTACTATTGGACAATTGTTCAGGCAACAACCAAAGATAAAGCTGTCAATAAGTGCCAAAAGAACACGAAAACAACACAAAAACAAAAACAATAGCAACAATTCAAGCATGGCGTTCAGTCGCCGATTTTAAGCCGAGGTCTCATAGCTGCTAGTATATACTCCCTGGTCGTCACTGCCTCTGCCACTAACCGCTCCGCCGCGTGACAGTTCTCAATCGCTGCTGTTGACTACCGGTATTGATTGAGAAATGGTGCCTCAAGCACATTCAACACACAAGCGGCCGAACAGAACCGAAGCAGTAGTAGTAATATAAAGTAGCGGTAAACACGAATTGAAGCAACGAAAACTTAAACGAAAAGTTAAAAGCGATAAAAATTAAGAAAAGGAATTAAAACACATTTGTTGCATGTAAATATTGTACAACAACAACTGTGTAAATGAACTTGAGTCTTTTGTTTGTATGCAATTTTTATATCACTTCTTAATGCTTGTTTAATTGTGTTATTGTCTTATTGCTATGTACGCTGTTCATGGAGCCACGATTGCTGAGTAGCTGGAATGCTATTTAAACTGCTATATTTTTCATACCCCATGTCCATGGCCTTCAGCGATATAAATTTTTTGTGTTAATGTACAAGCTAAAAAATTATTTTTGTTTGTTCTCAAGGAGTTCCTGGCCCAAATTCAGCTCAATTCATCCAAACTCTTCCTTTAGCTCCTCACTATTACACCTATTTTGTAATATTTTGCTACGTTTTAAATATTTTGCGGCAATTTGATTTAAAAATATGTGCAGGGCACCCCTAAGACTAAATTAAAGTCCTTACCAATACATACCTGAAAGCTCCCTTTAGCTTCTTGCGTTTGACACTCCTTTTTTAATATTTTCCTTAGTTTTATATTTTTTTAATAGGTGGGAACTTTATTTTTCAATGTCTTAAATTAAAAAAAAATTTTTTCTTAAATCTATATATTCGATGAAATTTTTTAATATTTTGCTCTCTTTTTATTTTTTCAATGGGTGGCAACTCTATTCTAAAGTTTGTCTAAATCAAAGGCATCTTTCCTCCTTTGGACTTTCCTTCTTAAACGCTTTATGTGTGGACACATTTTGTAATATTTCTTCCAGAGGTGGCAACTCTCTTTCAAAATATGATTAAATTAAAGTTTCCCAAAATAACACTAGTTTTTTTGCTTTTTCCATAGCTTGTTAGCATATGGTAATTTTAGTTCCTTAAAACCCCAACCCGTTTATTGCTATAAACCTGTTAAGAATTTCAAAGGATATGAGTGAAATAACAAAGAAAGATGAAGTCTTCGCTTCACAAACAAAGTCGTTGCGTTTTTTCCCTTTTCAGGTCTTACAGATGGGAAAAATGTAGACTACGCTGTGAAAATGGGGAACAATTTTCTTAAGGTCAAAGGTCGCGCTGCTTCCTGAAATTAACCGAAACGTAATAAATACTTGTAGATCAAGTCGAATTAATTTTCGGGTTGATTTGTTTCGGGTTGATATGTTTCGGAGTATTAAATAAGTAGTTGGACCTCGATTAGAAGCTGGAATGGGCACGTTCTCGCAGAGTTTGCTGGAATTAAATATTTCTTAATAAGGTACTAGAGTTTTCACCACGATATGGAGAGACACTTTAGGACTCTGCATCACATAGACTCTACTTTGTTCCGAAGACCTTGTAAAACAACAACAACAACACGAATACCGCTGTAAAAACACTCGTTGGGCATAAAAAAATTCGCATTCAATTCTAAATTCATTTCTGTTGCCATTTTATTGATGACGTTGATGATAATTGAGGCATACAAAGTAAACAAATGCGAGCCTGCACACACACACAAACTTTTATGACTATAAAGAATATACACGCTTGCATTGTGTGATGGAAATTTGCGCCGGCGCAACAGGTTGACCGGTTGGCTGACTGCTGTGGCTACTGGTTTTGACTGCACTGGTTGCGCTCATTCAAATTCGTTCTGCTTCGCTGATGCGCTGTTGTGCGGCGCGCACACACACACACACACGCAAGGCGCACACACACTTACATACCTATGCCAGTGCAAATGCTTGTTAATATGTATGAATGTATGTGTGTGTGGTCCCCCTTTGTAGTAGTTAGCTGTCGGCGGTGCCTTTGGCTACATCAAAAGCGCGCATTTATATTAAAAGCAAGACAGCAACAACAAAAGCGTAGAATAATAACAATAATGAATGCGAATTGCATTAGGAAATGTTTTTGCTGTGCGAAAATTGCAAATTTCATGCATTCAAATAGATTTCTAAATATTTTTCCTAAGCGCATGCAACAACAATTGTTTATTTGCATAAATTCGAATGGTTGTTCCGCTTTATATAAATGCCGCCTCAGGGTTGATATTATTGCAACAGCAATGCTGAACTTTCAATTTTTCGGAATTCTATTAAGAAAAATCGTCCATTCATTGTCGTTTGCCTTTTGAGATTAGGTCGAGTGTTCCTTCATTATGCAAATAATGGAAACGAGAGCATTTTGTAAACTTGTGAATTGTAAGAAGCAACAGTTGTTGCTTTTGTTTATTTTAGTAGTATTTATTCTAAAGTTAAATTTTATTAAAAAAAAAATATTTCTCTTTACTTTTTATACTATCACATACTATCCCCGAGTGGTTTACATTATGCTAAATTATAGAGCATATTAATGTTGTGAGGAGTTATCAAATATTTCTCCAGTAAAGTTCGGCCCTAACCCCTCGTACAACTTCGTAAATAATAGTATATTTAGTATATTGTTCGTACAAGACTCTGTTTCCACGACCATCGGATCTCAATAACCTCAAAGAACCGGATTTTTCTCCAGCCAAGGACGGTCAACTCCGCGGTATTCCTTGAAATTATTTGGGGAATCTTTTTTACCACTGAAAAAACAACAACAACTTAGTAAGACTTTTGCGATAATTCCCACAAATCAAATTGAGTTGTTTGCCATTCTCAAGCCAACTGAGATAAACAGGGTTATATCCATGGAATCGTTGCGAATTCTATTCGGTGTTAGAAATTTGACTACCTCCGTATTTCGAGACCCAAGGTAGAACGTAAAAACTGGACAATTTGCTTTTTAGCCAAAGAAAAGCTAAGTGGAGCTAATCTCTTAGTGCTCTTAGAGTTTTTGTTGAGTGGTTGCTCTTATTAAGCTCTCCTGGCTCTAGATTTCTAATTTGCCACTTTTGAGAAACTCAGCTCGATCCATGCTCTCATCGCTCTCAATTTGCTGTGTTTCTACAAAAAATGAGTCAATTCGGTCGTTAATCCTGTGTTGTCAGCTGACAGGTTCCACGCGATATAGGCGTATAGATCACTTCATCTGCAATAAAAGTTGAACGCTAGCGGGTAACCACATACAAAAATAAATACCTTCTTGAGCTTCAAACTTTGCTAGTTGTAATCATTTATGGCATAAAAAATATATTAAAGAAATTTACAAGTATGCGATAAATGTTATTCCAAAACTGATTCCCCACTATTCTACTACACCAATTAGAAAATCTAGTAAAATCTAGTAAATCTAGAAATTTCGAAATCTAGTAATTTTGAACCTAAAAATATGTTAATTTTTTATATTGTTATAACCTAATAAATTTCGAGATCGTGCCTTTTTTATACCTTTATATCTAGATTTTAGATTACGGATAATTATTATCAATCAAAGGTGATTTTTTCTAATTTAATAACCTTAGACCGAAAAACCAATGCTAAATAATTTATTAAACTACCCTATTAGTTCTTTCGGAAATGTCCTTATCATGAAAGAATCAACGATACATCCCGAAGAATATCTCTCCTAGCACTTAACAAGAATCTATTCTTGTATTTTACGTCCTCTATTCAAGAGTTATTGCCGTCTAAATCGCCCGCCCAACCTCAGCAATAAATTCTTCCACATTCTGATGGAAGTAGTGGTATCCGAAGGAGTGCAATAACTAATTATGTGCCAATGAATAGTTAGCCAGAGCAGGATATGGCTCAATAGATACCCGAAACTGTCTTGATACACAGAATCAATGCTTGTATTGCCTAAATAATCTTGAAGTAGTTAAAGTATTCTAAATATTTTCGACTTTTGTAACTGTCAGAGCTTTGAAATCTCCAACCTGTATATCTGCTACTCAATGTAAAGCCCGGGGACTACGAGGTTTACTACTCGAGAGAAAAATATTTTTATTAGGTAGTCCCGTCTGCGGAAACATGAAGGGCCCTTATGTTATTTTTGTCCACTAAAACGCAATATTTTCAGCATACAAAATATCTTGGCAGAAAATTATTTGCAAAATATTCCATACTACAACAACAACATAGTAAAAGTATTTGGCATCAAATTTCATTTTTATATACATTTCATGTATTTCAAATATTTTCCACTGCCACACCATTGTGTGCTGGATTTCCATATTTGTAGATAGATAATTATCTAAAAAACCATCTAACTATTGTAGAAAAAAAAAACTTTAAGCGAGGTAAACTGTTTTTTTTTTTTTTTGTTTAAAATTCAAATTGACTACGATCGAGGCGTCACAAATGCTGCAAGCAAACCCCTGCATACATAAGTGCTTCGGCTCATATGTATAATATAAATATACATGCTTAAAAACACACATATGCATATAAATATGCGTGTATGTGTGTGTGTGTGTGTGTGTGTGTGGCTGCGTTCGCTGTAATCGATAGTTTTGCCCATACAAGGCGCGCCCACGCACAATAAACGCAAACGAATATGGTAAGCAGCTCGCCGCGTGTCGTTTTGTTGTTTCTTTTAAATTTCAACTGTTGTTGTTCTAGTTGTAATTGTTATAGTTTTTTCGCGCTAACTGTAAGTGTTATGCAAAAGTTTTGGCGCTATTGGCTCGGTTTGGCGTAATTATTGAAGAGTTATGACCAAAATAGTTGCTTTTGTTGTTGCTTTTATTGTTAATTCACAAATTGTTTTATTCGCTGTTTTTTTTTTTGTTTTTAAATTATCGCCTTATACTCACTTTAATGGTTTAAATATAATACTTCTTAGGTTTGCTTGTGTGTAACCATATCTATTAAACAAATACAAACATTGTTGGCATTGTGTTAATGTTGTTATTGTTGTTGTTGCACAGACTGTATCTTACCGCACATAACATTGCCATTACCACTGCTCTGTTTCATTGCTTTTCTTTTTTTTTTTTTTTTGTTTTATATGTTTTCTGTAATTTTCCACCTTTCATTGTTGTTGCGGCGATATGCGGCAGTTGATTGTTGTAACGGTTGTTTTTATTTCAGTTAATATTATAATTATTTTCTGTTGCTGTTTTTAGCCGCACAAGTGGTTTCTACCATATTTGTTTTACAAATTTACACCTGCATGACGGCCGCAGACCGCTTACCCCCCGCTCACACTCCCGCGCTCACACTCTCACTCTCACACTGGCTCTCCACCCACCACCTCTCGTACTGGTTCGCGCCTCAAAATTATTTACACGATCTGGTCGCGCTCTATTGCTGCTCGCGTTGGTTTATTGTTTTTGTTATTGTTGTTGTTTTTATTGTTTTCTAAAATGAATTTGAATAAATTATAGAAACTCAACAAATATGGCAACTTCTGTCATTTAAATCCGTTTTCGGAGTGTGCGCCATGGAAAAGTACAAATATGAAAGAAATAGTAAAAATATACATACATACATACATATGAGTATGTGCGTATATTTATAATTTATGTGGTCATATGTAAATATATAATATAAGGCTACATGTCCGCATGCATATATAATTAAACAAATATGTTTGTGTTTAAAGTGCTTCACTGCTCACTTCTTGGAAATTTGTGATTATTTTATTTATTTTATTGTCTATTAAATTTTTCTTTTATGTTTTCTATTTACGTTTTTTTTTTATTTCCATAAAGTTTCGAATAATTTGAAAAGCATATAAAATAGAGAGCTGTAATTATTTGTTCAGCTTCGTCAAGTGATTTGTGGATATACATAGGCGAATATATTACTCGTATGTAGCTACACAAAGTAGTCGAAAATAGCGGTTCATAGTTAGAAATATAGCATACTTTTTGGTAGGTTCCCCTATGGCCGATTTTAAAAAAGTTCAATATTATCACTGAACCTTATATGATTAATACCGTTTAAAGGACCTGGTGCAGCCCGATTGTCTTTCTACATTTATTTTTTTACCACTGAAGAGGCTTTCCTCTTCCATTTGAAAATCGAGATTTTAGATTCATCGGACTATATGCAATCATATAGCAAAACGATCGTAGATGGATTCAACAACAATAGATTTTAAAAAAATTTACCGACGCCCGTAATTCTGTCTGAGAGCGCGTTTGTTAACGGCTCGCAAATTTCTGCCCAATTCTATATAAACTACCTGAGATTCCGTATACTTTTTCCATGTTTTCAGAACCTTCCTCGCAGTCTTATCATTCATAAGCTACATCATGCAATTATTTAATGAATTTAAGGTCTTGCAATCAACCGCAGGTGCTGGCATTCGATTCTCAATTTTTTTTGATTTATACGGGTTTAAAACTATGGAAAGTCGGAGAAACACGAAATTCTCCCGGAATACTTTTTCTTCATTTAAATTTGAATAATTCTTTCGCTCTTTTAATAAGACATCTTTCGGGCTTACTGTAATCTATTTACTTTATCTACGGCTTCTACAACTGAGGAGCCCTCAAACAACCGAAAAATTCCTTGAATTAATTCTTAGAAATAGTTTCTTAAAAAAAATACTCGCAGAGAGCAAAAAGGAAGACTTAAGATTTACTGACTTCAGACTGACTGACTTTAGAATCCATTTATAGCTCCACGTTTCAAAAATATAACCGAGATACTCCACACGAAATATTACGGGGGTAGCTAGAGTGTTAAAGGGAGCTTTTATCAGTCGCTATTTTGGCAAGGAATGAAATCTCACTGTGTAAAGCTTTGCTCTTCAATTGTGTGTATTAGAATAACTCCCTAACGGATTCTTCGATAGATGTATCTAAGTCCGTATTAAGTTAGGCAACAGCGAACTCGCGTGAGATTTTGTGCTCATGAACAACGGATAAGTGCTCCTATTCGGGTATTTAAAAAGCTATGGCGAACTGTCAAAACCAGGGGTGTATTTGCATAATCACCAAAAAATTGTTGTTATGTCGAGTTAAGAGAGGAAATATTTATTGCAAACATTTAAGTGAGAAGTGTTCAATGATAAACATTATAATGGCCTTTGAAACCGACACTCGTGGCACTACGTGAACGTCTATATATACATATATATGGGGGTTCTTCTCAGCTGATTTAAAGCTTTTATTATTTTTAAATGTGAGAGCCAAAGTGCTGTAAATTCATATGAGTCTGCGTAGCCTTCTATGAGCATTTTGGGATGCACATGAAAATGCCTGTTGCAATTTACTTCATAGTAAGTAATTTTTTGGTCTAACTATCCTTTATAAGAGGAGCATCTTGATGCTTATGACAGTTTTTATTGGGAGAAATTGCATAGAGAATGAGAATGTTAAATCAATTCTTAAATGTTTTCTCACTTTTCCTCATTTCCTATAATTTCAAGTATCTCAAATTAATCGATTTTTGATCATACGTATTAGAGTCTCGAAAGCGGCTCTTGGAGTTGAATATCTACAGTATACATGTATATATATATATATGTAGTGTAGAAGAGTGTGATTCTATTTAAGTCTTCCTAGCAATTATTGGCTTAGTACAATCTCACCCCATTGCCAATTTTCCCACCAGCCCTACCTTGAGGCCGGTGAGGTTGTTTACCCTAACCTGGTGGCACAGCCATTCACTTTCAATTACTTTGAATTACTTTGAATTACTTTGAATTGACTTTGCCTTGGCAACAACAAATATTTTTTAATTACTTTTCACTTCAGAAATGAACTTTTCGATGACTCGCCTAGACGCCTATGTGCGTATGTAGCGTAACTCATGTGGTTCAAGTGTTTCAAGTTGTGGCTTCAACTGTATTTGTCTGATCCATAAATGTCAAAAACTTCAACAAGATCAGTGACATATTTACACTTTGATTGTGCTCACTTCATTATCAACATGATCAATGCGCCAACATTTGTTTGTTTAAAAAATAATAATAAATAAATTTCCACCACAATATTGACGCGATTACTTGATGTGGATTTGTTTTGAAGCGACGGAGACATTAATACACACATTTGCTAAGTGTGCGTGTGTGCAAATAATGCGCGAAAAAGAAGAGTTATTTGCATTTGTTTACACGCAGGGGCAAATACAGTAACTAAATTGTAGAAGCGCACACGGCATATTTACAGTAACAAAACAAACATTGGTCAGCGCAAAAATCGCGCGGGAACGACACCGGAACTAGAGTAGCATAATATACTCGTAATATATACAAATAGTTATGTATGTATATACGCAAAAGCGTGCTTCCATTGTGTTAGTGTGTGCGTGTGTGTGTGTTGCTGACTTGCGTGTTGTTATTGTTGTTGTCTACGCTACGCTTGTTGTCCACCACCGTTGATGACACATGACATGAGTAGCGCTTTGCTTTATGACTATTTGTTGTTGTTGTTTTTATTGTTTTTATATCTCCATACAGCTCAGCTCCTCCCGACAGCGTTCGGTGGCAGGCTTACAAATGCCGCCGACAAAAAATCGGTAGCGCTGACTAATAGCTGATAAGCGTGTGTGTGGCCCGTATTGTGAAATGCGCAGCAGTATAACAACAACAACAACAACAAAGCGTAGTTTGCAATAAAAATAAGCGAAATAAAAAATACAAAATGACATAAAAAATGAGCAATAAAACAATATAATTTAAGAAATATCAAACGCATTGTAAACAGAAAGTACTGTTAGGCCATATGAAGCCAAAAGTGCACACAGACATTGATTGATTAATTCCCTTTCGAGTTGTTGCTTTTTAGTTTTTTGCTTAAAATTTAATTGATATTTAGCTGCGACTATACTTATTCCTTAGCTAATACTGAAAAAGAAAAATCATAAAATTTAAACAAATAATAGCTGTTAATTGTTATAACCACGAAAACTTTGTATGGCACAGTGGGCCCAAACTAATGAATTTCTGAATCTCTTAATATTAAATGTTTTTTTTTTTTTAGAGCTCAAGCTTAAAATATTAATTTTTAATTTAGTTCGTTTTTATAAACAGAAACAATTAAGCTATTTTGTAGTGAACCAGATCGAAACAATTTTTCATTCTCTCGCAGCTAATTTTATATGATAAAGCTCTGTGAAAAAGAAATCGCGGAATTGTCACTTTATATTTAAATAAATTTACTTATATTTCAATAACTATTCGCCCGTACACGCTCTCTCTCATACACTCTTTTTTCCTCCGCATCCAACTTCCAGTTGTAAGGCGCTGTCAAATATGAAAACTCCACTTTTCGCGTTACTGTAGAGTGATTTTTATAAATGATTATATACTCTCTTGTTATCTATTAGTTGTAATCGCTTCCCAAGTATATATTATCTAATATCAACCATGAGCGGTCTAAGAGGCAGAGTGATGTGAATGTTTCTCAAAAAGTACTGAAACTTTCTAAAAAGTACTTTTTGTACTCAGTACCAGTATTCAGTAATTTATAGAAGATCTACTAATGCTACTATTGCTGATGTCAAATTCTATCTGGATTAACACGCTTATTTACTGAATTTATCTATACAAAAATGTTTCATAACCTCCTCGACGAATAGGTTAAAACTTAATTTATCTTTGAATATTTTTGTTATGATCACGATTCAGGATTCATTGGGAACCGGAGCTAAACTGACGCAAGTTCTGTATGCGCAACTACCTATATTTGGGTATCTTTAAGAGGTTTTTGTATATCTTATTTAATATCTCCAGAAAATAATGCTTAGATTATTTTTACTGAATTATCAAATAGCCCTCTCAGAGCTTTTCTTCATTTGCTAGAATATCACAGTTTTTGGTTTTTTTTGCTTTAAATTTGGAAAAATTAAGGCTCGAGAATTCAAGAAGCGCAAATCTCGGTGAATTCAACTATGAGACCAAGACGGTAAGGCTTATATTATGCCCAGCATATTTACTGCTGTCGAATGATATTCAGCAAGCGAGGGCTTTCGAAACCTCCAAATTTATTCCAAACAAATTCAATGGTCTTTGGTTTCATGAAAATCAACTTCTTAATTATTTCGAGAGAATTCGGGGCGATTCTTTTATGCAGTGTTCTAGTTTTTACTCAACTAATAATCTAATCTGGTGATCGAAAATAACCCAAAAAAGGTTGTTCTTATAAATTGTTTTTAAATATCATTAAAAGAAAAGCTAAAACATATTTTATTATTTTCAAAAATTTATCTAAATTTTAACCACTTCAAACACACTAATGCATATATGTATGTATGTATGTATGTATGTATGTGTATGAATTTATTTTCTTGCGTGTGTTGCTACCGCCGCGGTGGAGGCTGTACCCACGAGTACTGGCTAATTTTTTGCGCGTCTACGCGGAACGGGTTACCAGTCAGCAGCAATTCTACATACACGCACATACACAAACACACACACATCAGTTCTAACTGCTTAGACCGCTGTGGCGTGTTGATTTGTGTGAGTCAGCGCCGCGCCGCGAGTGAACTGGAAGCGAGACTGTTGCTTTGGGTTTTTTCGCTTTTTCGTTGTTTTTCTTGTTGTTCGCTCGTTGTATGAATATGGGCGACAGTTGTTAACATTTTTTTATTTTATTATTTATAACGATTTTTTTATCTATATTACTCTATTCTATTATGTATTTTTTGCCTTTTTCTACAGATATTTTATTTACTACAGTTTGGCTCACTTATTTTTTGGCATATATTTGCATAAATAATTACACATACATACATATACATATACATTTCTTTTATTAAATTCACACACGCACACGCGCAACTTATCGCAGCTTTATTCTTCGCCCACAAATCATATGCGCTTGGCACCGTGCGCCAAACACGCTCTTGCCTCTGATAATTGCTGTCAGCGCCGAAAACTATTCTATACACATACGAGTACATACACGCATGCTTATATATTCCTAAGCACATGTATATATGCATGTATAATTAGATATTTTTTGTTTTATCTGAAACACAGCCACTGCCCACGGTTGCGATTTTGCTTGGCTGCTTGGCTGCTTGGCGTGCGCTGTCGGCTATCGCTCATTGTGGTCACTCACTCACACACTGTGCCACTTGTCGAAATGACGTCAATGCAGCGAAACAGCTAAATTTATATTTTTTATTATTTTTCTTCAGTTGTATTTATTTTTATTTTATATTTTTAATTTTCTTTTTTTCTTGTATTAAAATCCATGTTTTGAGGGCGCTGGCGGTTTTGAGTATATATGTGTGTGTGTGTGTGTTTTTGTGTAAGCGACTTGGTAAAATTTTCTGGAAAAATTAGTTATAAAATTTACTGTGAAGAATGAACGTACACACATACATATGTATATAATTGCATCTAAAATATTTATTTTTAATTAATCTATGTATTCAAAATAATTTCTATGGAAAGAAACCAAACAATCCATATGTACATATATATATAAATTTTAGAAAAAATAAATATTAATAAAATAATATATACAAAATTTGTCCTTAAAATTAACTAACTGATTAATCATTGTTTAAAACAATGAAAATAAAACGAGTTAACTTTTTCTTTAAAAAAAGCGAGAAGAAAGTGTTGTAGCATTGACAAATTAAAATACGTAGACCCACGTCAATGCAAATAATATTATATAAATTTTTATTTTTTTCTAACGACTTAAAGTGCCCATCACTAATCCATCACTATTACGTTCGTATACTGAAGAACTTCTCCCAAGTTAGAAATTTTGAGACTTTGTGGGCAGCCATTCCATACCCATACCCTCTGCTTAGCTCTAATAGTTCCCTGAACTTCTTCTTCATAACCAGGTCAAACCTTATGCTTTCTAGTTGTATGATTGATTGAATTTTAACCCCTTTTTACACCCCGGAAAACGTTTGCCTTCTAAAATTCGGTCTTAATTTTGGTGCTAATTTTCACAAGCTATATACTTTAAAAATAAATATCTGAAATATTTACTGATCCAAAACTACAGCGTAGATACCTGAAATACCTGATAGAAAACCTGATAGAAAACCTTCCAGTTGCCTCGCACTTCGCTATTCCATCGTTCCTACCAGTGTCTAGATATTTGCAATCTGATTTACTGAGTTTTGTTTCTGTTGTTTCCTACTTCACTTTATTATTTAGTATTCCACGAACTTGTTTCTTCCATATGCCAGTGGGTCGATCAGTATTCTGCCATACATAATATGCAGAGGCGACTCGAAAAGCCGTTCCCACGACAGTCGGGCCGACGTAATCGGAACGGATTCGGATTTTTATCCGACCAAGGACTTGGACAATCAACTTGGCAGCATTCCTTAAAATTATATTGGGAATATTGTCTGCCACTACAACAACGAATCACAAAGATCCTGTACCCGCTCTTAGGTTGAGTTTAACACACCGACTCTCTTCCTTAGTCCACCGTAGTTATCCGATAGTTATCTGGTTTTCGAGCTAACTTCTGACCGCATTTGTCAAAAACAAAACCAAAATATTGAATAATAACCGATTTTCGCAATGAATGCGACCTTCTAAATCAACATGACCTCAGCTCAATAGAAGGTGAATGCATTAACAGCAAATATACACACATACATCCAGCAATCTACTGTTCAGAGTCACATCATTCTAGATTTTATATGTTACGTCTTCCATAAAAATATCATAAAAATGTATAATTTTATTACCATTGTCGTCACACATGCGACATGCACTGTAAACAAGTACCGTGCCATTACCGTCATGGCAGCTTGTTGTTACGCACGAATACACAACCAGATTATTACGAGTATTCAGATACCCAAAACAGCAACAAATCATCTCTCTGCTACTTGAGGCAATTAACAAACGAACGATCATTTAGCCCAACATCGGCGAAGGTAAAAATATCGGCGCTCTCGCCAACTGTTTACCTGTACGCTTCGCTTCGGTACACATTCTCTCGCCCAACTGTCTGCGCTGTTAGCGCGCGCACATTCTTCGTGGCATTCCTCGTGCACAACTAATCCGAAAAATATTCAAAATATTTCTGTTATTAACAGTAACCCGACTAACATAGCGCGCTCGCGCTCTTTAGTGCGCTCTTTATCGCAATGCACTCAATCTCTGCTGTTACTCTCTACTCGCATATTCTACATTCCAAGCATTGATGGGGAGCACAACAGCTGGCAGCAGTTGGTGTATGACGAATCCGCTATGCACTTACTACCACTCATTCATCGGCTATGGCGAGTATCTCAAGAACACAAGTCTCCGCTAAAGTCTACAGCGCAAACACAGCAAAAACAACAAAAATAAAAACAAAAACATCTCTTGCTCGTTCACTGCTAATGTATGAGGAAGAGCGTAAAACCCGTTCGGCCACTCCTTCACACCGCAACACCTGCGCGCGCTCAGCCAGTGCCAGTGCCAATCTACAAGGCGCGCGCGTTCGAGCAACGTTATTCAGTGGGCCGCCAACCATACCGCGCCGCCTCACTTTGTCTTGAGCCACCCGTATGTTTGCATTTTCGTATACTTTTTGTTTTTCTTATTCTTGCCTGGCCTATTACAGATACCCCACTTGTTTGACTGCTTCCCGCGCGCGCCATTGCAAATAGCGCGGCGCGTTCTCAGTATTGCTCCACAGCGCGTTTTTGTATGATGCTTGCTTCTTGTCATTCGTCGCTTACTCTTGACTCTTTGTGTTTTTGCGTTTGTGTGTTTGTGTGTGTTTTTTCTCGGTCTATTGTCGTAGCGTTGGAGCTGCTAGCCCTATCTGGCTGACTGGCTCACTGGCTCACTAGCTCACTGGCTAGCTGTTGGTTCGCGTATGCTTTGGGCCCTAATCACCGCCGCTCGCTCAGCGTCACATTCAGTCTGTGAGTTTCTCTCGATTCTGCGCGTTGCGTACTCGGCTCGGTTCGTTACTATTTTTTTGATCGCTTGCGCTTTGCAGAGTTTATGATTTGATTTGATTTTTTGTTTAACTACTAAGTGCTCGGTGTATAGGTTTTTCAGTGAATTTGTGATTCTTCCGCCTTGCAAATTGTAGCGTTTTCCCGTGTCGGTATATAAACCGAATTAGGACGAATGTTTCGTGGTTCTTAATTCTCCGTTTGCCATAGTTGAAAGGAAAAAGTGACGTGCAAATCGCTTCGAAGTGTACGCGCTGAAAAATATCAGAAAGCAAAATAGTAAGAAGGAAAGGAAAATTCGATTGACACTCCCACAGTGATTTTCCCCACATTTATCTCCGCATTTGCAACGCTCGTAAAAGGGAAATTGTCATCACTTCGTGTAGTTTTGAGTGTATGTGAGTTTATATGTGCGTTTTTATTGTTGTTGTGCTATGTTATTATTAAAAGAAACAACTTGAAAAATGAAAGAAGTAATCAAAACACATTGATCTGGGTTACTAGCCGCACACACCTCAAGTCGAACTGCACTTCGGCGCGTCGTGTCGTGTTACGTCGCAGCACAGAGCAGCAAACCAAACCCCGATTCCCATTCGAACCCATTGGAATTGTTCGCTAAGCCAAAACAAACAAAAGAAAAAAAACAAACAAATTACAACAAAAAAATGCATGCAAGCCACCATAAGTAGTTCTTCACAAAGCGATCGCGAAACACCAAAAAGTTTCTCGTATCTCTTCGTTCGTCTTTACAAATTTACATTTATATGTTCATAAGGCACACATACATACAGACGTATAGTTTTAGAGCTCCATTGCATACGTGCGTGCGTACGTTGTTTCACCAGTTCTTCCCCCTTCTAACCACCGCCATCCTACATACACACACCCGGCTGCGCCCACTTCACACACCCCTCCCATCTTCCATCTACCATATAGCTGCTGGTACCAGGCATCGTCGCTAATTTTATCGTTGCCATCGGCACGGTTTGGCGGCGTCGTCGTCGTCGTCGCTGATTCTAACCGAAGCAGGCACAGTCGACTGACGCAAACGTCGCTGCTTGCGTCAGCTAACAACCAACTATCAGCGCCTTCAGTAATCGCCGCAGAAGCAGCGCGCGCCGCGACGTGGTCCGCCGATAGAACTTTTTGTTTTTTGTGCTGATCGGGTTCGGTTTGTGACTGGGACGGGTTCTTTAGTCGGCGACGTGCCAAAAAATAAAACAAAACTCGCTAATAAATGATGGTGTATGCATAAAAATAATGTGTGCTTATATATACAAATGAACGTTCTGGTGTGTATGTATGTCACTTTGTGTATGGAAGAGGTGTATCACATATGACCACAGCATAGAGATAGCGAAAATGTGAAAATGACTTCAATTAAGTGGAAAGAAATTTTTTTAAGAATGGGAAAGCGACAAACGAGCTTGAAAATAAAAAAAAATTTAATAACAAAGCTTATCAAATAAATGTTTTAAAATTTTCCAGAAACAAAGTTAAACAACAAATTGAATTAAAAATTTAATTAAATAAAGAAAAATTCAAATTAAATTTAAAATTGCAATTAGAATGGAAAAAAATTAATAAAAATAAACGTAAAAGTAAATATTATTATAAAACTAAAATATAATAAAATAAAACGGATTTAAATAAAAGAATGTAAAATAAAATATTATAAAATTCAACAAAATAAAATAATATTAAACGAAATAATGAAACGAAAAAATTTTTCACGAAGCAAACAAAAAATAAATTAAGTTAAGCTGGGGGAAAGCCTTTTATGTAAATGAAATGCAAACACTAAAAATTACAAATTTATTTAAGAATTAAATGTGTTCAAGTAGCAAATGCTAAATAAATAAAAATTATTAAATAATTATATTAAATAATAAATAAAAATAAGTATGAAAATAAAATTAAAACATATTTAATTAAAAATATATTTATTGTTATTGAAAGAAATATAAAAAAAATGTAGAAAAAGCAAATAATTTTCTAAAATAGATTTAAATAATATGACTTATAAAAAATGAAAAATAGTAAATATGAAAATGAATTTAAACAAAATTCTTATAAAATTAAAAAAAAGCAATTATCATTATCAATAATTTTTTAAGCTCTTTATTTTTATTTCTCTTAATTCTGTCCCATTGTAGGCAATTGTAGGCACTTATTTAAATTAAGAAAAATTATTTGCTGCTATTAACTATCTGTAAAAAGACAACTTAGATAATTTTGATTGGTTGAAATTATTTAAAATTAAATTGCTTTTAACTAAATGGCGAAATTAGCATAACTTGAATTAACAAATTTCTGGTTTTAAAGTTGCTACATATATCTGCATTTAAACTTTCCGAATTCAGTAATAAATAAATAAAGTATTTAATTTTCCATCGATAATTTAACTACCAAACGAAGTGTTGCCATATTCAAAGTTCGTATTAACAATTCGCAAATCCCTCCAAATGTGCCAAGTGTTAAAAAGTGATTAAGTAAAATAAAAAATAAATAAAAAATCATAAAATAAAAGTTGAGTTAATCAAAGAACGGCAAGAAAAAGTGAAAAATAACGAAAATAACGAAATCAGAAAGTGAAAAGTGAAAAAAAAAGTATTTTGAATAAAATTAGCAACGAATGCCAGCGAGAAAAATATTAGCGCTCGAAAAGTAAAAGTAAGCGGGCTGCCACAAAACGAAACAACTGCAGCAAAACGAGCAACAAAGTGAGGAAAATAAAAAACATCAACGCTCCTCGATCACCTTTCTACCTGTTCGCATTGCATTTCGTTGTTGTGTTCGTTTGTGTTTTTCTCCTGCTCAACGCTACATATAAACTGGCTGCATGAAAAACATAACCAGCTCCAGCACTTGTGGCAGTGGTCTGCTGCAGTTGCAAAACAATCTCAGCAACTCGGCGACCAACACGTCGACAATTGTCGGCGGCAGCGTTATCGACGACGAAGACGCCATCCTGCACGAATCAAAACAAAAAGGTTTGTTGTTTTCATTGCGAACGCCTTACTCGACTGTTGCAATTTACTTACTTGCGTCATGCCTCAACTGCTGCATGCAACGATGAGAGTGTGTATATGTGTGAGTGTGAAGCAAGTGAATTGTATTGATTGACTGCCTGACAGACGGACTGTTTATTGATTCAACTGCCTGTTGCAACAAAACGCCTACCAGAGCAAGACGACACTCTGCGACCAACGTCCGTCCGTCCGGTCGGCCACTTAGCACTATTTTTCCATCGCTCCACTTCGTTCTACATAGCGTTGTCTGTAATTTTCTTCCCTGTTTGCTTTCTTTGCTTGCATAGCCATTTATTGACTATTTTGCCACTTGCCACTTACCTCTTTGTGCAATTGACCGGGTTCGCCTGTCTCACGTCTTCCACACGGTCACTCGCTGTCTGCCGATAAGCATCCGTCTTGTTTGCGCCTACCGCCTTAGTCTTCTACATCCGCTTCGCATTGTCACATTGATGCCACAAATCATGCCATTTTTGCCATACAGGCAGGCAGGCTTTGCAACCTTTTTTAAGGCTATATCCAATGTAAGCATTGAGTTATCGATGACGATCAGCGAAGAAACGTGGATATTTGTGGTTTCCTAAAGCTGGGAGTCTTCCGTCTATCGTCAGTGATACTCTTTGAGATTTCAGATGACAAAACTCTGTCTGAAAACTTGTCGAAGAATTCAACAGATCCCCGCAACAGATCCTACGAGGCTCTTATCCACTGTGGTTTCAAATTTATAAAAATAAAAATAACGAGTAAAACTATTTTGTGGAACTTGGTAGATCTTTCTGAGAATTGACTATTCTTAGTTCATGCTTTCTCTTATATTGTTATTGTTGGACTCGAAACAACTTATATTTATATAGAGGACAAGCGAGCAGCCATAAATACAAATTTCTTGAGGGAACTTTTTTCCAGAGTCAGCCTCAGAATTGTCATTACTAGTACGTTTTTCTATCACAAACTTCTACCACCTCGATTTCAATGGTACGAAACAAGTATACGTATATTCTCTACCTTTGAAGGCTTCAAAACAAGCTCTTCTGGACTTTTCTTGATTTCGTGAATTTCGGATCTAAATTGTTGTCCATCTGCCTCAATATCGCTTTAATATTTAAGAAATTTTGATTTCACCCAAAATGTAGGCAACAGCTTTGACACAAATGAAAAAGTGTATGCAATTAGGCGCACCGTAGTTTTAATAGAGGTATAATAAAATCTATAGCAGAGACATTAAGTTAATACGGCAAAGTTCTGGTGAGCTTATATGGTGCAACCTCCAAAATTAATTTTAATTTTCAAAAACAGTTTTTTAAGTTATAAAAAAATATTTAAATGCTGAAAGACATTCTTTTTGTGAAAGCAAGCTACACAGCATTTTTTTAATTCTTCGCTTAATTTTATTTTAGTTTTTGAAGTTTCTTATTTCTTTCTTTTTATTTTTGTGTATTTTTTATTTTTTTTTTTTTTGTTTATTTTTTTATAATCATCTTAAAGCCTTCTAATTGTTTTTTTTTTCTTCTTATTTTGTTTTATCTTAGTTATTTCATTACCACTTTTCTTAATTCGTTTTGCTTTTTCAAAGCAATTTTGATAATTTCCTTTAGTTTTTTTTTTGGTTTTTTTTTTGTTTTAGTTATCCTTAATAAGGCATTCATATTTTTCCGCGAAACTAGTGATCTTTTCAATCATGCCACTTAGTCACTCTAATAGTGACCTGCATAAGCCATTCCACAACTAACAACTAGACTTTAGCGCGTTTGGCGGTAAAGCGCTCAACATTAATCACCCAGCAAAAACGAATCATTCTCAGCAATTCACATTTGTCGATTTTTGCCTTTGAGCAAATTCGAGTGCCAACACTTTGAGTGTCCCTTCATGTGCTTCCTCCTTTCCTCCTTTCCTTCTTTCATTCTTTCTAGTTTTAACTAACAGTTTTTTATCTTGTTGTATTATTTATGCTGTCCTACCTTTTTCACTGTTGCTGATTTTTATCAGCATTCGGATTGAATGAATTAATAATAAGTTCAGAGTCGTAATATAGCGGTGGCCGGTTTAAGATGCCTGCATGTGGTATATATGTACGTACCATGTAGGTGTGTAGCGTTTAACTATGTAAATATGTATGTAAACAAGTTGTTGTTTTCGTTATGTTACGCTTTTGTCGGGCGCGCACATTTTCATGTATTTATATGCCAAACAGGTAAGCGCGTATGCGCGCAAGCGCGTGTACATCTACGCACTTAACACAATGCGCGCTTATTAAGACGCACCAGCACACAGTTATACAAATATAAAACATGCAATTAAACTAATGTAGATATGATATGTTTCTATATGCTGATCGTACGTCAGGTTGTTGGGTTATGTTTTGGCTAACTCGTTTGTGTCTTCTTTTTTTTTGTTTTTTTGTTTTTTTTTTTTGGCGACCACTTTGTTATCTCGCTTGTATTTATTAAGTTCGTGTGTTTTTTTTTTTTTCACGCAACATGTTGCCTCTTTAAGCCATTGTATACGTATGTTTGTATGCGCTTTTGAGTTCGAGACTCCGCCCCGCGGCTGGCCGAGCTTTCTTGTTGTTTCTTTACGAGGCCTGTTCACCTTCTTTTGCTGCTTACACGCGTAAAAGTGCAGATTAGCTGCAGCTCCAAACTCTGCTATCAACTGCATGCAGTTTTCAGCTCAAACCTCTCTCTTTTTTGGTTAAACTTAATTCTTTTTTTTTTCCTTTTTTTTTTAGAAAAAAAGTACAACCATATTCATTTCTCGTATGATTTGACTTTACCTTTGTTCCATTTTGTATTTAAGTTTTCTTGTTCGTCGTAGCTGGTGCGCGAGCTCGTAATACCGACGTTGCTAAGAAGTTGCTCCAACCAGTTTAGGTCTTCTTGTTTGCTCAATGCTGCTTGTCTTTTGTGGTCTTCTGTTTTGTTATTGTTTTTTTTTTTTTTTAATTTTTTTCCATTTTTTTTTTGTTGCCTGGTTTCTTGTTTTGTACACTTCTTGTTGTTAACGACAACTTATTTGTTGTTGTTATTGTAAATGTTGTAGTTGTTAATATTATTATTGTTGTTTCTTCCATAACTGCTTGCGTTTACTGAATTCATAGCCAGTCAGAAAACACACCTTCGTCGCCACATAAGCTTAATTCTGTATTATATATGTAGATATGTACATAGTATATGTATAGTAGTATGTGTTTTTGTTGTGGTTTGTCGCTCAGCACTACGTTTTTTGTATTTTTCACTCACTTACTTAACATATTCATTCGTCGTTGTTTGACTGGTTTTGGCTGGCAGCCTCTTGGTGCCTCAGACTCCACTTTACAGCTAAACACTTGTGCATACATACACGTACATATATACACACATACATGGATAAATATACACACGATTGCCTTCCTGCCCCTTTGTGTGTGATTTCTTAAGCTCGAGCGCCATCGAAAAGGGTTTCAGCTTGATTAAGTCCAGTCTCCGCTAGTCCGCTGTTGTATTTACATACAGTTTCTTTATTATGTCGCTTTGCCCAATTCATTACTTCTTTTTTTTTTCTTCGATTTTTTCCCAATTTGTGTCACATGTTTCGTTTTAATTGTTTCACCATTATCTCTGCTTTCTTTCATCTTACAATTGGCTTTTAATTTGCATACTTCTTTTTATCCATCATTTGTCCAGCAGGTCTCGTCGTGTCTACCTGATTTTGCAGTGCACTTGTTGCTGGCTTTTAATTCCAGATTTAAATGTCAGCACTAACTTGTTTAATCCATTTTCGTAATGCCACAAGGTGTTGATGTGCACTCCTTTCACTTAAATCTGGTTTGGGTTCTTCCTGAGAATTATCACAGTGTTGTTGTTTTCGGTTTTTTTGCTTACGCCAAATTTGCAGTTTTTAATATTTTGCTTTCTCTTTTCGGTTTCCTGTTAATATTTAATTTGATTGTGTGCTATATATTCTGCGAACGCCTTTGAAATTAAGCTTTCGATATGCTTTTTTCAGGAGTTATTATTAAAATGGTTAACATTTCTCATCAGTCTATTTTTATTCTCCTCAGTCCGAATATTATTAGCTTATTCTCACTACTTTTTAACATATCACAAATTCGTCTCTCACGGGGTTCGTTTTAATATTGATAAGTTAAGATAAGTCAAAATCCATTTAAATCCATTGGTCAAGCTCCATTGATTTGAGCATCCTAGTTAGCATTGTGTTTCTAGAACATTTTCCATAATTTTTCTTTCTGCGCAGGACATTCTTTAAACTATTTGACGATAATATACCTGAAAGATCGTGAATAACAACAATCTTGAGTAGCTTTGGCATCATTAACTCGAGATATATTGCATTATAACTAACTTGTGAAGCTCCACTAATGTCTCATTTCCAAAGGTTTGCCAAACTTTTCAGTTCCTTAATTTGAACCTACACCTATAAAGTCAAGGAAACAATAAATAATAATGACAAATCCTTTCTCTCTGAAATTCTTTTATATGACTAAAATGTTGCCTACCTTTTGGCGCATTGTTATGCATTATCAAAGTCTCACACCTATTAGAGTGTGCAAATTGTTTACCTTGTTAACAAATTTTTAATATAAAATCTTTTTTAATATTTTTTCTTCGTTATTTATTCTTTTAAATTTTTGTTCTTTCTTCACTTATTGGTCTATTATTCGTTTTTTTACAATTCACCTAAATTTATTCTCGCCATTTCGACACTTCATATTCGATTAGTTTAACTCCACTGTGCATAACCGATTGACATTACCGGTTGTAAAATTCTACTTTTCGGTTAGTGAAACTACTTTTATCTTCCTCAAACCATTCCCTCTTCCTATGTCTTCCTCGGTCCACTTATACACGTAGCTGTATTTGTTTGTGTGGGTATATACTTCACCTGACATTTGTTTGCAATTTTGTTGTTAACATTTGCTTTTGTGTTCTTTCTTTTGTTTCAATCAATTATGTACATATCAAACTTTTTTCAGGCGTCTATTGCCTCTTTTCCCTTTCACTTGTTCGCCGCCCTCTTTCAATGAATCTAATTCACTCTTTATAGTCAATATTTTGTCTGCACTTTCTATTGGTTTTGTTGTTATTGGCTTTTTTTTTATAAGTTTTTATCGCTCGCTTGCTGATAAGAACTGGGCTTGATGATAAGGGCTTTGGAGCATGGAATATCTCATATGCACATAAACTTGCATATATATTTAGTTTTGAATGAAATGTGATAATTGGTATGAGGCAAAATAGTGTGATTTACTAAAAAAAAAATATTCTATTTTATTTATAATTAATTTCAACAAAATTCTTAATGGAGAAAATTAAAATTAGGCTTTGAAATTTGAAAAATATTTATCAGTGCTTGAATATTTTTAATTTTATGCCAAAAGTTAATTTTTTTTACCAAATTATTATTGATTTCATTTCAACTCTTAAATCAAAATTACGTAACCTAATAAATATGCAAGCAATATGCTATATCAAATTAACATCAGCTGGTAAAATAGCGAGCATCTAATCCTCCACTCATTAGTAGCGGCAGCCACTAAATCATCTGATTATCACCTGTCACTCGTCTAGCATGCAATATGATTCAGACTGTCAAGTGAATTTCATTTGTTTGTTTGTTTGCAATTTATTCATAGAAATTACTTTCTTTGCTGTTAAATTGTTTGGTCATTAATTTAATTTGACCTTGGGTGCGAATTCAAAGATAGGAAGCAGACAGATTTTTTATAACAGGCTGACAAAAAAAAAAAAAAAATATCAAAAACTGAAATGTTTCGCAAATATATTGACTACAAATAAGTGCTTGATTAAGGCGGAGATATAGAAGCATATTTTTATTAAATATGCTAAATGAATTTGAAAACCCAACGGGGCAGGCTTGTACATTAAGTAGTTGTCGTATTTATGTCTAAATTCACGTAATTGTTTTAAATAAAGTATAAATTGAGTGAATTATAATAAAATTAATAAAATACTTAGTCAATATTAGGCGAGTCCTTTCTCTTAAGATTTCTTTTATATCACTAAAATGTTGCTAAACTAAATGTTGTTGAGTGAAAAAAAAAGCGTTTATTTCTCAATTATGCGATTAATGGTGCACAAATAGCATAAACATTAACTAAAATTACATCATGTGGCACCATAAACTCGAGTTTATTAGCCGATTTAGTATCTAGCCTTAAACACTGCTTCCTCTAACTCCCCTCGGACACTTCTTATGGTATTGGTAAACAAAACCGCAAAATCACTAAAAAAAAAAAACAAAAAAACAAAGAAAATATTTTGTGATATTTCTTCACTATTTTATTTATTATTTTATAGACTTTTAATAAAGTTTCTTCTACACAATTTTGTCATAAATTTTTCTAATAAAATTCTAATCCGTTAGACGTTTGTGTTTATATGCATTTATTTTTAAAAATGTAAGGTGCTAAAAAAATTCAAAAATTATAAATTTCTAGCTTGCTTATTAAATGCTTTCTAATTCTAAAATATTATTCTGTAAATGTTGACATTATTTTAAAAATATTTGGTTTTAATTTTTAATTATTTCTTTCATTTAATTTATAACTTTTATAATATTTATATTTGTAATTTTTATAATATATTATAATTAATTTATAATTTTTTGTCTTTATAGTACTTTTGAGTTCCTTTTTTAATATCTTTATACAAGAGTAAAGTTTTTAAAACAAACTTGAGCTCCATTTGTAATCATTTTCATTTACAATAAAATGTTTCTAAATTTCTTATACCTTAAAGGTAAAAAAAATCTTGACCGTTTATCTAAATTTCTTTATAAAATTATATTTTCCTATAACTTCTTGATTATGTTTTATGGAATTTTCATTTTGGTTATTTTTCTTTAATTAATTAATTTAATTTATTAATTTATAATTTCACTTAATTTATTATTTAATTTAATTTATTTGGCTTTATTTTATTTCATTTTATTTAATTCAATTTATTTCTCTTCAATTATTAATTCCACTTAGAAAAAAAAGTTAAAAAAAAAAATAGTTGAATCACCAAACAAAGTAATTTTTATTTATTATCGCATTTCACATTGAACATTTATTGAATGATTTCATTGAAACAGACCACGTTGTTGTTATCTGTTACCTTTATCTATGTGTTCCACCACTTGATTTCCAAATTAATATTATTATTTATCTGTTATACATGGTGGCTGCTATTGCCGCTACCGCTCACGCATTGTCCGCCAGGGCCGTCACTTCGTAAACAAATATACAAATACACACATATGTATATACCTATCTTTGTATATATGCATGTTCATGGCTTGTTTGCCGCTAAGGTCATCGCTGCCGATCAATGACGCTACAAGAATAGTTCTATACATATGCAACAACAAAAAAAAAGCAATAATCTACACAACTTATTTATAGTACATTTATAGAAATCACATATTACAAATATGCGCATGTGAATGCAATGTATGTATGTATGTATGTATTGTATAACAAAAGCGCGCGAGCACTTAAATACTTAGTCACAGCGAATTGTAAGTAGCGGTAACAAGTTTGTTTTAATTCTACAAAAAAAAAAATGCATAAATATATATATGTATATATATGTGTATATATGTATATTCCTTCTCATCGTTACCAATGAAATCGTTTCAAAACCCCAAGAAATTGAAAACTGACCAGCAACAATAAGTGCATGCTAAACGAAAAGCAATAAAAGCCATAACAGCAACAACAGCAACAACAACAAAATGATAATCACATTAAAGCTACAATCGCAAGCACTCATAATTCAAATGGTCAAACGAGACCAGCAGAACATTTCAATGCAGCGAAGTCGTATTTAGACTAGCGCAGCGCTTTTGTTATCAGCTGCCAGCGGCTAAGTGTCTCGTAGCTCATTAAGTATTAGCGTTGAGCTTTGTTTCGTTACTTAATGCATATGATTTATGACTTGAAGCTATGCCGCCTGATTGCTCAAGCGCCGACGAAATGCATATACAATACATACATATGTGTGTATATGTATAGATTGTAGCGGTAGTGGTGGACCATTTACTTATGCCCCTACAGCTTTCCATACGGAAGCCATTCGCACAATTTTTCTGTTACAAACCAAAAGGGGAAAAATAATTTTGCGTGAATTTGCAATTTCAGGTCTTACAGAATACCGAACCTAGAAAGGTATGCTATAAGTAAAGGACTTATGGGCTTATATATCACTATATAGAACTATTTATATGGCATGATTTATTCTCCTTGATTCGAGCATATTCTATGAAGCATATTCTATAACTTCCAAAGAATCCAAAGCATTGAAAAACATAACGGTCTTTTGAAAGAGTTGTGATGTCTATAATTTGAGATGTGCCTGGAATAATTTGCATTCACTTTCTTGAAAAAAGAAAATCTAAGAGCGACAATTATAAAGCGTTTATGGAACTTTTAAAGGACGAAATCGGGGAAAAACGATCCCACTTGAAAAAAAAAAACGAAAGTAATGTTTCGACAAGGCATTCCACCTTGTCACAAATTAACCAAAACTATGGTAAAATTTTATAAAACCGCATTCCATTTGGGATCCATTGAGGATCTGGCTCCAAATGAGTTTTTACTATCGTCAAATCTCAAGATAATGCCAGTTGGAGAGAAATTTGGTGACAGTGAGGAGGTAATCCAGCAGAAAAGATACTGCTTTGAAAAAGAAAGATAACTAGGAAAATGGGTGGAAATATTGTTATAATAAAAAAATATGCTTTTCTTGGAAATAATACGAACTTTTCAGCCTCCTTTATAAACAGTCAAGATAGACAATGATAGACTATCTCCGGGTACTTTGAATGCCTTTTAGTGCATATCCAGAATTCACGTTCCTTTCTTTATTTGTTAATATCTACCCCAAATTATTTTTTAATATCCACCCCAAAGGTGTCAGAGAGAGTGGCTTTAGAGAAAATCTCAAGTTCAACATTTTTTTTTTAAATATTTTTTTAATATTTTCCTTGATTTTAGATGACCTTAGGTGCGTTCACATCATTTTTATAAAACTGAAAATTAATTTTTGGGTTTATTAAATAGTGCTTTTAGACAATTCTTCAGCAGTATTTAAACCGTTTAGGAACTTCCATATCACTCCCCATTCCATATGCGGTATCGAATCCACAATCCTCTCAATGAAAGTCAACGCACATAAATAAGATGATGTCCCTCTCATAATTTGAGTTTTGTTGGAGCACAAAAATTTTGTGCTCTATATAACAATTCTTAAATAATTCTCACAAAATTTGTTCGCAAATGAGGAGTTGCGGCACATAAAAACTTATCTGTAACTTGTCATAAAACTTAACTCTAATCTGTCTTTTATAAATTGTTATTCGTAATATCATATAATTTCCATATAAAACTATCTTTTTATATTAAGTTAGATCTCTTAAGTTATCCCGCCTATTTTTTTTTTTCGCACACGCTTTCGGGACCTCTGTGGCTTGTTGTTTTAGTTTTTAGCTAGACCGTGTATTTGTGATTTGTTGCCAGTGCACACTTACTCCTTCTACTACTCCTTCTTGCTTAACAACTGTCGAATCTGACTACTGAAAAAATTACTACTTTGTGCTCATATCAACTCAGTAGCCGACTATGCAACGTCAAGTGCCTATCCGCAAGTGAAAATTCACATATTCTTCGAAGCTGGCAGTCTTTCCACTCACTTTGGGTTTTTCTTCGATTTTGCTTCTTTTCCTGCTTTTCTCTTTTCGTTTAAACGTTTTCTTTTTTTTCTTTTTATTTCTTTTATTTTCTACGCGCTGCTTCTTGCTGCTCCGTAATAAATAAAGATTTATTGTCGAGAGTGCGAAAATGTATTTGCAATATTGCGTTTATTATTAAAAGTACTTGCCTCGCTTGTTTGCCGCACGCAGCAGCGGTGTCAGCGCGGCTTGCATTTCAATTGGTTGGGCGCAGCGCTAGTTGGAGGCACAGCAAGCTGTTGTATACATAATATATGGGTATACAATTGTATATATATATATATATATATATATATATATGTGTGTGTGTGTATGTATGGAGACTCTGTGGCGAGCAACGGGGTGCCAGCAGCGGCTAGCGACAGCGCACCTGTATGAGTCATCAACGCCAATCGGCTGCAAATACGGTCGTCTATAGTTGTGCTTGCGGCCATATACAGCAACAGCAACAACAAAAATAACACCAACAAGTCAATTCTTTATGCAATGCATGCACGAAAACCACGAAACTGCGAGGCGCTGCTGCTGCCGCCGAGCAACAACCACTTTTACCTACGAGCTCAAGTAGTTACTTAAACAACAACAACAACAACAGCAACAAAAAGCAAAAACACGAAAATAATAACAACAAAGCATTTGGTGAACATTGAGCCAATAACAACAAGTACTTACCATACCCGTTTCCAACACATTAAAAATTCTCGAAAGTCTATGTGGCCCCTGCACTCCGCACAATATGTGTCGCGCGTCTATACACGTGTCTGCATGTGTGTGTGTGTTTATTTTTTTATTTGGCTCTCTAAAATAAAACAGGTTTCTGGATCCTCCACACAGTTGCTTTTCTTTCACTACGAAACTGAAATAAAAAGATAAATATGAATATCAAAAAAGAAGAAGAAGAATAAGAAGGTGTAGAAGAAGCAGGAGAAGAATAAGGAAATCGGCAGCAGTAAATCTATCAACTACAATATGCCACATTTTGCTAGCTTTGCTTGCCGCTCAGCTGATCCACTCTCTTAACGTCTCTCTCAACTTCTCAGCTGTTAATGCAGCAGCAACTCTCTCTCTCTCCGGACTGCTATGCTCAAGCTAGCGCTTTATTGCCACTCTCTCGCTGTTAATCTTCTCTATTAATATTTCTCTCACTCTTATACTAAGCAGAGTCATCTTTGCTGCCATGCAATGATAAATTTTGTTTACTTCTATTTATAAATGTGGTTGGGTTTTTCTACATTAACAGGTCTCTCTATGTCTTTATTTACTTTTTCACTTACATAGTTAAATTAACAAGAATTGGTTTGAATAAGTTTTCCGCATTGCCCGTGATGTATTGGCATCACCGTTACTCGTCAGCCAGAAATATTTTTTTTAATTGGGGTTTTGATCTAAGTGGATGTGTGTATGTGTGTTGGAATACGCTAGAACTCATAGAACATCTGTTTCGAAATTTCATTACTAAAGCCCTATTGCAAAGATGGTTTTCTTTGTGGTTGCCAAAAAAAACAAAAAAGTTTTGTACTAAAAAATATAAAGAATTAGATATATACCAAGGGCTTTTCCCGGCCTGTGAAGTGAAGAAATATTTCTAATGCCAAAAAAATTTCTTCATTTCTTGCTTTCTTTGTTTTTTTGTTTTTTTTTTTTGACTGACAGCGGAGCACCTGCACTTGGTCGCATGTTTTGTGAAAATGTCGTAGGGTCTTATGACTTTGAGTGCTTCTATGAGCTAAATAGTCTTTAAATAGGTGTCATAGTTAGATTCCATTCCATTAGATTAGATTCATGAGAATTTGTAATAAGCTGCTAACAAAAAATCCGTAATATGTAATTGATTATATTTAATAACAAGATTTTATTTACAATTCTTCTCTCTTTATTCCGCTCCTTATTGCTTTGCTATTAGTTCCATTATGTGTGTAACCTTATAGCAACCGACAACAAACGAGTGATTATGCTGCCGAATATGCCGATTATGCCGAAATGAGGGCATGAAGACCGCATGACTAATTTTCTTGCTCTCTTCTTCTATGTATTTCAAGTAGACTTTCTATGCCTTATCAAAAGTGAAATACTTATTAGCTGTAAATTACTCCACAGCTAACCCACCGAGCTGATTATGTATGTTATATTAGTCAGGTCTATAATTAAAAGTGTACTACGTTGAGTTTGAGTGAAAAGGAAAGTTATGGGTTTTTTGTAAGAATTGCATGCATAAGTAATTCCTATAGAAGGGTTTGAGAGTCTAGATTTCAGCAATTTATATGAAAACTGTAAAAGTTAAGAGATCTCTTAGAGCTAATTGAGGTAAGCCGAAAAAGCTTGAGCGCACCATAATGTGTTCCAAAGAGATCCCGTTTACACTGCTCTCAATATGGTCCAAACAAATCATCATCCAGCAGGGAAATAATATGTAATTGTTATCGGTAGTTTCAGTTGTTACTTTGTCCTAGTCCACTGTCACGATCGCAACCCCTACAATAACTCGCAATCAAATTGGCGAACAAAATGAATTTCGTCTTATAGAAAACATTGATCAATTTAATACAACTTATATTCAAACTTAATTTAGCGAATTCGCTCCACTTCTTCTTCTTTATAATATAATATAAACAAAAGACTTTATTTTGCTTGGAAGCCAAGACACAGGTTTGTGATTTTGTTTAGAAATTGTAGAAAAATCGGCTGGATCGCTGTGAAAAAGAGAGAAAGAAGCATGGCAATCATAAGCTCTCTCTGAAACCTCGTTTTTTACAAAACGATGGGGAGAAGCTCTTCTCTACACTGATCGAGCTGATGATGTTGCTAAAGGTAGAAATAATGCTGCATTTACCTATAGAAATATACTAGGTCAACAAATACTTAGATGGTATTATAAAAGAAGTTTTGTTTTGTTTTTAATTCTCATAAATGATTTTCTCTCCTGTTAGAGGCAGTAAACTAAAACAAGAAAAATCTCTTAATACATTTGAGATACAATTAAGATTTCCGGATGATTTTAAGAAGGGTTTGGATGAGGAAACCGGTAATCTTTTCCTCTATTACCGCAGTGCTTTCGAGAAATCTTCCTCTAAGAGTGAATTAGTGTATAAAAAAAAAACAATTTATTGAATTGCAGCGGGTAGCCTTATATAGCAACAAATAGCTATAAACTCAATGAGAATTACCATCGAACGAAAACAAGTACTTGAACTCATTTAAAGAAACTGGGTTGTTAATAGTGCTAGAAAATATTCACTCCACTCTCAAAACAAAGTAATTTCAAGTATTTTTTATGGCTTCTACAGTGACCTAAAAATATTTGCTCTGCAACCTCATCTAACTGTAATTTTATTGCAACTGATTTAGATTGAGTGAACTTATTCCGGTTGATTTGGTGCTTGGCCACCAGATAATACAGTATGTAGGACATGAACCTTGCCACATACCATATATACATACATGTACTTAGATGGATTAGCGCAATGCCAAGGCTCACCTTGAAAAATCTAAGCGCATAAATTAGCATGTAAACCTCTAACTTAATTGGCAATAAAGATTTTATTAAACTTGTCGGCCATTTCAGGTGCACGAGGTGCTGCTCTCACTTGCAGAAGAATAGAAGAAGAAGAAGAAGAATTGCTTGCCACCTTTTTTTTTATTTTTTATTATCAATTTACTTGTGTTGTCTGTTGTCTATAGGTTATTGTGTACTCGTAATGCCACGGCTTTGCTCAACTCAGACAACTGTCATAATTGCTGTCAACGTGCTGTCAAGACGCCTTTTACGCTTTTGTTTGCTTCGCTCTGCTTTCTAATAACAGCTACCAAACAAAGTTGCAGACGCCAGGTGTTGGCAAGAGAACGTTTCACCTCATCACAGCGCCTAAGTTGTAACTTTTGGTTTATTGTTGACTTGACTGAACTTCTATATGCTTTTATATATGCAATTGTGTGTATTTTCATCTGTATGTGTATGATGTGTATGTGTATGATGTGTGTGGGTATGTGTGCATGTAGAAGTGAGTATTTTTTTTGTTTTTGCTGTCTGCATTCATTATGTCCAGAGTAATTTGACACTTTCTGTGATTGTTTGTTATTAGTTTGTCTGAGTTTTCATGCGTTGATGCACTTTTATTTATTGTTGTTGTACTTTTGTGTTCTTATATAATAGGTGCTCTTCACAATATTTACTCAGATTTCGCAGCAGCCATTTGTTGAATATATTTAAGTGTATGCCGACATAGAATTATTGGAATTTATGGAGTTATGCAATGCTAAGAGTTTCTTGCTATTCTTGTTTGCTTTTGAACATTTTGCATTTTACGCAATTATCGCATTTTTATCAGGAATTATGTTTACTACATTTTTTCGGTATTCGACTTAATTGTTTTTTGCATCTATTTGTGAAAGTAGCATACTGTTTCAGCATCATGTGGAAGATGTACTCAGTTAATTATCTCTTCGTAGAAATTAATCGATAATTATCATCGATAATAAATTTTATTCTTAAAAGAATCGTATTTATCACCAAAAAATACCAACTAAATGTCCCGATAGCTACTTATCGATATATCGATATCGATTTTTGTCGATAAGTTTTCTATATTTATCGTATGTAAATGATATGTTTGAGTTATTTCCTCATAGATTTATTCGATGTATTTTACTTTCATTCATAAAAGTTACTTAAAACCTTTTCGATAAAAACCCATAATATAACCGTTGTTCTAATTTTTTTTTTTTCTTTTTTTTTTGTTGAATAAGACCGATCTGTGAATTTGTCAAGCCCACTTGTCTATTTTTAAACTACGCTCTTCCGGCAACATTTAGTTTTCACATTCGGTAAAAGCAAAGGTTTTAAAAAAGTTTAAGGTGGTCTGGCTCAATAAAAATATATACATATGTGTTTCTTCTATTATATGAAAATTACAAATGAACGCTGGTATTGAAAATTTAATTAAACAAACTTGTGAACATTTGTGATCACCGTTTATGCATATTAAATCAAAAAATACAAATTACAGATAGGTAATGAGTGAAAGATATGCCTTTAAATATGATAACAAGAAGTGTGATCCGAATTTGAAGGCAATATATTTTTTTTAAATTCAGCTTTATTTTAAAGCAATAAACCTTACGATTTTTAGCCACAATCTATTGTTATTAGAATAACCTTAAATTCAGACTCTTATTACACACATTACCTCTCTCCCTCCTGTTATTAATAAATCCCTTATTTCCTCGGACTTCTATTGTTTCTCTATTAAGACCCCTTGACACCTTTTAGCTAACCCAAGTTTGTTTATCAACATTTCTTCCTTTATCTTTTGTCCAACATGTGTAGCGCAGCTTAGTAAAGTGTCTTCTAGGTAATTATAACAGATAAAAAAATAAATTGATGATTTCCTTTCAAATTGCGCTCTATATTGATATGGTAACTGTTTTTCTTTTTACTAACTTTGCCTTCTTGTTTTTGGGCAACTGTTATCTAAGATAGCGATAAGAGTTATGTATTTGTTTATGCGATAATATTGTAGCAATTTTACTTAACTGATTTGAAAACACTTGTAAATTTTTATAATACAATGTTAAGTACCGTTAATTAAGTTTTAGTTTAATACTTTTATTGCGGCGCAAAAAGCTGATTTTCTCCTTATCACTTTTGTGTGGGGCTCTTGAAGATTTTTCTATTAAATATTACTTAATACTAAGTTTTGGTATGGGTCTTAACTCCAAGGCGCCACTTAAAAGAGAAGCGTTTCGTACATGTACATACATATAAGAGGAGGTTAGATATGTATTTGTAGAGATAGTTAGTGCTTAATACGAGTAATTAAAAAATTTGATCAATGCAATAGATGTGCACAAATTTGGCATTTTTGTTAAAACATTACTTAACTTATCCTTATTTCACATAACCTAACTTTGTGTAACATAAACTAATATAACTTAACGAAAATGTTGCGCTTATTATGAATTATTATCATTTATGAACGATTTAATAGTGCCTTTCCTTAACTTAGCACATTATATAACTTAAGTTAATTCAACATAACGCAACTTAATATATCTTCTTCAACTTCAACTTTGCAACTTTGCAACTTCATTTAATTTAGCCTTTACCTTAACCTTAACTTTGCCCATTACATAGCCTAACTTAATTTAACATATCAAAACTTAACCTATCCTAACCGAATTCAACTTCTGAGTTACGCTTCTTATTCTTATATACGTTCTTTTATACGTCATAATTCTTCATTCTCTTTCAAATAGTAAAATAATGAAGTGAAATCGCTCTTTTGATGATTGGTCTCTTATCGCTTTATGATCCAAAGAACAATTCGTTTTTTTTTTGTTTTTGTTTTCGTTTCTTTTCTTCTCGTTAGCGATAACTTAAAAACGAATGACTCACATTCTTCTAACCGAAATGAAATGCTATAAATATAATATTACATTTTCTCATAAATCTGTTATCTACTGCATGCTTGTACTTACTTGCGTCAGTCAAAACCCCCAGATGTGCTTATCAAACCCACACACGTGCCGATTTTAAATTTGGCTGCTATAATTGACTTGAGTGTGTGTGTGTTTCTGCATCTAATAACTGTGCTTGGTTGTGCCAAGTATTCTCTTTTTTAATTCTTTTCCATTTATATGTATGTGTGTTTGTATGTGTTTATCTGAATTTTAAAATTATCTGCTCGCTGGCGTTACAAATTGCTTTAATGCATTATTTACATACATTTGAGACATAGCCCGAATTCTATTGACTTCTGTAAATACTATTTTCGTATCACAGACTTTGCACAAAACAAAAATTGTGATTGCCTTGCCAATTGAACAGATGTGTTATTTTGGCATAAAAATTTACTCTAAATTTAGTGCAGACAAACAAACAGAAAAAAAACGAAGTAAGACAATAAAGAAAACATGAAAACATAATAGGAAGTGACTGGTAAAAAAGAAAACAGAACCTAATTAAAAGTAGTAACAGAATTGTATACTGAAATTAAAGGAATTTAAAAAAAAAAAAGAAGTAAATTATATAAGCGAACAAAAAGCGAAAAAATCTGATTTGAATTAAATTTTCGACCAGAAAACATGTAAAATACAGTAACGGCATTGCAGATATACTAAGAATGAGATGCTTAGTTTAGAATTTAATAAATATAGCTAAATGTGTACACTTTTTAAAAAATTCAAAATTTTTTTAGACACTGATTTGGGCATATTTTATGGATATCCTTCAACATTATCAAACATAACTAGGTAAACACTGGCAGATCTTATATAATATTTAACATGATCTTTACTACCTTAACCCATCTAATAATAATTAACTAACCTGTAAACTCTCTTTTAAATTAATTATTTTAGCCAAACTAACCTAACATATACTTTACTAACCGTTAGTCAACTTAATTCCTCTACATTCCTCTACATACCCTATATACACACTATATAGAAACAAGTTAGGAAGGCCTACACCAAGTATCTACTATTGTGGATACAAAAAATTTAATTATATACTTTACTTTTATATGAAATCTATAGAAAATATTCCGATAAATATTTGAACTAATAATTTACTTTACTTTTTTCGTTTTAGGTGAGTAAACAAACAGCAGTAACAAAGAGCTAGCTGTATTCCGCCAATATTCAAAGGCTCAGAATCCAAAGAACAAAGAATACAAATCGGATAAGTGCAACAGATCTTTAATTTTGTGTGAATATTGAATAAATCACTTAATTAATCACTTTTAATCACTTTTATAAAGTAAAGAAGTAATCACTTTTGAAAAGTTAGCATTAATTCTACATCAGAAATTTTAAATAACTAATATGCTGTATTTCAAGTATTAAATATCTAAGGTTTAAATGTCTTTTGATGTGCTTTGTAGATTTGCGATTCACTTGAATCAAGGATTCTTCTTGTTTTCCAACTTATATGATTATCTTAGTAAAGAAATTCAGAGCTGATTACGAAAACGAAATTATTATAATACCAGAGAACTAAGCGAAATCGGAATCCATTTCTAAAGCAGGAAACCTCAAAGAAGCTTTCAACATTTTTCTATTGTGTGATTTCCCAAAGAAGACGCCAAAAACTTTGCAATAATAAACAGCGTTACTTTCTTCGTTACAATTGCAATCTTTGCCAGGGGCACCAATTGAATTGTTTTCAGTTTCTAATTTATCTGTCAAAAGAAACTATTATTGCCCAAAAATTACACGAATTTTCTGCATTCAGTCTGGAAGTACTCTACCCCTAAAGTATTAAAAATTGGTTTCTTGGCCCAGAAACCCTTAATATCACATCACTTGTCAATATCTTATTAAGAAATTGTTGAATGTATGGACCAACTATTAACTTATCAAGCTGGCTTCCGACAAATTAAACTAATATTATGAGCTCCAAATACCCAGAACAAAAAAAAAAGACTACGGATTTGATAGCAATCACAGCAAATGAAAGTTTATATATATTATAAAAGAAAAAAAAAGTTTCCATGTTCCTTTGATATCAAGTTCAAACCAAAACCTAATCTTCACAAATCAATATTAATCTCTTCGCTATTATTGCCTGTACATCCGTTATTGCTGTTGTTTACATAGAAATTTGATAATTTTTATAAATCGCTACTCTCAAATCGATGCTGCTATATATAAAGTTTTTAAAAACTTAAGTTTTGATTTACTCGATCAGTAGATTAAAAATTATATTTTGAGTTGATAAGAGTTTTAATGACGTCATTAAGTTCTTGCGACGAAAACTTTATTGCTAATCTCAATTTGTACTTAAAGCTTACGCTAGATGGCGCTGTCAAACAATTGTAAATATTCTTTTATGATTTTGCAAAAAAATTTTGTATTTTTTTGTGGCAAAGTATTTTTCCATCTTTTGACAAAAACCTTTTACTATCTCCAAACTTTTGTTTACAAAATTTTATTTTTTCCAAAATAACGAAATAATTATGTTACTTTTTCAATAGAATAAAACATGTTGCTAAGGGAAAATGATATATTTGTTATACTAATTTTCTTTAAATTTGTTTGGGTTCAAATAAGTCAAAGAAAAGTTGAAAATGCCAATTCACATATAACAAAAATGTAAAAGAAAACATATTTTTGATATGTATCAAAAAAAAAAAAACCTAAGTGTGCCATTTTGTAGCAAAATTATATTGAGATTAAATGAGACTAATTCGACTTTTTTGCCAGCTTTTCTGGTTCTAATTCAAAAGATCATCCTAAGTCAGCACACAAACACACATTTGCACATCAGCGCGATTTCCAAACTAAAAACAACACACACAAACATAAATTACCCGAAAATAAACTAAAACCCAAATGCTTGAAACAGACAGAGGCAACCAATTAATGCCACAATATGTTTGTACGCACGTGTGTGTTGCAATCGGCCAAATGCGATCAGCACTGCTTAAACTTTTCAGTTTACATCTATTTGAAGTACGCGTGGCACACTTTTAGGCATATAAACCAGACGTGCACACATAACGGCACATAAATGAGCGCAATCGACCGCGATAATTGCGCTGCTGTTGCACTTCGATTCGATTGTTGATAGTGGTGTGCGGCGCGGCGCAGTTGTTGCCAAAAAACCACAACAAAAACAAAAACAAAAACGAAAACAAAAATATATATTTGTAATATATATAAATAACAATAAGAACAACAGTGTGGAAGACGGTCATTAGCAGCGGCAGCGCCTCAAAAAATGACGACTGTGGCGCCAACAACTCGCCAGCGACGTGCCGCTACGCTTCAATGCACAACAAAATTGCACAAAAACAACAACAACAATCATTGCCGCTACTGAATTTGATTTCTCACATGTTGCAAATGCATGTATGTGCATGCTATGTAGGCGCACCTCTATGCATGCGTTCCTAATACTTGTGGCATATGCGCAATTGTGTTGCATTATGTTTATAAGCCATTTGTGCGCTGTTTTATTGCCGACGTTCAAATGTGATGCGCACTCAATTGTTGCAATCGTAAAATTTGTTGTTCGTTATGCGCTCTGCAGCGCTCCTCTGCTCTCCTCGCACCCACACCAGAGATCTACCGCCTCTCACGCGCGTCCATTGACAACAAAATGTTGCATTGTACTGTTTGCCCCGTATAACTTGCTTCTTTGATTGCTACTGCTTTGTTGTGTTCACTTTTGTTGCAATTTAATGTTTCTTGTTCTGCTCCAAATCGGTGTGTCTCTGTTTCCTCGCTTCTCCTATGTGCCACAATATCATTGCGGCGACGATCGAAATATTGCTAATCTATATTTTGTGGGGTTTGAAATATATTTTTGCTTGCGAAATACTTCCAAATAGTCTCAGAATACGATTAGTTACGAACTTTGGAATAGTGAAGTACCTTTCACTTAAAACACATATATGAACAGACTTTTGCGACCTCTCACTCAAAAATGACACACTCTATAAAATTATGCAGACACGCGAACCACTCTGTAGTTCACTATTTGAAATCTGCAAAATGAAGATAATAAGAATTTATCGCCATCGATTTAGCAGATTTGGCTTCAGGCTTCAATTGAAAAGAAGAGTTTCAAAATTCGTAAATAGTTAAAGCTTATCTAAGTCTTCAAAATATCGAGTTCCGGCGAACGTTAATTATCTTATTCGGACAATCTAATCGATGTTTCATCATTAAAATTTTAAACCAGCACTTAGACCTTTTCCAGCTCTGTCTTATCTTCTATTTATGATCAGCGTCTGGTTGTCAAGCGTCAATTAGAAGGTTCTACGAGTTCAAAGTTAACCCCGAACGCATTTTTTTAGAAGCTCGAGAGTTGGACCCCACCTTCTGATTATTGACCTCCCTTGGAAGCTTTTGTTATGAACTAAATTTCCAAAATCTATTGAATTGATATATTGAATCTATTGAAAACGTATGAACTAAATCATAATACCCTCTGTGATCTATAAAAGTTCTACTAACTAACTAGACGAGCCGATTGAACTATGTTTAGCTGATCTTTATATATTGGAGATATATAAAAAAAATTTGAATGCGACATTGAAGCTTCTTCTTACAATTACATACCCTTCAAAATAATTCGATGCTACATCTCGGGAAGATTTAGAGACTCGTACGACTAAAAACGATATCTTCGAGGCAAAAACTATGAAAAATGTCTAATATAAAAACCACTAGACCAGTAGACATGTTGAATTAAAGCTCATTGAGCTTAAAAGCTTACTTCCTTCCTCTTTTCTTCGAATTTTATGCTTCTAAAACGTCTTTAGTTCCACGGGTAACAGATAGAATTCCATTACAACAACAATTTCGATGTGAATTTCTTTTTAAGTGTTTTTATTTATAAATTATATTTGTCAGATCAGCGAACACTGATTTTCTTGTAAATATAAAGCTATTAGGAAGCAGAAAGTTAAATATTTGAGAACTATTTTTTTAATTACGGGAAAAAACTTTGAGTTTTTCTTAGAGCATCTGACTCCATATTGGGCAACAAGACTGCCATATTCCACTATATTCATATTTTCAAGGTCCTTCTTGATCTTCCAACTTCTTAACTATTACTTCAGCATTTGCTTTACTCCAAGTTAGTTTTGGAATGCACGTGTACCTGCAGTAGTTGGCCGAATTGGAGAGAAAGAAAATTTATATTACTTAGATGCTCGGAAACAGTTCACGAACTCTTTCCGAATCGTTCCGAATCGAATTGAGATTCAACAGAGCTCAGAGAGTATATTTTTCTCACTTTAGGAAGAGGGGCAGGAGTTTTAGTGTTGATTATCTCAGAAAGTTTTACTTTGACTCAGAATTATGTTATCGATGAGGTGGTTTCGGTTGACTTATGGATTTATGAATATCATCAAGGATCGCTGGGAGTACTCTGCAAACCACAAAGAGAAGAAATATCTATAATTAAGAGTTCATAATTTGACAGTTCCCAACTTGCTTCACTTTTCCAGACAACCCACAATTATTACTCATAAATTTAATTTATATTATTTTTTTGTTTACTCTTCATCTTCTTCCAACTTTATGTCGTTGTAACTAGCAAACAAACATACACCCGAACATGCATAAATCATCGTCAGTAGTCTTCGTATGGGTTTATCGTCTCAATCATGTCTACATATTTGCGATTTATCGTTATTGAATCGAAAAAACTCAAATTAAATTGTCAATAAACATAAATTATGAAGCAGAGGTGTTGTATTTTAATTGCCAACAGTTACAATGTAATCTACAACAGCATAATTTAGTGAGTGGGCGATCATTGTGTGGGTGTGATGAGAAATTTTTGTAGACATGAGTTAAGACAAACGATTCAAATTCACAGTTTCCCGCACACATACACACACAAATCCATGAGTGATGAGGAAATGATGTTGAAATTGCAATAAGCATTAACTGGCGTCAATATTTTATTGTGTTTGTTGCATAAAAATACATTTGAAGTATTAAATAATTTCTGAAATTCCGCAAAAACCACAAAACGATTAATTTGGGAAAACAAATTTAAATGGTCGACCAATTTCACATATGGAAAATTGTAATTTAATGAAGTGCAAAAATCTTCTTAACACAGTTTTGTTATATACATATATATATACATCCATGCATTTATATGTTTTGAACATTTTCCCATGTACACTTGAAAATAATGACTTTTAATTAACAGAAAATGTGTGAAATTTCAATTATTAGTAAAATTATTCCATTTTCGCATATCTTATTGGCTTAATTTGAGAAAGTTTATTCTTATAAGCGAATATATGTAAAGGGCATTTCAATCAGAACCAGTCGACATAAAATAATTTGTGTTCAAAATGTAATAGAAATATTACATTACAATTAAGGGCTGTTGTGAAAGTCGTTTCTTATAGCGCTTAAGCCATCTCCATTGTTGGTGTCGCTTTATCCAATGCTTTCTTGAACTTCATTCGTTACTTCAACTTGATTGTTTCGAATTTCTACAACAAATTTACAAATAGAATTTACTTTCAAATCATAGCTTCCATGAAAATTCCAACATATACATTAACGAAAGTTTCCCCATATGTCAAATAACCAATCAAATTTATTATACTGTACTATACCACAGTATACTATATTCAGCTACCAGTTCTATTGAAAGGCCCTGTATATATTTCTAGAAGGCAAAAATGCGAAATTCAATTGCAAATTTTTAATTAATATAGTTGTATATTAACCAGCTATTTTTATAACAATTTAAATATTTCCATAATTTATAACATATTAAATTTTATGTGTGAATTAATTCAAATACTTCACTTGTCTAATGGAATTCTTTAAAATATTAGCATGTGAATCAGTAAAGAATACTTCATTTGTTACAATGTACAAAGTTCTTTCACAATTTTTAAAATCTCTCCGAAAATAGATTTACTAAAACCTTAGTATACCTTATATCATGGAGCCTTAATCTCTCCGAACACAAAGCCAATATGCTTTTAAGAAATTTGCGCAGTTTTTCATTTGTCTGATTTTAATAAGTACCATTTCTCCACCTGTCTACGAAAATTGAACACGGTGGCGATAGGCGATATGAAAATCTCTCGATTGTCCAAAAAAAAAAAAAAAAACACGTTCTCCTATCAAAGGTTTTGGCCTGTTTCAAATTGAAGCTTATCCGAAAGAAAAACCTTTTGTCTTAGTTCTTGAAAATCTCAGAGGCTAAATAAATTGGGAGTTTGTAAACGTAAGAAGCTATTTGAGAATGCTAATATTTTGGGACCTTGAGATCGAGTAGCACTGAACGAGAACTCGTTTAAATTCGGACGTTAAATTCGCAGTTTAGGGGAAGGACTGGCATGTAACCCTTTTTAGAAGTCTTAGAAAAAGTTGTTTCCGTATATAGTAGAACATTTCTAGGAGAAGCCACAGTTTTGACTACTTCTTAATTATTCATTCATTAATGGATCATTCTTCAATGAGAGTTCGTGATTTCTTCTTTCGAATGGCCATAAAATCACAAAATTAATTATTTAATGTATTTAAGTGCACCATCCTTCCATAATATTACAAATTCCAAATATCGGTGACTCATCAGTTTGCCCTTGTATGAAAATAGCTTTCCTCTTTGCCTGCACTTCCTAAATGTTTGCCTTTCTTACTGCAAGCCTTGACCATGTCAAATCGTTTTGGTGATCAGCAAAGCGCCAAACAATAATTGACCATCAATTGGCAGCCAATTAAATGGCAATGAACGCAACGCTGTAAAGCCTAAAGCCACAAAAAGAGTGGAGAAACATGTGCGCGCAGAACTTAACGTAGCGCTGAAGGCACACAAATGGACTGACCGCCGCGCAGAAGTGACGCATTTGAATGTTCGTGCGGCCATGCAACTCTGTCTTGGCGGGATTATCGAAAGTGGTTGGTGACAAAAAATCAGCGACGTGCCGGTGTCAGTGCCGGGCTATCGATTTCATATATGTTTGCATACATTTTATGTATGCGTTTAGTGAACATGCAAAACCATTTCGTTTATGCCTCCATTGAGTCGTCAGCCAAATTGACTTAACCATTGCAAATGTTACATCTCAATCGGTGATCTCACTAAAAGGGAGCTTAAAAAACACATTTCATGCGCGGCGTAATTGCTGTTGCAGTGTGAGAGAAAGAGGAAATAGAGCCAGAAAAAATCAGTTGCTTTCTCTCAGTCAGTCAGTCAGTCAGTCAGGTTCGGTTAGTCAGGCCTTAGAACAGCTTGCAGTCCATTGCAAAGTTTAAACGGTGGCGTGTTTGTCGATGCGGCTGGCAAATCTTCTAGGCAGCGGAATCGACATGTAACAGAAATGAGAAAAACGAAATAAATGCACGAAAAACCGGTAAGAAGAGCGCAACAGAGCAACTGAAGAATTTTTTAAGTATCAATATACTTACCATTTGCAACTTCGCTTTGCCATATTATGTTGCATTTGTGGCATGCATGCTAATGCTACATCAAACGTTGCAAGCTACAAGTAATAACAATTATAATAACATTTTCTTAATAGCTTTTTAAGTATGTAGATTTGTTCGAGGCACTAGTCTGCAGTTGGCTTGGTTGCCTCTCAAAGCGCTATTAAAATTAGGTTAATAATTTGAGATTGTTTCAGTAGTAAAATACGGAGGCGGGTGCTTTGATGGGTGAATGACTGCTGTTTTTTTTTATAAAGAAAAGGGTTGCTTTTTAAATTAAAATAACACATAATTTACACTGAAGAAGTTTGAGGTCAATCATAGTAGGATATATAACTCGGATATGGTGTGTGTCTCTGATAACGTCAAGTTTGAAAAAAATTTTTATATTAAAAAAGAGTTTTTCTAGCGGTATTCCTCTCGTGGGTAGTTTCAACACTTTGAATGTATTACCGGCGTGGATTTCACCGTTTATAGAAGACATTAAACTTGTAAGACCCCTCATTTGACTCATTTCATTAATTTAATTTTAGATCTGTGACTTGATTAGATATTTTGTTAATGCTGTTTTGTAAGTAAGCATCAGTAATTATCTAATTATTTTGATCTCATGAAATCGTTATACGACTTCTCCAACTATCATTCACAACAACTCACCAGTGCCAACATAAGCATAAGCCCACAAAAGTGCACCAAATGCCGACCCAATTGGTCTGGTGTGCGACTTTGATAAAATGGTAATTGCGCCTAATTATACGCCACACATACATGTATTCACCTATATTTTCAGGTTTTTAATAAATAACAAGTGAGCAAGCTTCCGTTTGGAGCCATTTTGATAGTGGAAAAGATTAATGTGTCGATAAAGTGGAGAAAACTTGTTAAATTGACTACAAATCAGTATAGTGTACAAAATAAATACCGAATATATGAATCTTGAATTTTCCAAAGGAACGGATGACCGTTTCTTCTCCAATATCGCTTTGAAATTAGCGATATTATCTTCAAGAGAATTGATTTTTTCAATCAGTTGCATTCTTCAATTCGAGGGAGTATTTAAAGTGATTGCAATGGCACTGGTTTTCATTTCAATAGAGACACTCATTTCCTTTCATAAATCATTATAACTGTTCATTTGGACGAAGCGATTACTCGAAGACGGAGCAAAATTCGTCTCAAATTTGGAATCTAGTGGCTAGACTATGTGTATGTGAAAGAGAGTTTGGTTAGATTCATTTATTGTAGAATATTCCCTGATTTCTCAGCATGAGATAAACAAAATCAATGGGAAGGTTCTTGAGATAAAATCATGCGAGAACTAAAACCAAGTCAATTTTGTAACTCTCTTAAATAATTCCGTCGCAAAGACTACAGAATTCCGATCAGCTCATTCGTAGACTCTCGAAATTGGCTTATTTCTACATGATGCTGTTTCAATAGGGTAGTATAGCTCACCTGCATTTCTTAACAACGAGAACACTTCCCTTTTACCACACCCTTTGAGAGATTGTTCGTAAATTTCTTAGCTACTTATTCAACGCATAACGGTGAACTAGTAGTACGCGAGTTGCAAATTTGTAATTATTTTTTATTACACACACATACACACACACAGACACACAGACACACACATATGTAAAGGACATTTCCACACACATGCATTGTTGTGCCTGGGTACAAGCAAATTCCCACTCATTCGAATGCGCTTTCCTTTCGGCGCGTTTACTTTGTAAGCGAGTGGCAGGCAAACACACACACACACAAACACACAAGCAAGTGTTTGGGCTTGTGGCAAAAGTGTACAAAATGTGAAAAACTCATAGTAAACGCGAATGCGACGCGTCACCGTTAAAATGTTGCATGGAATTTGAAAAATGTGTCTCGTTGCTGACGCCGCAACCCCCTCGTCGTGCCGACAATAACAACCTTCCGTGCACACCGTTTACTTCCGTTCGCTACCAGCGCCACTCACATGCGTGCATATTTACATATGGCTATGTATATGGGAGTGTGTGTGTGTGTGTGTGTGTGTGTGTGTGTGTGTGCGCGGAAGAAACACCCCAAGCTATGGCACAACAACAACAAGCGTTTATTTCATGGCAAAGCGCATACACGGCAAGGTGGCTTTGTTATTGCCTCGTCGCATCGCGTTGCATTGCAAAGGACACGGAAAGCAACGACAACAACAACGACGACAACAACAACAACATGACGCATTCGCTTACATTTCCACTGCTGTCGCTTTGAATGCCAGTTGGTGTAACAGTTATTGTTATTGTCAGCCTTGTTGTTGTTACTGTTGTTGTTGTTGTTGTTGTTGTGTTGTGTTGTATTGCATGTTGCTTGTTTGTTATTCATCATTGTCGTCCTTGCTGTCGGCGCTGCGACTGCCGGCCAAGTGTGGGGTGCCATAGCTTTGCGCTGCACATATGCCACACTGCAAATGCAAGCACTCATGCATGTGTGCATGTGTATGTGCAATGTGTGTGGATGTGTGCAGCTGCGTGCATTTAAGTGCTTGTAGTTTGGCAATGCTTTATGCATGTGAAATTTCGTATTGTGCGCGCGTGTTTGTTGCGCTTGCGCGAGTTATCAAAATAATTTTTACAAACAAATTCCATGCATGCACCAGGAAAACACACACACATACACAAGCACGTCCAAAAAATGAATATATTTTTGTTAACCGACACAAGCAAGTTTTTGAAGACTTTATTTTGATTGCAAGTGCTTTGAAAGAGGTTCTTGGCGCTAAATGTAGATGAGTTTTTTTCAAAAGGTTATAAAAAATTAACTATATGATTAAGATATGTACTACTTTTGAATAGCCGAATTTCTAAAAAAGCTAAAAATATGTTTTCTTTCGCATGGATTCATTCCAACCTCACCAAACCTATGAAATACTCTCTAATCGATTCAAAAAAAGTCTACTTCGATAGTTTGATCCATCCTCCTCTGACCCAAACTAATCTAATCTTCTAGAGATTCTGGAGAAATATTTTAATTTTAAAAACACATTCATCTTTACACAGTTGAAATTTTTACATGGCCTTAATGCCATTTTGTCTTTACAAATTCATTTCTCCATACGCTGATTTACCAATTTGCCTTACTTACCGTTATTTTGGAATTACTCCAAATATTTACTCAACTGCTTTATTCTACTCAACTGATTATTTTAAAAAACTTATACACTTCCTATAGCTGACTAGGGTGAACAATATAGATCGCTTTCAAAATAAATATAAAGAGAGGGAGAGAAAAATATTTCCAAAAGTTAGTGAAGTATATTTGCGTGATAACGTGAATTCTGTGCAAAAAGTTGCATAAAATCAATATTTACTGTCAAAAAAAAAAATTTTTTTTTAACTCAGCCTAAATGTAGGCAACAGCAAACTAATATTTCAAGCATTGACACTCTTCTTCTTTCTGTCATGATTCTTTTATTTTAAATCAGATTTGTTTCAAATTCGGAATAATTTCAAGACCTTAAGACTTCTCCTGTCGTATCAATGTCTCGGGTTTCATACAGGTTTAATAAAAAACTATAATTTTAGCTTCTGCCTAAATGTAGGCAACACAAGCTAAATATTCAAACAAAAATGGATTTTTTTCTTAACTTTTGTTAGCCCTTTCTCAATCATTTCAATGTCATAACGTTCCATGCAAACGTTATAAAAACTCAAATCAACTAGAAAATTATCCAAGCATGTAATAAATGCAGCTGTCTCGATTAAACTAGCACATTTCCTGTTACGTATGAATGTGTGTGCATAAATATCAATAATCGTACACTACTGTCTATGAATTAATGTGAGTGCCACTGCTATGTACAAAAATTTACTTGGAGGAACGCATTCACCACTCACCCCTCATTGCTTCTCTCAATAAATACACAGTTATTTCACTCAGATCATCTATGATCCTTCAAGAACTAGTAATATGTGAGAACTATCCACTCTTTCGACAGCGTTTGCCGATTTTCACAACGCACTTTTCGCTGCAGAGTACATTGACCTTTGCGGTGTATTGTAACCAAGATTGTTTGGTGAATAAAAAAAAATTGTTTGACACTCTAAAATGCTTTGAATTTTCCCGAAATATATGAGAATTGTATTATGAGAATAATTTTGCTATTTTAATCTATTCGTACTCGAGTGGTATGGGCGCTAGAACAAAGTTTAGAATGATTTCATTCATTTTCAGCGCTAGATCATATTATGGTTAAGAAAACAGGTCCACTCAATTTCATTGAAATTTCGAACATATTCACCATAAACGGTATAAAGTCAGCCGGAAGTACTAAAACCGTTATGTTGGATATATTGAGGCAAGGGGAAGTACAGAACCGATTTTATTAATTTTCGAACCAGGCCACATTATTATGAGGAAAAGATAACTACTTAATTCCATTGAGAAATCTTACAGTTGGACCGATGTTTTCGGCATAAATTCAATCATATTCACTGAGGTCCTCATATTCGGTACACGAAAGCTTGAAAATTTATGGCCCGAATTCGACCGTTTTTGGACTAGATAAATAAAAGAAAAAATTTTTTTTAAATGCATATTTCGAATAAGTGTTATTTTGCTTCATTTGTTATTTCTTCTTTTCTTTCAAATATTTGTACATATATATATATTTTTTTTTATGATGTTTCCTCTTTCATCATCTGTTCATTATAATTTTTTTGCTACGAAACTATGATTTCTAATCATGTCTTAAAAAAATAAAATCTTCAGCCAGCTTCATTCGTTACAATCATCTGAAATCATATCTGAATATATTGGTATATTGGTGTGCGTGTATATGTATATAATATGTGCATACGTTGCATACTTTCACAATTGCGGAAGCTCACGTATGCTAACATTTCCATTTGATTTGTAATTATGCGCAGCCTTAGTCGAATATTTACTTACCGACATTCCATAATTATAGGGAGTTTCACACATCCACATACACATACACATCGCGAAACATGCCATTTGTATTATGACATATTTGTATTGCTGGCAGTCGTTGGTGCTTTAGTCCACCTTTGCACCCCTAAAAATTCCATTCCAACAATACACCACAACAAAGTCAGCCAAATGAAACACCAGCACGATCGGTGAGCGCTAATGCGTTCGGCCTAAACCCCACCACCATAAACCACCACCAAAAGCATATGCATATATATATATATAAATATACACCTATGTGTGTGTGTATGTGTGTGTGTGTGTTTGTGTGTGTAATCGCTGGTCGCCTGCACTTCGAACGCAGTTTATTGCAATTTCTAATTGGAAGCATTGGTAAAAATAATATTTCTAAGTGTAGAAGTACTCGTACACATGAGCAGCTGAAATTCTATGTTTTGGATATGCCAGAGACGCATATGCGTATATGTATGTACATATACCTAGACATTAGGCGAACTATGCAAGGTAAAGGGGCAATTGGAATTTCTGAAATTCATATGAGCGATGGTGGTTCGACAGCTGAAACATGCCGAACGCTAATAAACCAAAATAGATATTGTTGAGGCGAAGGTGAAGCCGCTAGTTGGCGAGCGGAGCCGCGCAAACGGGGAGAGGGTGGGGGGTGTTTCCTTGAACAACCCTGCCCTATGGCACGATACGCTGAATGCTACGAACACAGCGCCAGCATGCATTTGGGCCAACGTGGCGCGCCGCCGGCTGCTGCACATTTAAATAAAGGTCGCGGTGTTTGGGGCGGTTTTGCGTTGAGAATTCTTTCCAATTACTACCGAAAATAAAAAAACAACACACAAGCGCATGAAATGCGACATTCGCTTAAGCTAGCGCTTGTTGTTGTTGTTGTAATTGTATTAGTTGTTGTTATTGTAGACATGCTCGAGATTCCTGAGATTCCGAAGGGGGCGCGACATGGACAAGCAGTCATAGAAACACACACATATACATTTAAACACGTGCATACTTGCCACATCGCCCAGAAATATGCCTAAACCACTACAGTGGCACATAAAATTAATGAGAATTATGATTATTAATTGCGCGCTACCAAGCGGTAAATATGGTGTAGGTGTAACGGGGGTACGTCGAAGACGCTGAGCGCACATTAATTGAAATTAGAGACCGTGCAGCACAGGAAATGTCTAACAAACCACGTTTTCATTGCGTTCATTTGCCACCAAATGCCACACACACACACACACACACACACACACACACACACACACACATGCATACAAAGAAATAACTCCTCAAGTATCCTTACTGGCTGTCAAGGTGTGCAAGTGTGTGTGTGTGTGTGTGTGTGTGTGCAATTAGAAACACTCAAACGCTCAAATACTCAAATTTGAGTAGAGGAGAGCCAAACGTGCGTGTGATTTTGATTTCTTTTTGCTGCTTATTTTGAAAATCTGAAAATGACTATGTCTCACACATACAAATGCACGCACTCAGATTGCTAATATTTTTGTCTCGACACAATTTCCTTTCAACCGCACAGGCCCATTTGGCCTTTCGTAATTTCCCTTTCACTCAATGCGCTCAATACTGGTCGTGCGCGTGTATATATATGTGTATGCGTGTGTGTGTGTATGCGTGTGTGTGCGTGTAGCGCCACAACAATGTGTTATCCTGCGTTGCCGTGGCATTGCCTTTTGCCTTCCATTCACTACACTTACAAACACACACATAAATGACGGCATATCAAATCCATATACACTCTCTTGTCTCATTTCCATTATTGTTATTGTTGTTGTTCTTTGATTATTTTCTTGTTTCTTTGTTTTGAAACAGGGCAGCAAATGGTGCAAATTCTGCTCGCCAGTTTCGTGTACGTATTCGTGCGCGGCGGTGGTGTTCGTGTCGCATTCTCCACACACAAGCGTGTAGCGAGTCTACGTGCGTGTTGCGTATTTGCATTGTTGTTGTACGTGATATTTGCTTTGCAATAATTTTCGTTGTTATTTAGAGAATTTCGAGTTTGGCAAAAGTGAATTCTCCCACTCCTCGTTGGCGAGTGCGAGGAGTTTTTCATTCAAGAAAGTGTGCTAAAACGTATTCAAATAAATATTTCGCAGTGAATTAATGTACCGTTATACAGATTAGTTATAAATGCATATACACGAAAGCATATACACACATACAAATGGATTTCTTGTGTTGAGAACGCGCTGAAATTTCGGGAAAGAAATAAATAAAATATTTAAAGTGCTTCTCTTGGAAATTGTTTTGCTTTGGTTTTTCGTGAAAACTCAAAATTCATTCGAAACCTGAGGACGACGGCTCCAAAGTGGCGCCGTTGTCAAAAAATATGGATTACCTGGAGGAATTTAGGGCCTTGTCCGGTGAGTTTACGCGAAAGCGGTGTTTGCAAATAAATTATTAAAAAGAGAACAACTGCAAAAAAATGGATAAAATGAAATAAAAATTGTTTAATATAATATTTCAGATCTAAACAATGAATTCAATAAAGAGGAAAATGTCTATTTTTAGACATTATCATATTCAAGGATTAATATCATTCATTGTGGTGTCTAAATTACAAATCATAAATTACTGAGCATACTGAATATATAATATTTCTAGGAACACTCAAAGATCTTTGAAACGACTTTCATCCGACTTTAGTAATACTAATTTTTTTTTATCAATTTCTTTGCGTAAAAGTTTTTCAAATGGTTGGCAACACTTCTCATATCCCTAATATCCCTAATATCCCTACCAGAAGTGTTTCTTAAACCATGCTTAAATTGCAATAATCGTTTATAAACAGTTGGCGAGACTACTCATTATATATTTTCAGCTGTAAGTTTTCTCTCTCTCTTGGCTATTGGATAATCATATTACAATCACTCGTTTATATTACCCATTTCATTAAAGTAAAAACTATATATATATAGGTGGCAATCTGTCTCCAATTTGCTAACCATACTGCTTTGGTGTTTTCTTTTGTTTTTATATATTACAACTTTCAAACAGATGGCAATCTTCTACCTAAACAGTACCAAAATAAATCTAACTTCACTAATTTACATCCATTTTAAGAACATTGCACCATCAAAGCAGTGGTATTAGTTTTTCCGTCGATCTTAGGGCAGAGACAATGTCACGGTATCAACTCTTTTTTGAAACAACTAGCCTTTTGATAAATATATCTTGCCTATACGTTAGCCCGTTTTAACAAAGGTTGATTGGGTAACTCCACGATGAACTTTTTGCTGCTGGACCATCTTTAAAAAGCCTAAGTCCACCTCAGTATTCCGGGTCCGGGTATCGTCCTAAGGCATTAGACTTTTAATAAAATTATCACTTCTCTATAATGGTTTCGACTATATAAAATGTGACTTAAAAACGATACGTGTCTGAGTCGAACTTTACCTTGTAGCTTTAATTTTCAATGTCGAAATGTTTCACGGCTCAAAATTTTTATGTTATGCGAATGCTGAAAGTCTCCGAAAATTATTATAAGAGGTTTATAAATATCACACTGACGTTCTAATGATTCATTGAGTTGCTTATGAAATAAATTTCGGATAGGGGGCACTCTTATATAGAGAATATATGATTTTAAGATCAACTTACTTTTAACTTAAATTGTTTCTATTGCAGTAAAAAAAAAAATTATAAATATATTATAATATACCGTAAATTAATTTGAATTATTGAAAAAATTTTGATGAAAGAAAAAAAATGCCAGTGACGAATTAGTTCATCGGTCCACTATGCTCTAACCTTAAAAAGCTCGATAAAGTATTACTTGAGCAATGAAAGTGATCAAAAACCCATAGCAGCCATAAAAGTATATGATTCCAAAAATGAAGACTTCTAATTTCTATAATGATTTTGAAGGAATACTACTCAAAACCCTTCATATATAAGGTAGCTTTGGGGAATTCGCTTAGCTAAAATAATTTCCTCATCTAGTCATTGTATATGTAGATACTACAACCATGCTCAAGATAATTCCAAAATGGTTAAGTCACTAGCTTCCGTTTTAACGTGGAACCCTTAAAAATGTATCCTTTTTATTCACCGAAAGGAAAATGGTCCGTTTCAATTTAAATGACAGGACATTCACAACACATTAAATTTAAATCAGTGAAAGCAACAACAAGTGGGTCCAAAACAGACACACAAAGCACATATTTACACAATCTAAGGGCGCAGGGTAACTCATTCGCACATCCACCACCCCATCCAGAGATTCGAACTCAACGCACTATTTCGATGACCGAACACCGTGATGGCTTAAAGTATTTAATAAAAACGTCAAAATGAATAGAAATGCGCACGAGTGAGCAGCATTCATCAAATTCATGAGTTATCTCCGCTTTGTTAAACATGTCTTCTTCTTTCCTTTTATTTGTATGCGTAAAAATATAATATAACAAGTACTTAATGAACCACAGCTGAAGGTTGGTACTTCAATAAGCAATGATGAAGCAGGGGAAGGCGCAATGACCCAGTGTTGCTTGAAAGCGCTATGATAGGAGGCAAATTGACAAAGGAGAAGGGAGTTTGATTACAATACTAATAAACAGATGACCAATAGTTGATAGGACGAATGATTTAATAACCGGTTTTATTTTTGTTTGAAAGCAGTGTTTCATGACAAAAATACTGGAGTTTTTACAATGTGATTGCTACATGGTTCTGGTGGTAGTTACGCTAATTTAGGGGTTACTCGGTATATAAATTTTATTTAAATCATTTCTTTTAAGTAGTTTTGTAAAGTGGTAATGCTCTTATAATTTTTTACATACCTTTTAATATAATTCAATTTGTGCACAAAGCAGTACTTTCTAACTAGCTGTTTTGTGCCTAGCTGCAAACTAATGCTTTTGGAGTGAGTTCTAAAATATAATACATTAAAATTTTCTTGTACCTACATAAATTTTAATGTAATACAAATAGCGCTCAAGATGTACTTGTTAACTAAATGTTTAACCAGATCCTAACTAGTTGTATTCAAGTGAACTTTGAAAAATATTTGAAAATTGTTCATTGTGCCTACATAAATTTTAAACTAATTCAAGTTACTTATAAAGACTAGACTAGACCAGAGAACTAGTACTCTTCGAGCGATTTCTAATATATATTTTAAGCTAAAAATTTTTCTTTTTAGCTTTCAAAAACCTTATTTTCGAAGTATGTAATATATATAGTGTATTAATAACTCGGAATCCGAAGTTTAATGGTAAAAAGACGCTTTTGAAGTATTTGTTTCTTCTACAAGTTCCTCTCAGTTATAAGTTTGATGTTAATTTTTTGTAGCCAAAGTTAATTTAAGCTCGAAAACTAATTTTCCAATTCAAAAAGTAATTATTATCAAATTAGTTCTCAATTAGTTGTTTTTGGACCAATTCCTAACTTGTATAAATTTTATGGCAGAAAAGCTTGTTTCCGTTCCCACATCTAATAGTGTTGTTTTTTGTTACATTTTGGGTCTATTAAACCCTTTCAAATATTTTCAAAAAATCCGCAACTTATCTCTACTTGTAAGCATTTCGCTTTACGTATTCCGCTCCTGCTGCATGATATAATCAGGAGAGCAATTACTAACCCACAAAATAACAAAAAAAAATCATTTATGCCAAAAGGACCTTACATAGCATGCTCTCATGCGCAAAAATAGCCTCAAAATTGAAATTGAACACACTCACACACACTCTTCAAACGCCTGCTGACAAAATGATTTCAATTTACATATTCTATATAAGCTTATATTTGTTGTTTTATGTTATTTCTCTAACACACGCACTTGCGCATAAACAACAACAACAAACAAACAGTGACACAACAAAATGTGGCAGACTCAACTGGCTTCGAAAGTGGCAGCTGTCAGCATACTTTCCAGCATATCGTGACGGCAGCAGTGGTTTGGTGGAGGTGGTGTTGCTGTTGCTGTTGCTGTTGCTGTTGCTGTTGGGCTTCCATTGGTGGTAGGCTGCAAAGAATTTCCTTTTATGAAGAGTAGCAACAACAATTTTATTTTTTGCCCGTCTGCTTGCGGAACTGCCCTTCACACTCCAACAAACCGCGCCCTCGCTCGCAACCGAAAGTCATCCCTTAGGCGAGGCGTTTGACAAATGCGTAAAATGAAAAAGCACTTGAGATTTGCCTTTCAAGTGCATTTTTTACGCATTTAGAGAATAATTTGTATGCTTAAATGTTGCCGAACAGTGACACACGCATGTGAGTGTGTGTGTAACATTTCAGCTTACGACTCATTGTAATATATGGAAATACGAAAATGCATCATAATCATTTTAAGCTATTCCGTTTATCTGTAATCCAAAAATAAAAATCAATTCATATTCCCTTGAATACCTACAAATACATATATACAGCTATATAAGTGTATAGAGATGAGAATATTTTGTTGATATGTGTGCACACCCTTGGTATGTGCGGAATTCGTTCGAGAGAGTAAAAAATTTATGCCAAAAATTCCCTTTTATAACATTAAGAATCGCATATATGTATGTATATATATATATGTATATGTTTATGCAAATGATGTATCTCGCTTGTGGCTAAATATGAATTTAAATTTCTATTTACTTGCAATCATCCGCACATAAATATACGCACCTTATTTAGTGGCACCCAGCAGGAAAAAGTGAACTGAGAACATTGATGTGCGCTATAATAAATATATTTGCGCGTATAATAAATTATACGTTGAGAATAGTTTAATTTTCCAAACATTTTTAACAATAGCAAGCCAGTAAACGCTAGCTGAAATAGTTGAGAAAAAAGTAACTTTTCCTGAAGAAAAAATAATCCTCTGCCATCTTCTTTATACCACCACTATACAACTTCCACAAATTAACTGATTTCACCAAATCTGCCGTAAATTCATTCATTTTTCGTGACAACCTATAAAGTTTTTCAGTACAGCTGCTTCCCATGTAAATAGATACGCGAGTTTTAATTGGTTTTTTGAAAAGTTCTTTTATTTTTATTTATAAATACATATATACATTTATATGCTGTAAAACTAATCTCTCCAGCTCAAAATTTTCCTACTGCGTTTACACGCGTGCCCATTGTATTAGTTCCAATTAGAGTTCATTGCTTTCAATATTTTGCTTTTGGCGTAGCTTAAGCTGCCAAAAAAGATAATGAGCTAAGCGCCGATATGGCGTACTTACGCGCCAACGGGAGTTTAACACCTATCAGTGGGATTTACCGACTTATTGATATTTTTTTGTTTTATTATATGAAAATATTGGAAATAAAATCCATAAATTTTGAGATAAATTGCTATCTGGAATTAATTTTTCCTTACTTTACAAATACATAGACTGACATACTTACAAATGTCAACTGTTAAACCACTTTCCGAAACACTTATTACAACAATAGAACTCGGCCGTCACGAACTTAAAGTACTTGAACGATTTGCGTTTTATAACCACGGTCAAGTAATGCCGCTTTCGGCTTGGAAATTTTTGTTTCGGAAATTAGTAACATTCGCAGGGACTCAAATCTGTCGTCTGACAACTGAGCTATTATTATTATATTTTTATCGCCCAATGTCTTTACTGCGACCTGTGCTCTCGCTGTGCTCATTCTTTGCAAAAAACATCGTTATTTTCTTACTATACCAGCAGCGACGAGCTTTATACCCAAAGTATCAATTGAATTTGTTTTGAACGTGTTCATAAGAGATGCTGAAAGTCTCAGCTATCGAACACTAATAATATAATTTCTCACTTCTTCAGTGTTGTTGTCGTTCAGATAAGTAAATCGACCCCCAATGACAAGTTCGCTATTGCTCACGATGCTCACTAAATATTTAATTGTACACAAATGTTTTGTGTTCTCGATAAAGTAAACTACCCAAAACACTCTTGGAACATTAACAGTTGTGCGGTAACAGTAAATTCCAGCGAATTCGTTATTAAGTTTCTTTTTCTCTCGTATTCCAACAGTGTTCAGTGTCACCCTAGATCAGGATTATATTCGATAAGTAATTTCACGAGAGTGTAATGTCTGATCTGAAATATGGTGTCAATAGCGCTTTTTCAGTTCAGCTCTTCTAAAAATCCCTAATGCCACTAGTCGTTTCTATCCGATTTTTTCCAGCGGAAATGAGAAAAAGAACAACACAAAATTCATCGATGATTAAAAATAGTTCGAAAGGGCACTTATTAGCATAGCGGAAAACACACACAAAAGTGAAGGTTGCCGATGCAATATCTGATAGCTGTAGGAAGACAGTTCTTGAATGGGAAAGACTAAATGTAGGAGAACTTTGGTTTACCTCATTTTTACTATTAGCGTTAACTTTCCCCAAGATATGATTGGCGCGTTGTTGTCAGCTCGATCAAAAGCATTTAAAGTTCTATAAAAAGTGAATCTTAATAATATAAAATAAATGAAAATTATAATAATAATAATAATAATAATAATAGTAATAATGATCGTAATAAAAATAATAGAGTTAAAATATTTTATTATAAATAATATATGAATCCGAATGTTTATAGGTCACTTTCCAACTGCTTTTGTTTTCATTTCATTCTCCATTTCATAATTACATACGATTCTCTTTTACTCAATCGATTATGCTTATATTATATTATTAAGCAAATTATATTATATATAGCTCTAACTAAAAACATCCAAGAAATCATATGTCGGAATCTTCAGTCAAATTTTTTGGCTGATTTTAGCTCATTAAGCTCATATATATGAAAAAGCATAAAAAATTAAAATAAGGCCTTAACATTATTATTGTGATCCAATTGTTTTGTTGTTGTTTTTTTGTTGTTGTTTTTTTTTTTAGTGTTTTTAACGTTGCACCATTACCAAATCGGCATAAGATTAGCATAATTTATTTGAAACTCAACACAAATTCGTAAATGAGATTTTACTAGAGCTCACTAGCTCACCGATAATTCAAGCAGCAAGCGGCAGACGAGTTGATCGTGTGAATGGTAATGAAGAGAAGCTTTTTACTTGCAGCGCAGTTGCGGTTAAACGTGCACCTTATAAAAACAGTCCGCCAAATGAATATGTTAATGAGCTTTTATGTGTGTGTGTGCATGTGTGTGCATGTGTTTGTATGTTATGTATGTTATGTATTTATGTATATTTATGAATTTATGCTAAGCAGCAGGTGCGCATGAGATTTATATCGTTGAATGTGCATATGTGTGCATTGTATGTATGTATGGTATGTATTTGTGACAACTCATTTTCAGCCTTTTTGGAAATTCTCAAACGCTAGTGGTGATTCATTAAAACTCCAAATTCGTTGAATTCTCAGAAAAACTTTTGATTTTATGCAAGCGATAAAGGTAAATAATTTATGTAAAATGCGCTTTCGATAAACAAACTTTGCATAATTTTCTGATTTTGCATAGACCATACGGAGAATTTCATTGGTCAATCTTATAATTATTTTCATAGCTGGCATTTTCTCAATTCTCTTTCGCCTCCTTTTACTATGCCGCTCTGCTCAATTAATGAATTGATTATGCAAAACAGCTGTGCAGCGCTTGTTGTTGTTGTTTTTATTGTTGTTGTTGTCATAAGCCCAAATATGCGGCAGCTAAGCAGTTGGAGTCATAGGAAAGTGGCGTGGCGTGTTTGCATTTTCCACGTTTACCACACCTATTGTTATGCAAAGAGAGGAAAACACTTGTAGTTTAATTGGATGTTAATGCGCTTGTCAATAACAATAACAACAGCAACAGCAACAAAAAAAACAAAAACAAAAACAACTAAAATTATTAAAAGGCACTGGCTCAGCGATTGAGGTTGCAATAAATTTTGGCTTATAACTAAAAAAAAAAAGATTTATTTGTATGTATGTTATATGTTTGTATGTGTGTTTGTTTGTTGAAATGTGCGCTGGTGGTCAGCTAATCGCAGCCACTTCATTTCTTTGTCTCTTCCACAAATTCTGTTGTACAAATATTTGTTTGTTTGTAGTTGTTCTCATTTTTCTTTTTTATTTTTTGTTGCCCTTTTCATTAAAAACGCCAAACACGTTTTTCACTTACGGGTTATTGCCTCACAAATTATTTACGCACAATCTTTTGTTAATGAAAAATAAAAGAAACGAAGAACCAGGCATGTGCTCGTAGTGATTGGCAGCAAAAATAAATATATAAATGAATTGAAAATAAAGCGCTAAAAATTGTTTGATATTAAATTTAGAATGCAAAATCAATTTTAATTTTTTTAAAACATTTTTTTTTGTGAAATTTCTTACAAACCCAATTATTTTGTATGAAAAAAAAAATAAAATTTTTTCAAAACATACATTTTGCACTTACGCCTTTTAAAGCAGCAAGAAAACAACTCTGGCCATTTCTTTAGCCAATCAAATTTCTCGGCAGATTAGGCATCAATAATTATTTTTCATACTTCCTACATGAGTACCCAAGCAAATTAGAAGCAGTGTACCCCTTTCGCCATAAAGCCTACAGCATAACCTTTGCATGTGTTGACTCACCACACTTGCGGCTAGCTATAGCACTCAAAACTTCAAGCGATCAACACCGTGTAGTATTTCAATAAATCTTATCTCAAGGGCTACGACACTATTAGCGATCCCACTAAGGCTCCATTATCTTGTTTTGTACACTAAACTCTGAGCATGCCCCTACTATCTGCTTGGCCATCTTTATTCTTGTAAAATCTATACTATTTCGCTACTTTATTTACCTAACATTAAACTAGGCCTTTTAGTATTTTTTTTCTTCTGATTTTTTTTCTTTTCATATTCTTTCCTCCCTCACTATGATTTGGGTCTTTAGCGTAAATACCTGACAATGTCACTTCAAACAGTTGACCGCTAGGCGTAAAAGTAAATATATGAACGAAGCTAGAAGTTAAGTGAAAAAGAAACAAAAAGTTATGGGAAAACCGTTCAGATGCTTATCGCCACTTCTTGGAAGGACATTTGAGCACGACGACTGGCAATTGATTTTATTTGAGCGCGAGCACTCACACACACTCCGTCATTAACGGTGGCCTTTTACTTTGTGAATGAATGAATGAAGTTTTTCTTTTCCATAGTGTAAATACATTTTAAAGCAAACGGAATCAATATATAATACAATATTTGAGTAAATATTTTTCAAATCGAACCCAAGCAATTTAATTTACTGACGGTGTTAAAAAGTGTTTCATTATAGGCCTTCAGACCAACTGAAAAATTTATAAGAGGTTAAAAATTATATATAAAAGGTATTAAAATAAATTATTTGCTTTTGACAAAGTTCATTTTCGTTTTAAGTGCGCTTTCACAGTCGGAGAAACTCACTTTGACATGCACTTGAATTTAGCACTCGACCAAATTAACCTCGGACTCCGAACCGGTTATACAGAAACTAGCAAAAAAAATTTCATAAAATCCATATACAACCAGCCTCGATGAGTTGACATCTCCACTTCTGGAAGGAAACGTTAAAAATACTTTCCGCACAAAAACCCATTCTTAGAATCATTAATCGCACCTTGAAGTTGAAATACTCCTCTGAAAGGCCTCACAATGTATATGTAATATAAGTAGCAGTAATATCCTCTTGCAATGATGTCGAACAAATACTTTATATACTGGATATTCTATATAATATTTTGTTGTTGAAAGAATCCACAAAAATATCCACTCTCTTTCAGTTATACTGGATCCCTATTGGATATATATTGCCCTCATTATGTATTACTGAACGCGATTGCAAGAATTTAAAATGAAAAATTTTCATGTAAATAGTGGATGTGATGTTTTCAAATTTCCTGGCAACGACAAAATTTCTCTAACGGAATTTATATGTAGAAACTAGCAGTTCTCACGCATTCACTCTCTCTTGGACTCTTCTCTCTTGGATTTTTTATGTTATTGTAGGCATGTCGATGCTTAATTTATATATGATTGCCTACTTTTCGGCGTAGTACTAATAAAACTTGAAGATTATATAGAGATTGGCATAAGAGAATAGGTAGATAGGATATAGATAGTAATATCATCAAATATGTTTAAAGTAATGAAGACAGTAGCGATTTCTGATATAAAACAGGATATCAAATTAGTTTGGAGAAATGAAAACAGAAAATTCTTACTTTTGAACAATTGAAATATATATGTATGTTTTCTACATCAAAACAAAATTTGGTGATTGCTCTCTGACATCCGCACAAATTTGAAAATTTACAAATTACCCTTAAGTTGTTTAACAGTAAATATGCGTATGCACATACAAAATGTGTTGAGAAAATAACGAGATAGTTCTTCGACTTTAATGACATAGTGCATCATGAATTCTTGCCTCAAGGTCAAACGGTCAATAAAGAGTACTACCTTATTACTATTTTGCAGGCGATAACATTAATGTAGACGAATGAATAAATATTTTTTTCAGAAAACGAAAATTCCCGTTATTTTTTGAACGTGCCTCGTACATTTCAACTTCAATTCGCATACTTTGCTACCTTTCAACAAAAATATATTTTATATATAATATTTTACTTTACCTCCTGGGCTGCCTTCTACTCTTCGCCAATTCATTTTATTTGATTCACTCTCGCGCACATAAATTACCTTTTATAATATACATATTTGTAGTTAAAGCAAAGTGAGTAGTATTTATGCACGTATTATTTACAGCTAGCAATGGCAAACACTGCACTTGGCCAGCGAGTACAAGTGCACTCACTCACCCAACACACAGACGCCGCACAGAGCTCAGCGTTATCGCTTTGACGTCACATCTTTTATATTTCACACACGTTTCCAGTTAATTCGCATGCATTTGGTCACACACAAGCACACATACATATCACCTGTAGTTGTAGCTGGGTGTGTGCTGGGTATATGTTTGTATGTTTGTTTTGGGTATGCGAATATTTCTAAAAAATACTTTAGTAGGTATTTTGTATAAACTGCTGCTGTACTGAGAACCAAAATCCATGCTTATGTATGTGTATGTATGTGTGTGTGTGTGTGTAAGCGTGTATGTATGTATGTATGTTTGTGTGTTCGTCAGCTCGGCTGCAGGCCGCTTGTACGTGCAAATACCGAAATTTCCGCACATAATAAACTAAAGTGGCGACAGTCAAAGTGCAGGACAGTCGCGTGTGCGTGTGTGCGTGTGCGTATGTGGGTGTGTGAGTGCGCTCATCTACATAAATAACGTTATGTGCGACAATGATGCATGGCATGCTAGCAGCGTGGCCGGCGCGTTCGCACAGCATGTTGCAACATGTGAATGTCCAAGCGAGCAGGTCTTGAGCGGTTGGCTAACTGACTTTTCTTGCACAAACACACACATACGCATACGCACAGTCCCTTGCAGTTTTGTCTTTGCATTTTTAGCACTAAAGTAATGAATAAATTATTATTTCGCTAAGCGTGTGGCGCTTGGATACAGCGTTTGTTGCTGCTAAGCGGTTATATTTTGAATGCGCGAAAAAACAACAACAACAACAACAACAACAACAACAACAACAACAAAAATAGAGGATGGACACTAGAGTGTGGCATTTAATTTAGTTGCAAGTTTATTTTTATTGTTGTTGTTGGTACAATTTTATTGTTGTTGTTGTGGTTGTTGTTGTTGTTTTTATTGCTTAAGATAAGCGAGAAAATTTGCAATAATTTTCAAATGTAATACAAAACCATAAATCAGTTTGTCGCCAAACACACACACGCTTATATTTTATAACACACACATGTATAGTACATATATAGGCATGTATATGTGTGCATATTGCTTTTGCCCTTTGCTCCACATTGCATGTCGTCGTGTTACTATTCTTTCTATGGTGCTGCTGAGCTGTCAGTTGCAGTGGAGGCGCGCCTTACTTACAAGTGCATAAATTCCATTACAACAACACTAACAACAATTGTGCATATTAGCAACTGACAGTGGCAACAGCGCGCGTATAAATAATTCATCGAAACAAAATTTAATCAACGCGACAGTTTTATCGCACCTTAAATTCACGCATTGGACTCCTCTGAGACGTCACTTCTGAGAATCTGCTACTATTTGATTGCCCTAAGTGATACAAGGAATTGGTGTCCAAGAGCTCTTTTAACAACTTTGTAACGGGAAGTGAGTAAATTTGTGCTCGGTATTAACAATTTGGCGGCTTTACTTATAATGGTTCCAAATAAGTGATGAAAAGAAAGTTCTAGCTCACTTGACATCGATTATATTATATACTCTGTTATGTACAGTAAATATATATATATAGAGCATACTTCGGAATTTGCGGTCACTATTGTAACACTTTGGACCATAAATTTGCCTATATTATGCTGCCTATGCGATTATACTTCGAAATATGTGGAGAATGAACTTCGCCTCGAACCAGAGAAGCTTCTTTTTCAAAAATCGGTGCGAACATCTTTAGCCCCGCCTTCATTGAAAATATTTAACCCATAATGCTTATATATTCATTATTTTATATTTCAAAATACTTGGACATACAGGGACTCAGATTTTTATCGGTCAATCATCTTTGCTTTCAACAGACCTTAGAATCCATGTCACAATCCCACATTTGCGCACTAAGTTCGCTGTCAGCCATCTCGTAGTTGTCAATTGAACAATTCGTAATTTTTGAGGATATCTGAAAGTATGAAAAGAATCTATCAACATTTCTTGAGACGTCATTCGTGAGATAAATCCAGAAAGGATCACCTATATATGATCTTGAAATAATTACTCTTCGAGTAAGTCTATAACACGGAACCAAAGAAATTAAATTTTTTCCAGATTTTTGAGAACTTTTGAAAAGAAGCAGTATTTGGACAAGTCTGTTTGCCTTCATCACCAATTCGATCTATACTTACTGCATTGCGTAATAATTTGGGAATAATCTGCAGAATTTACGTCGTAATACTGTTTCTGTTTTTCAAGGATCGCCATTATGCTTGAAAAGCAAATATTAGTAGACGATCATTGTTCGACCAAGCGTTTTCTGAAAAAAATTCACCGAAACCAAATTGGTTTTAGCATGAAGCGTCAAAGGCTCATTGCTTAGTCTCTCACACTTTAGAAAACCATTTCCAAATCAACATTTCCAATTGAACTCAAGTAGAAAAATTCGTCGAGGTGATTTCTCTGATAATACATAGACTTTTGCTACCATTAATGGTGGTAGATATATGCCACTGATCTACTGATTTTTTATTTTTAATATTTATTTTATTAAATTTATTATTTATAAAAAATTGTATTCTATAAATAAAGCGCTTATAATATATTTTTGACCTCAACTGTCATTGGTGTAGTGCCATTTTCCTAAGGACTAAGAATTTTTTCAAAAAAATGTCTATCCGAGAAAGGGTTAATAAAAAATTTTTATGGTCAACTATACCCACAAGAGCACTAAAAATAAATTTTTCCTCTTCAGGGTCCCTAGGAGGGTAAAGAAAAAGGTAAAATTTCTTGTAATATGGTTAATTCCTACTTAAGCAATTTCTCTTTGTTTTCGAAAAGTCTACCGGTTATTATCTAGAATTTTGGTAAGGTTTATTAACCGCAATAGTCGTGCTGGTGTTGAGTACTAAGACCCAAAAAGCCCTTAATATGCCTTATATATTACTGTGTTACAATATGTAACCCCTCCACCAGGGTTTATTAAACAAAACTCCTCCGTTTTGTTTATTATTTTTGTTTTTATTAATACTTCAGATAGTCATCAATGGACAAACATCCAAACGTTTGCATCAGCTCTAGCACGTTTCTGCTGCATGAAAAAGCTTCCTTGTTTATTTCTGAAGGGGTTCTCACTACTTTCTGAGCTCGCAATATTTTCAACCTTTGTAGCAAAACTCCTACACTTTCAAATGTATATCTGAAATTCACCGTTTCCTCAGTTCTTTGACACAAACAACACACTTGAAATATCGAAAAATATGAAAGAGTGGAATTTATTTTATATATTCTCACTTAGAATTAAACTAATGGCAAAAGGGTTGCGTAAATTCATGGAAACAACTAAGCCAGGTGCTTGTCAAAACGCACTCACATATACATACATGTATTTTAAAAATTTCCTTTTGGATAACAAAGGTTGAAAAATGAAAATCTTTGCACCCCTCTGGGCATTTTCATGTAAATCTATATATGTTTGTATGCGTGCGCTGCATTCCTTCTCTCTAAAGGGGAATAAAGAGTTTGCTACAAGCAAATGCTGAAAAGTTTCATCAAAAGCAGCCAGGATAAAGGCAAAATATTACAAGAAAATTTCAATGTAAATATCAAAGCAGAAGAAAAAACGTTAGCTCACGGCATTTTAGAGTTGTACTGAAATATGAAAGCATTCTTTATATTTTCTGCTTAAAATTAAAAGCCAAATAATGTTTGCAGCCGGGAATGTGAGCAAAAGGTAAGCCAACATGTGGCAAATTTTCAAGGGTTAAACCGGAATTAAATTTTTTAATAATTGATAAATTATTTTGTAAAATATTTGAGTTGCTTTTCTCAAGTATGGAAATGATAACTATTATAACAAAAATATTGTAATCACTTTAGAAAAAAATTAAATACTAAAAGTAAAATCAAAATATTTCTAAAAAATATTAATATCTGTTATGAATTTAAAACTCAAAAATAGTGAAGAAAAATTTTACACCCATAATTCCCGGAAAAGCTCCATAAATTACAAAAGTAAAAGCAAATTATTAATGCAAGTGCTTGTGATACTTCATAAAAACCAATTTTTGCCATCTTTATATCCTCAAAATTGTCCATAAATGCTCTTGAACATGTTGGAAAGCTAGTTTCGTGCCCTAAAAGCTCTTTTATACAGGAAAGATTGATACTGGAAGCGCCATTAAGTACATTAAATGGATCTAAATTTTACAAAAAATAAGAGCATGCTACTTTTTTATGCACAAATTAGTGTTGTAGTAAAGATTTAAAATGTTTTAAATTACAGCGCCATCTGTCGTGTGCTTTTGTAACGCAAATTTATATTCGAAACCACTCCGTATTCAAATAAAAAGTATTAAAGCTATATATATAGATAGATAGATATAGATTATAGAACTTATATATGATAATGTAATAAACTAATGTAATGTAATGTGCCATCTTGTGGGTGTAATCAAATAGTGTTTACTACTTAAAAATAAAAGAGACAATTATTAGAAATATTATTAGAGACAATAATTGTACAGAAATTATTCTGAAAATATTCATTCCAAATAAAAATGTTTTTAATACGTTTTTCTTATAGGAATTTTTTTTTAAAACATATGCAACAAATTTTAACTCGGCTATCTATTTTTTAATCAAATGCTTAATAATCACTAAGACAAAAATCTAAAAAAGAAAAATTGCGCTGGGTAATTAGATTTGACGTCGTGAGCTCTAATACCTCATATCGCCCGCAAAAAAGGCATCTACTTTGTTTTTGTTGCAGTAGAGCGATCAGGCCGTTACTCACATTTCACAAATAAATCAATTCTGTTGAGTGACGCCGCACACACACACATATATATAAACATGCACATACATAAAAATTTGCTAATAGCCACGACGGAAGATGAGGGGCGAAGGGACGCTGACAATAGTCAACTGGACATTTGGCAGTCATCAGCAGACAGCAGACAGTTGGCAAATTTTTGTGGTTACTGCAATGTCACACATCAATTACCAACGATGATGACGGCCACAGCGACGACGACAACGACGACGACAGCAACGATGGAGTCGAACAAACGCTAATGCAACACTGTCGCAACATCGCCTTTTTTCGGCTTTTCGCTTTTTCGCTTTGCAGGCAGACTCTACGCTTCCAGCAACGAGACTGAACGAGACACAAATTGCCTGACTGACAGACTGGCTGGCTCACCGACTGAGTTGCATAGACAGGGCTAGGCGTGAGTCCATGCACGCTGCTAAATCACGTTTTCAAATGCTTTCTGGGTGTGTGTGTGTGGGTGTGCTCGCATGTTGGTCACTCGCAGCGCAACCGCCCACTGGAAGCATGCAGAAAATGTCAAAATCACAAAAGGCAATAAACTGCATGCGAAATTGTGCACATTTTTCAACAAAAGCGTGGAGTATCTTCTCCTCTCGGAAACTCTAGTTTTTTGACTGACGTGCCTACATTTATATTAAGTCACTTTTTCAAGCTGGAGTTTCGTTTTTTTTTTCATTGCCATGCTTCTGAGTGTTGCGAAATTGTATTCTACGCCTTCTCTGGAGCTGTCAGTTTGACTTTATTGCTATATACATATATGTATAGACGGTTTTTTCACCAGTGTAGACTCTCAGAAAAAATCTAAAATGGCAGCGCAGCAAAAAATGCAACACTGCACTGCAGTCGTAGATTAGCTGTAAACGAACGAGTTGCTACTTTTAGGATTAACTTGTGAAATAGTACTAGCTGCCAATAGAAATGTCAAAGTCATCACGATGCGTTCAGAAAAAAGTAGAGTACTAGATAAAGTAAAGTGGTAAATGGCAACAAATTGGGCAAAAAAGAAAAAACGAAAAATTTTTTGATTAATATATTAAAATATGTCTTCGCCCAATATATTATTAGTATTAATCCATTAAAAAAAAATTAAAGCAATATTTTGAAAAGATCTTGCTATATTTTTTTGTTCGGTTTAAAGAGGTCTTACTGTAGTGTTTAACTTTTCGCTGCAATTTATATAACTTTTCTTTGGTTGATTTTTGAGCTCATCCACTTACAACATTATGAACAACTTCCTCATTCAATGTCTTTCTTGAAATAGGTTTACATCGATAGAAATAGACTGTTATCAATTCTATTTAAAAATTATCTCTAAAAATCTAGATGCATTATTTTTTCTCGCAATGTCAACTAAAATTCACTTACTAACTAATATTATAAATTTAATTTTCTTTTTTCAGACGGTATAGTCGGACCCGGCACCATTACGTCGCCGTGGCCACCGATGGGTGCCGGCCCGCCGGGTGCGCTAGGGCCGGCAGACACAAATGGCAGTATGGTGGATAGTAAAAATTTGGATGTTGGCGATATGAGCGACGTAAGTAGAATATCTATATACATAATTTACTTCCAGTATACACTTAGTAAATATTTAAGTAATGCGTTAATAATCTGAAAGCTAAAATATACTGATATTACATCCAACTCAATCTAATTGTTTGTAAGCAAAATATATCTGATATTAAAAATTCTTCCAAAAAGAATTAGAAAAGTTAAAAAGACCCTTGGATACCCCTAACAATTTATGATAGTGAACCTATTGATTTCAACAGAAAATTACAGATAGAGAAAACAAGAACTTCAGAGACTATTATTCTCAACTATATCTCCTCTACTTTCTCAATCTATATTTGCCAGCCGTGTATTGCTTGAGTTCTCAGCGAAGTAAAAGTGATGAAACCTTTTTTGGCTTATTGCAGTTCATATAAATGTTGTTTGATATTAAAAATAAATTGTGAAAAATATTTTCTTCACAAATAGTACACCACACATCACAATAGTAACTCGAATTTACACTCATATAGAGCTGTTCTGTCGAATCCCATAACATTATTACTCACAGAAAATACTTTGCCTTTCATCTCTACTCTGCTGGAGGGAAAATTCTTGTTCGAATGTAAATCCAATTCGGATTTTGTTTTTTGTATTTTACGGACTCTGCATTCCGCTCTCCTTTCCTCTTTCTCACTCTCTGTCATAGGTCTAATATCGAACAGCGTCTCTGAGACTAAAATAAAATTATTTAGGAAGATATTAGCAATAAATAAATTAAATAAGGATGCATCAAACATGGCAGTGCTGCATAAAGGATGCTATTACAGCTGCGGTAAATACAAATGCACCAAGAAAAGAGTTTCATACTTTATTCGGAAGTCGCCAGACAAACTCTCAAGACATAATTTTTTACAGGGAATTATTAATTTATATCCTATAAGAAACAATAACTTCAATAAAAATGAAACGAAAGTGTGGTTTCCCATGAGAAAGCTAGCAAAAAGGAAAAGGTTGTAGACAATTAAGCACCACATCTTTAAATTCTAGTAAAGTGAAACCATTTGGTCTTAATGTCCCCACCTTGCTTCGCTTCGCCATGACAACGAACCAACACGAAATTTGATCATTTAATCCAAATTCATGCTGTCAAATAAATCCCATGCAACTACCACACACACACATACACATATGTGAAACTAACTAAAATGGCACTTAACTCAATTGCAATTCAACTCCATTTTGGTTGTTTAGGCGCGCAACCGCAAACGCAAAACTGCACGCAAAAACAATAAAATAACAAAAAACAACACCAACAACACCAACAACACCAACAACACCAACAACACCAACAACAACAAAAGCATGCAATTAAGTGTAAAATCAAATGAGAAATTTCAACTAAATAAGCGCGAAAAAGTTAATGTAACAGTAAATAAATCCGCATGCGCGTATGTACGTGTGTGTGTGTGTGTGTGTGTGTGTGTGCTGGTAAAGTAATAAATATGATGTAATAAAAAACCGAAATGAAATACAATTAAATACACAATACAAGTTAATTTCCAAATATGCCTGAAATTTCATTTGACCACAAATATGTTTGCAGTCAATTTCGGCTATCAAATAGAATCACCCACACACACACACACAAGCGAGCGCACATACGCTGCTTAATGTGTGTATATGTCAATAATATTGCGCAACATGTCATTGAAGTATGAGCATATCCAATGTATGTATGTATGTATGTATATATACTAATGTTTTAGTGTTGATGCAAGGCTCTTCATAAGTGTATGCGTGTGTGTGTGAATGTATGTGTGGATATGAATGTGCACGTGTCGCAGACTCCTTCAAATATTATTAACTTCATCAATGTAATTTGACACTGACGCTGCCAACAGACACAGCAACTGCAACAGCAACAGCAACACCAAAGGCAACAATGCCAACTACAACAACAACAAATAACAATAACAACAAGGGCAGATATCCAAGCAATAACAACAGCAACAATGCTTGCATATAACAATATTGTATTATATTGGCGTATAATATTACCGCCATAACCGTAACAACGTGTGCGCCCCCCTCACATGCCCACCTCCCGCACGCATAGAAGGAGCGCTTGGTCTGCGACGCCACTCGACCAGCAACAGCACAACAATCGCCACAGCAACATCAATAGCAACAGTTGCCGAATGTCAACGTCAAACCGTTAGATTGGCATCTCTTTCAGGCGGTTGCTGTTGACTGTAGATTGTTGCTGACTGGCGTTGCCACTGGTCTTCACTCATAAAAGTCCAATGCACAGACACATCTATTACATTATAAGGAAGCGTATGTATAATATAATTGTAATCCCGAGTAGGTGTAAATTTGCGCATGTATGCAAGGTGTATATATATATATATATATATATATATATATATATATAGATGTGTGTATGTGTGTGTGTGTGTGTGCTCTGCTTTGAGCGGCTACTCAAATTGCTCATTAAAACTCATTGACAATTAAAGCCACTTGAATTTACACGCTCGAGTACCACACTTTGTTGCTGTTGTTGTATACGGCATAACGAAATTCATTGCAGCTGCCAGTGAACGAACGAACGAACGAACGAACGAATGACGAAGCTGCACTTCAATATATTGCCGACTGGCATCATTAATATCAGAAGCGTTGCCGTGGTAATATGGCGATGCACAGTGGGATTATGGTGACGAAAATTTTGTTAAAAAATTAATAAAAAAAAAAATTTTTTTTAATGTATATAAATTAACTGTAATTGCAATGAAGTCAAAAATTTTAAAATCACAATACCTTTAAGTTTTATTTGTATTATAAGTGTATGTAGTTGGTTGTGTTGTATAGAGAGATTTTTTTTCTTAATCTCCAACGATATTAAACATTTCTTGATTTGTAAAAATTGCTGTTTTCAGAATTAAGGAACGGAATATATTGAGCCAAAAGTATTCTGAGCAGAACTTAAAATCTTCAAGCTCTTAATGTACCATAAACTGCGTAATGTTTCTTCCCGAATATGTTTTAAATCCCGTCTCAGAGTCTGCAATTCGGAAATAACTACAATACTCATATAGGTTTGATTAAATTCTAATTTGCTAATATTTAGAAAAAATGTGTTTTGCATTTTCACAAGATATTAGGTTAGGTTTGGCTACGAAATTGATCCTTGGGGCAAATCTTATGAAAGATAGCACTTGGGCAGCTTTAGCGTCGAAAAGAAGTATGTTTAATTCAATTTTGCCTTACATATCAAAAAATGCGATTGAAGACGGTTGGGGAAGCGATTTGCAAATGGCAATTCATAAAATGAAGACTTTAAAAATTTAGATTTGGACATAAAAAAAATTTCTTGTTTATTATATTTATTATTTTCTTATATAAAAATACACAATTTCGCATAGTGTAAGTACTAAGATAACAATATTTACTCCACTAGCTCTATATACTATATAGATAAATATTATGTAATAATCGACCATTTATATTTCCAAGTAAACTAATATCCAAGGGTAATATGAAATTAATTTTATTTTAAAAAATTGCCATTATTACAATTTATATCTACAATTTGCGTCCAGTGTACGGCCCAGTGTACGGTAACTGATATATCAAGAGAGCGTATGAGAGCAAAGTAGAATGACTTGCACTTTGCATCAATCAGCAACCATTTTAATACAATATATCCATACACAGTAACAAATACTTACACTCTCAAATATGAACAAATAATGTTCTCTGTCCCTCATATCCTTGCAGCATATGTACGCTTGTGCATATATGCAGTTGCACATCCTCGCCCTTCATTAATGTCAAAAATGATTATGTAGCACCGGCTCTAGGGTCCAGTTTAATGTGTAAAGTGCACTTTCTCACACATTAAATACGCCTTTGTGACACTTTTTTTGTTGTAGAGCTGAAAAAAAAAACTTTAAAAAATATTCAAAGAACTACATACATATGTATGGTGCATATGTTTTCTTAATATTATATGTATGTTGTTGTTTCATATACATTAAAAACTTTTCTCACTTTTCACTTTTTCTCACGCTTCGCAGGACGAAAAGGATCTCTCCTCTGCCGATGCGGAAGGTGTTTGGAGCCCGGACATCGAACAGAGTTTTCAAGAGGCTCTCTCCATATATCCGCCCTGTGGTCGACGAAAAATTATTCTATCCGATGAGGGTAAAATGTATGGTAAGTAAATGGAATGATTTTTGGTCTCGTATTAATTAAAAAAACTAACTGTATTGAAATGTTGTCTACCTTTAGGCGACGATTGTCTTAGTTTTTCACTTTGGCTTCATTTACAACGAAAATTAAAAAAAAAACACAAAAAATGTCTCAGTAAAAAAAAATAGTATTTTGGCACTTGATGAGGTACTAATAATTTTTCAAGTCCTCTGCTACTTCGAGAAAGTGCGACAAAATTAGCGCCTAAAATTATGCATATATATATTTTCTATCACTCCTCAAAACCAATTGAATTACGTCACCATCGCTCTCCCAACGAACCACGTTACCCCGCACCTCTAACAAAAAACACAAATATCTCAAAACTATCACAGCTCATTGACTCAGTTCCTTTAAAAATATTGCATTTGATTGTGTTTTGACAATTCAAGTTACATAATTGGCACTTCGAATCATCAAGCACTATTGAGACAAAAACAAAAACAACCGACCAACCAAATCTCTTTAGAGCTGAGGCGCTGAACAACGAAAATTATACACCACACACAACAACTATTGCACAATTGACGCCGCAATAAGCGATAATCCACTTGAAGGCAATTATAATCTCCTTGCTCTGTCATAATCCACAATAAACTGTGCCACTTACAAACACTTCAGATTTCCCATTTTATTTTTGTGTGTGAATTTTGCCAATTTTCCAGCACGTTCCACGCTTTGATGGCGGAAAAAAGCTGCAACGACAGCAGAAACACCACTCGACAAATCTTGAAAAATGCGCACACAAAAGCAACAACAACAACTGCATACATAGCTCAATAACAGATAAAAACCAAGACAGAAAAAAGACAGAAAAACAGACAGCAAGAAGAAGCAGAAAAACAACAGAGTGATCTGCCAAATGTGGGCAGCATGTAGTGAGCATTAATGCGATTACAGCACATTTCCTCATTTATGCGCCTATTTACTTTGTACACACACACATAGCCACACACGCACACACACGCACACACACACGTGTGTGCATTTGTATTATAGTTTTGTAAATAGTGTAACAGCGGAAAAGTTTTGTGCTTAAATGCGCTTGCAGCATCCGCCTACTGGCTGCCGTCTGTCCGATTCTGAACTCACAACACTGCACGCGAGGCACTTTCTTGGGCTTGGACTTATGCATAAACGCAAGAGATTATGTATGTGTGTGTGTATATGTGTTTATAATCTCAGTAAATCTAACAGCGAAGCGATTTCAGACGTCTACACAGATCATGTCGCAACAATTGAGTTGAAAAATGTGGAAGAAAATTAATTCAAGCGAAACTAGTTGAAATGAAATAAAAATTAATTTAATTTAATTTAAAAAACATTATAACAAATTTAAACAAAATAAAGATTTAAAAAATATAAAATAATATGAAATAATAAAAATGAACAGAATGCAATAAAGCAACATAAAAAATAAATAAATTCAATTGAATTAATTAAATTTAAAACGTTTTCTTATTAGTTGAGATATGCTTTAAATTAAAGAAAAAGTTAAAAAAAATTAGTAATAATATTAAAAATAAAAAACTTCATTTTTAAATGATTAAAAAATAATTAAATGATAATTAAAATAAAATTTTTTTAAATGCTTCATGCCAACTAAATTACAATAGGAAACTAAAATAATAAGTCTGAACGAGAAATTTTTAATTGAAATATAATTTGTTTCAAAATTTATAGATGACAAAAAAAGTTATATTTAATTTGCATTAAAACATATAAAAAAAATTAATTGTTTAAAAATAACACTATTTAAAAATTAAAAAATAATATAATAATGAAAATACATATTTAATAATATTAAAAATAGAAGAAAATAAATACAATATAAACTAGTTAGCAATCTAATTTGAAATATCTTTGTAATGTACAAATAAAATCGATAATACCCAATAATAATAATTAAATAAGAAATTAATTTGGTACAACAATTAAAGTTCAAAAAAATATATAATAATTGCAAAATCTACAACTAAAAATTATTTCACAAAATCATAAAAATAAAAATAAAAATTAAATTATAAATATTATATTAAAATATAAATATAAATTGATAAAAAAAAAATGAATAAATTAAGTGGATTAATAGCAAAAAGGATGCAAAATCAATAATTATTGTGCATTAAAAGCATATGTATATGCTTAATTATATCTTTATTTTTAATTAAATGTATGTGAAATTAAAATCATAATAATTGAAAAAATAGCACAAAAGAAATTTTGTTAAATAAATGTGTATATTAAAATGTTGACACTTCAATCCTTTGAGTTAACACTTCCCTTATAAATGCCAGCTCTTTTTAAATGCCTAATTTTTTTTACTTAACAAAAACAAGAGAAACAATGTATATTGGAAAAAATATTGCTAAAAAAAATAAAAAAATTAAAATACTCCTAATGTATTGGTCCTCAGACCTCAGACCTCAACCTCAGAAATCACCAAGTCACTTTTACAATTAAATGTATATACAACCAAATTTTCTAAAAAAATATGTTTTCATATTTTTAACTTTTATTTATTTTTTATTATAAAATATAACAAAAACAAAACCTATTTTATGAAATATGACACAAATTAATAACATGTATAGAAAACAATTGAAAATTATGAACTGATCATTCGAATTCAGCCAACCATACACAAGTCCAATAAAGAAAGTATTTCTTTGCCTAATGTGTACATATGTTTATTTTAATTTACATTATAAGTTGCCTATAATAATTGCAAACAAACGCATTGCCAATGCCTTAGCCGCATAATCGTCTATAAACTAACTCATAATACTTCCATACAAAGATCTTATCGCTAAGGATGCACAAGCCCATTTGCACTGGAGACTCTTACTCATATACATACTCGTACATACATGCCAGCATATCTAAAAGTATATAATATTTCTATATGCCTTTAGTACTAAGTTCGACACGTTGCTTCATTCATGAAAATTCGCTGTTAAAAGCTATGCGCCAAAGCGCAGCGATAAAATAAAATGCAAAAATAAATAAAAAAAAATAGAAAAACTTCATTGAAATTATCAATTTAGTTGCAGATTTACGCTATTTAGTTGCGCCTTGAGGCGGGCATTAAATGCTGCGCCCAACTATCGGTCATGTAGAAACACACATGTACACTTCTATATGTATGCCGTTGCCTCAAGTGGCCGGGTTTTTCCCGGTTGCCATTCAACGACGAATGCGGGTATTTCATAAAACGATATTTCACATTTATGCAACACTCAAAGATACATACATACGAATATACGTTTGTACATAACTGCTGCCGATTGAACTCGCCTCAAATCGCAGTCAACATCGCGACTTGACACCCACACATTTCCTCTCCACTACTTCTTGTGTTGTTTCTTTTTTTTTGCGAATTCTTTTCCTCAGCAGTTTTGCGCGTTTCTCGCCTTCTTGTTGTATGTCGTTGCCACAGCGCCTCGATTGTGCTCTTATATATAAGTATGTATGTACATATAATATTAGGGTAAAGTACTCGTATTGAGTTGCGCTGTCATTCAGTTTTTGATTTTCTTTCATTTTTTATTATTGTTATATCATTCATAACTCCAGAAATATTCCTATACTAGAAATTTAGTCAAGAACCAAACAAAAGAATTAAAATTAAATTACCACACAACAATTCTTGGTAATTCTTAAAAAAAAAAATTTACTTGAATTTCATGTACATACATATGTAATAATTTTTATTATTTCAGTACATGAACATAAAATAGAATAATTTTGTCTCTGATTGAAAATATAAAAAAAATTCTTGGTAAGCCAAAATAAATGATTGCGCTAAACAGTGGCAACTCTACTCCTAAAAAAATTCGATTTTCAAGAAGCATTGTTAACCAATTGATACAAACATTGCTATGAGGCTTACATATTTGTTATGTTCCCTTTCTTAAATAGAAGTCAACTCTTTATTACAAAATATTTTATGATTTTTATCATTACCAAACGCTTACGTATTTCAATTGAATATAGCAGATGTTATTTTTGTATAATGTAATTCGTAGATGTATATACATATAATGCTAATAAAAGCTGAAGACAAAAAGACATTTTATGTAAGGCATTTGTGAACCAGCTTCAGCCGATAATGCTTCAATATTTTGTTCAATATATCTTTTAGCTAATATCTTTTTCTTTTAAGTAAGTAGTTTAGGGTTTGATTTATACATTTTGTCATTATTTTTTCAGGACAATAACATTTTAGTCAATAACATAAAGAAAATATTTATTACTCTTTAATATAAATTTTTTTTTTTTTTAATTTTCGTATATATTTTAACTTTTAAAAATTAAAATAATAATATAATAACAGGGAAATACAAGACGAGCACATTTATTTATTTGCAAAATCTTTTTTTCTTTTATTTTGACAAAAATATTTCGTATGTATTATAATAATAAATTATTTCATTCAAGTTGGTAACTCTTTCCAAAAATTTAAAATCCGAAATTCACTACCAAGTGGGTAATGGGTGTATGCGCATATGTAAATCTTAACATATCTGTTTCGATCGTTTTCATTTTACCATACCAAGGCGTTGCCATACATTTCTTAAATATATTTTTGTAATAAATTACTTCTCAAGACTTCTGTTAAACACCATTTACGCGCCAGATAACACATGCTACAATTTATGCGACTTTTAATTTTAATATTTTAATTAACTCATAAATATCAACTGTTTAAAGGGTGGCAACCATATACCCTCACATATACCCTTGGTATATAGTTGTTGCAAATTATATTCTATTAAATAAATAATTTTTGTTTTATGTGTTATTTTGTTTAAAAATTTTTAGTATCGAACCATTGGGTTCACTATTCTTTTATATCTCTGGAACCCTCTGACTTTGTAAAGCTAATTGCCTTCTAGTCGCCATTTTAGTTAAAACATAACACACAAACATAACGTTTTTAAGCAATTTTAATGCATTGCTCTATATGCATGTACATATGTAAACATTCAGTATGTAAATATATATACATATGTCTATATATCTGTGCGCTCTGTCGCTTGTCATCGGTCTGCTGTTTTCTATCGTCCATCATCGTCTACGTCTACGTTTGCGTCTACGTCTCGGTCTGTGGCAGTGTGTCGACACACTTAATGATACATTTTGTGTCAGGCTAGCGCAGCAAAAGCGACTGGCAGGCGAAGCGTTGACTCTTCGAACAAACGCCGCCACCAACAACAGTAATGCATTTATGCATACATACATACACACATATCACACATATATCTACATTAATGTGCATATATTTTGCATACTTTTTCTCATAAAGCTTGCCTCGAACAGATGGGTTTTAAATCGACTGACATATAAGTGAGGAAGCAAAAAAGAAAAATGCGCAAGTGTGTGTGTGTGTGTGTGTGTGTGTATGCATTTGTGTGTTAAATGGAAAAAATCGCAAAGAACAACAAAAAAGCATAACCATATGTAATCGTGATTTATTTGTCATGCAGAAATTTGTCATTTTCTGCAACAAATGCATGCGTGCACACATACATACATACATACATACCGGCATTATTTCGTATGTGGCAAGTCTATGAAGAGTTACTATTTTTTCATATTCCAAGCTTTGTTTCAATTTTTTTTTTTTTCACAATTGTCGTGTATTAATGAAGTTTACTTAAACTTTACAGTTACATGCACATAAGGTGTAGATATTTACGCCTCCGACGCGAAGGTGGTCGCTTTGCTTGGGACACATCTAGCCAGTGTTAGCTTCTCCTGCTTGCTGCATGCATGCATGCTAGCTAGCTAACTCTGCGGGTGTTTTAGCAAATGTTTATATGCAAGTGTGTGTGTGTGTGTGTGTGTGGGCTGGTAGGTTATTCATAATGATTTCCTTACCTCGATTAGTTACTTGCATGTGCGCATGTGTGTATGTGTGTATGTGTGTATGTGTGCATGTGTACTCATACTTGTTGTCATATTGACCTCAGTAGCTCCGCTTAAGCAGCACTTACGTGTAAAATGTCGTATGAGTGGCAGATTATGACAGTCAAATCGCGTTGTGTAAATACATTACGTTGATTGCTTTTTGAGTGAGTTATCTCGTTGTGATTGCCATTTCCTGCTTAAATGGAAAATGGCCAGCCACCAGTGTAGTAATTTTCTTTCCTGGATTAGTCCAAAGATAACCAAAAATTGCATTTAAGTCCGTAATCAAAATGTATGATTTATGCTGCAGGATCGCATTTGGCGCTATACTGACTACCGTTGGTAGCTATAAAATTTTTCGAAAAAATATTTCTATTTTTAATTTTGAATGGCTTGCAAATTTTTTAGAAGAATATTTTCTGAAAATAATAAAAATGCATAAAATGTATTTTTGCCTTCCGATATTGTTTAAAGAAATATAGAATGATTTTTGCTTTTTATTTTTATTTTTTGGTGTTTTGTTAAAATTTATGGTAAGGCTATATCTTAAATGCCTTATCAATTAAAATTTAAATCTTTTTTAACGAAACATAGTGGCCAAACTATTTTATTTGATGCTTTAGGTAAGGCTGCATAGAAATTAAGAAATAAAATACATATAATTTTTTTTTTTTAATTTTTATTTTTAAATATGCATTGAAATGAACAAGCAAAATTTAATTTTTTTTAAATTTTATTAATTTTTAATTTTATTTTATATTCTAAGAGCAAATATAAAAATAACATCGGTATTTATGGGAATATAGAAACCTTTTCCGGTGAGCTTTTGTTGAAATTCGAAGCAGTTCTAGCACAGTAGCAGAAACCAATGAATAGGATAAAGTTCTAAAAACTTTCATACTAGCCAAAGAAGATATTTCAATATTTTCTTATATCGCATTAGACCAATTCTAGCTAAATATTTCAGAATTCAAGTACACAGACAATTTATTGAACTATTTTCTTACAGTTTAAGATTGGTTTGAAAACTGTTACAAAATTTATTTTTATTTTCCAATATAAAGGATACGAAATTTTAAGAAAAGGCCAAAATATTGCAGTATTTAGCTTTGTAATATACTTCTACTTTTTTATTATCTCAGATTTTTATAATTATTTTTCACTTTGAACTGTGTGTAAACAATGTCTCAAACGCACATACCTATTGAAAAATTTTTAATTCCATTGGGCTACCAGGAAGTGCAGGAATCTCTTTATTCTTGGCCTAACAAAACGTTTACATTGCATAATTTTAGGCGCTAAAGCCCCTTTATATTTTCATACTTCAAACTGACTTCCAAAATGAGGCAACTATTAAATTGAGTTAAAAAGAATTCAAAATGTTATTAAGGTGGCATGGTGATCGAACCAATTGGGCATTTCTTATATAATACTTACACGGGTTCCGCTATTCAGCTCAAACAACAAAAGAGAATAGACATTTCTGGGCAGTTTCTTATTTCAGTGGCACATTGGACTAGAGAAATTCAGTCTCTCTTTTGAATTTTACCGTTTTTCTTGACGCAAAATCTGTCTTTATATAATGCAAAAGTCAGACTTAAGATTTACATTGAAATTTTTTCAAAGTTTCAGAGAATCTGTATCAAGCACGGACTCACCTTAAGTCATAAAACTTTCAATGCTACTCTTCAATTTTGCTAAATGACACCAAAGTAGTATTTTGAATATAAATAACAAGATTATCTTATTTTTAATAAACTCGCCAACCGAAAACAACTGATTTCTCTCTCTTGCTCCTGCTTTCTATCTGTCTCAGTCTCGCTCTCTTTCTCTCTATCTATCTATCTCTCTTTGAATGCTCTTATGTTTTTTATGCAAGTACCGTTATACTTTAAATCCCATTTCCTTACCAACTTGCCAGTTTTTAATGTAAAACCCGGCTTAAAATCCAAAAATAGGCATTAAAAAGATTTGAAGCGCCTGCAATCAGACTTATACATACTTATATTCATACATATTATACATACGTACATAAGTACATTAATATATATGACAGGCGCGCGTGTGTGTGTGTGTGTATGTGTGTGCACAATAACATCGACCGCAAAAGGAATGCCGAAAATGCTAAAACAAAACTTTTGATATACGCGCACACACCACCGAAGCAGACCCTCCTCGCTCTCAAGTTGAAACTACCCAAAATCAAACATCAAAGTTTTGCCAAAACCAATAACAACTGCAAGCAAAACTTAGGCGGTGACTGGGTGACGGGGTGACGGTGCAGTGGGTTAAGTTAGACGCAAATGTGTGTGTTCGGCAACGCCTTGTTCACCTTGCACGCAGCAAAATACTTAGTCGTTAGGTTAGCTGCACACGTGTGTGTGTGTGTGTGTGTGTGCGTGTGTGTGCGCGTGAATTTGTCAATTGAAATTGCATATGTTACTCATACGCCATGTCACACGTACACCCATGCAGCGCAAACGCTCAGACCCCGAGCAACTCGACACGGCAAACAAGAAACGGAGCCACACGTCCGACCACTGAAATATGGCAAAGACAAATATGCCAAAGTAAAATATGCGCAGGTTGACTTGGCCTAAGGATATGCCTCCGCTCCTCGGGGTACGACGCATGTGAAGATGTGTATGCGTCACTGTAGTTGTCGTCGACTTGACACACTTGTATTCCCGGATATTTAGCAAAGCTCACACACATACATACATACACAGATACACGCACATATGTGTGCTTGTGTGGTTTTTGGTTTCTCTTTGGCGGCTAACGGTAGAACCCTTTAGCAACAGCAAACCGAATTCGTTACTCAGGAACATATTTACCACGTCGCTGCCAACAGCTTAAGATAACCAAAATACCAACTTGGTACTACATATTATTAATTTTGCATGTTGGATGCCAAAAATTTCATAATAATAATCAACCAGAAGCTTTGGCTACACATCAGCGCCGTCGTGGAAGGTAGGCGCTTACATACACACACACACACACATATATATATATATACTGTTTCAAATGTATGCATTTAATTCATATAGGAGTACAATAATAATTTCTCTTCGTCGCTCAAGGTTTGTGTGTGTGTGTATGTGTATGTGTGTCGCATAACTTGAATTTTGTCTTTGAGCTTTCTACCTGCGGCACTGTGCTAAGAAATTAATAAAATATTTGCAAACGTTGGTATTTATACCCCTACTACCCCTTTCGTCGGAACATTGAGCGCCTTAGTATTAATAAAGGCACCATAAAGGCTTAGAGAATTTACGAAATTATTGCATATAATTTCGTATAGCAATTGGTAAAAATAATGAGAATATTTTGCTTATCATTAATGATTTATAAGTTGGTTTTTGTTTTTTGGTTTTTTTGTTGCAGCAGCGAACAGCAGTTTTCAATGTATTTAAAGTGGCATCTAATAGTTAATATCTCAAAATAAAATTGCTCTAAGATTAATGCATAATTTTAGGCGCATTTCGTATAGCAGATATTTTAAATGGATCTTGATGCATGGAATAATTACCGGAATTTTCTATTTATAAACCCTTAAACATTTTGACAAAATATTCCTGATTCCAGAATTAGGTTTTAGTAAAAAAAATAACAAATAACAAACATGACAACAACGAAGTAAATATGAATCAAAGTAAAACGAAGGGCAATAATTAGTTTATTTTGAGATTTTCCGTATAGATTTCTTATTGTTGAACTAAAAAACTTCCTATTTTTCTGAAAATATCGCTATGTATACATTTTTTTAATTTTTGACATATTTCAACGTGGAACACCTAAATGTATGCCTAAAATATGCTTTAAAACTAATAAAACCGGTTTTTCAAATTATCTTTCTTTGGTTTAGAAGCATTGTGTTATATTTTCAAACTGACATGGCTTTAGTCTAGCATATAAACAAATAAAATGATATTCTAGAATATTTTTCAAAAAAAATAAAATTGAGCTACGATTTGTAGAAATATAGAAAAATTTAATACCGATTATATTTTTCAAGATTTCATAAACAATTTTCCAACTGAGTGCCTAAATATATGCTAAAGTGCTTGATATATTTTAGTTTGGAACTTTGTTCTTAAAGTAAAGTTTTTCTCTTCCTAACTTATGTTGAATACCAAAAATTATATAGATTAATAAGGAACGTCGAAAGTATGTTAACTTTCATATTTGTTCTGTGTTTAAAGCCTAAAAGTATGCCAATATGAAATATTTAAACTTTTTGTTTTAATTTTTACTTTTTTAACTATTCCACTGAGCACATAATTGTGTGCTAAAATTTTATAGGTATCTTAATTTGAACTTCCTCAGCTTTTAAACACTTTTTTGTGTAGCAGTAGGTAAATTTTTATAAAAATTTTTCTGTTTATATCTGAAAAAGTTAATAACTTACAAAAAAAAAATTCACTCCACTTTCCCCTCAGACCCATTTGCTACGCAATGAAATTTAAATTCACTTATCCTTCAACTCAATCCTTCCTAGCCACGAACTACATACATGACCATACATTCATCTTATTCATACACCAAAATGCAATAAATCCTTCTTTTGTTGCGCAAAAGTGTCAACCCGTTAACGCCAATAAGTATGCAAATCCCTTTTCGGCGCAATACATGGCTGGTTATAGAAAAATACACACACACACACACACACACACACAGGCACATAAGTAAATGTAAATACGAGCCGCAAATTGTTTGTCTAAATGTGCGCCGAAGAACATTAGTTGCGCTCAGACAGCCTGTCCACAACGTACAACACACAAGTATTTGCCGAGTATTTAACGCCAAATGAGGTTAAACAAATAAACAAACAATTTGCCAACAACACATTGACAACACACACTCATCTGCGCTTAAAAGCTAGCTCATCTGTGCTTAAAAGCTAGCTCATCGACAGCAAATTTGCAACAATAACAGCCATGTTTGTTTGCTGATATGTATGCATGTGTGTATGCAACATGGCGAAAATAATTCTTTGAGCTACTGCTACTCCCACACCGCTAGAAACTTCTGAACCAAGGTGTTCCAACCTTTCCTGCAAGATATGTGCAGTCAGACATAAAGCGCTGTGATCATTCCATATCACATTTGCGAGACAACAACAAAGACAATTAAGATCAGGAAGCATTTTAAGAATTACCACATGGAAAGTGACCTCTACGACTTGAAATAAATCATCAGAATACAAATTTACAACTTTATGAATTTGTGAGGGAACTTCACTTTCCATTTTAAAAGATCACCGGGATATCTAAACCATATATAATATATTGCTAAATAGATATAATACTTCTTTCCTTTTCAAACGATGTTTTATGAATTGCTTTTACATATCGAAGCTGTTGGTTACTTAATTTTCCTAAGAATCTTTTTCGTACCCGCGATCCAACAAGCAGAAATTTTTAATGAACTAACTTGACTACTGAAGGCACCAAGACTCCAGCTGGACTTCTACCTTTATATTTTTAGTTAACAGTAGAACTACCTTCTTCATCAATGTATCATATCAATGTTAGTCACATAAACTCTCACAAGAAAGCTACTTTTCGACACTCGAAATCAATCTGGGATCAGCACTCCGAGTTGAGATCAGCTTTCAGACATTTCTTTCTTAATTTGAGAATGTTGCTGCCGAGTTGACAGTCCTTGGCTGTGTAATAATGGGTAGCCGTTCCGGTTATGTAGACCCGAATGTCGTGGAACGATTAACTTTGGAATAAGCGTTCCCCTCTGTATGTATTGTCTTTTACATCCTACAATTATAGTCTTATCTGTATATGTTTCTATGCAAGCTGAAACTCCGAAATCATTAAATTATGCTCCGGTAAAGTCTGATGCAAATTCCTGTAAAGTTTAATTGGTTTAAGGTAGAAAATAGAGTGAGCAAAATGACCGGGTGCACAAAAATATTTGGGGAATATTTTCTGTTCAATTTTCTGCTGGCTGAAATTTGCTGCAGATAAGAATCGATGTTCTTTTAAGAGATCAGCAGTACCAACTCCTATAGCAGTAAACCTAAGTCGGCATCTAAATTGCATATTTTTTTTACATTACTTACCGGTATGGCGAGTTTTTTAATAGAGAGAGTTCCAAACATCATTAAATATATGATAAAAAAAATCAATTTTTCATTAAGTGAGCAAACCATTTACGAAAAAAATACTTAAATAAATGACTTCCAATTTATATACTTAAATATTATTTTTATTATTTTAAATAATTACATTTCTTAAAAATAAAAAGTAAAATTATAAATTAAATAGCATTAAAAGATCATGATTGCTGAATGCCTCTAGCTCCTCACACCAAAAAACAAACAAATATTTTACATTCAAAATCTACCAAACAAACCCACTGTGCCGCTCATATTCTGTATATTCTTTTTAAAGAGAAGAACCTTTCGCGCACAAATCGACTAAGTCAGTTTCACAACAAACCCTGCTGACAAGCCAAAATGCAAGTTGCAGGAAAATGGCAAATATTTTATGTGGAAAAAGAAAAGGAAACTGTTTGCACTTTTTCGTTCCGAAAAAAAAAAAAACCAAAACAAAACAATGGGCAAAAGCAAAACAGAGTCACCAAATACCAGAAATGAGAAAAAGTGGTGAAAAAATAGGAAAACACCGCTCTTAACGGTCGCACAGCAGACGACCGACTTTCGTAATTTATATCCTGCAGGATATTGTTTTCGCTTTACATGCGCTGCCAAACAATGTAGACGCTCGTGAGCATGTGTGCTGGCACAACAACATAAACAGTTATTGCACCTTCTTGTTGTTTTTAACCTTTTGTTGAGTGGGAGAGAGAGAGAGAAAGAGAGAGAGAGAGTGAGAAAGAACGGGCGGAGTGAGTCAATGAGTGAGTGAAAGGGAGGGCGGTGCAACAACAAGAAATGCCGTCTCACTTTCACCAACTTTTGCCATATTTTGTTTTGAAAAGTAATTAATTTCCGCCGCCAACCACCCACCGCTCACCGACAGCTGGCCAAGCCATAGTCGAGGTATTACCTCCTGCACTCTCAAACATATAAACAATATTGTACAAAAATGTATGAACATATGCATATGTGTGCATTAGGGAGATTGCGTGGTTTTCCTTACCCACGCACACACACATACATACACAAAACACACACTTGCATAGGCGGCTGGTGGCACCGAGCGCCAGCGACCGCAGAAGCAATATTTCTGTGTAATTGTCTGCTTGTGGATTGTGTTGTGTCCTTTTGCGATTTGCTGGCAACGCACACAACATCAACACCATCGGAAATAACAATAAGAACAATCAAAATAACAACAACAACAACAATACCAACAACAAATAACTGGTAAAACAATTGTCGGCATACGGCCAATCTTCCACGTTGCAGCCGAACTTGAGCCTTATGTGCATCGCTGTTGTTGTTATTGTTATTGTTGTTGTTGCTGTTGTTGTTGTTTGCTACTACTGGCACTTTTATTGTTGATGTTGCTACTATTGCAACATTTATTGTTATTCTTTGTCGGTTTCACCGCTGTCATTGTGCTTGCTGTTGTTGTTGCTTACAAGTTTGTATTTGTAGTTTCTTGTTTGTTTGCTTTTGCTGTTGCTTTTGTTTTTGCTTTTATTTCGCCAGCAAACGCTGTCTGTCGGCTTTTTCCAAACAGCAAGACGAACGGCAGTTATTGTCAAAGTTCATTGCAAGCAAACTTATTACACAAATGTAAGGACGCACGAGGGTGGGGCGGAACGTGCGGAAGGGCAGATACTAGGTTCGTTTGGTTGGACAACAAAAAGCTGGCTGTTTGCATGTTTGACTAACCATTTCAGCCTGCCAAAAGAGTAGCCAAGTCGATTTATGCATTTAGGCCGGTGGTAAGTAGGCGGTAAACATTTTAAAGGCACTGTAGTGCACGAACATATTTCCATTTGTCGCCATATTTTCCAGTTTTTTGAGCATTTAAATAAGAATCTCGACCAGTTCATATGTAAATGGAATTTCTTCACTAAATACCATCGTATATTATTATTTATCATATATTTACCGTTATCACAGGCAGATGTATGAAGATGTAAAATGGGAAATTTCGTAAAATCAAGTTGGCAGGTTTAATTCTCTCTGATAATAACACCGCATTCGTATACTGATATGTTAAATATTGTGGTTTCTTTGTACGAACGGTTTTCCAAGGTATGATAGAATATCCAAAGATATTCCAAGCGAACATTTTAACTCAAACATTTAAAACTTTCATAATCACGATCTCAACTTGCTGCGGAAAATACAATCTAGCGATTTTAATAATTATTAAAGAAGTCTGGAAAAAACAAAATTTTACCTGAGAAACCATTATCCAAAATTTATATTGACCAGCCAAAGAGTGACCCATAGTTTTCGCATTTCCACAATAGAAATAAAGCACTTAAGCATATTTGCGTTGCTTTCGAGGCGCTTTGTCGATACATGAGATCCTATTAGAGGAGTTTTTTCTGGCTTCACATATAACTATAACAGTCCAAGATTAATTCCCATCGTATCAAAAACTTTCGTGCATCGTACACTAAAATATAAAGACCAATTAAAAAGATAAGCTAAGTAAGCTACTGGGTTCATACCCCACCTATAAAGGTACTCGTGGAGAGCAGCTATAGAACCCAACCTAACCTAACCTAACAGTCAGTATTATACAAGCTGAAAAAACATAGTTTCTAACACCGTATTTATGTACTGGAACAACAAAAATTTCTGCGATTGATTTGTTCTTGGGCTTGGGCTAAAACGCTAAATCAAATGAATCGATATAATCTTTCGTGAAATTCTACAAGAAAATTGCTTCAAGCATAAACGATCGACTTCGGTACACTTTATTCATTTTAAAAGTGACCAGATAACTGAGAACACTAAAAGAGATGTCTTCAATTCGACACTTATTTACTCGAAAAGCAAGAGCACTGTTTTATTCTGAAAAAAGTATAATTAACCGACTGAATTCAACTCTGGAGAGCACCTGGAGATTTCATATTTAAATCTATTTACTCGAATATTTGGTGGTGTGTTTTATTGTCGACGAAGTTGGTAGCCCGTTATAAAAATTTCAAATTATCAACTAATTTTAACCTCAACAAATCAGGTCCAACCTCGGATACATTTCGTGCATGAAAAAACATTGAACCTAAGTTTTAACTAACTTTAACTACTTTGTGAAGAAGAATAACTGATAATCGACACTAAAATATAAGTTTACTCAAGATATTCAGTACCTTAGTAACGACGCGCCGCTAACCATGGCATACCCTGACACATCAGGGCACGCTGGAGGCTTAGATATTTCAAAAATCAAATATATTCAATATATAATCGCAACATTCCCTTAGTGATATAATGATAAATATCATCACCCCAAATAAAATCTCCTCCATCAAGCAGTTCTACCATACTTCCAAATCTCCAATCAAATAATTTAATTTATGATTTTGGTCGCACAGATTTGCAACGCTGATAATATATTTATTTTACAAAATTTGTTTGCATATCCTTATTTAAAATAATGCTCACAAAAACATTCTCAATGACATCTGTTTATCATCATTATCAAAAGTTTTCTCAATAGTATCTCAATATCATTCTCAACAACTCACAATTCAAACATTCACGAATGACACCTCGAAGCTTAGTTCACCAAGTTCATCCACATTTAGTTCATTCAAGAATGTATCTGCTATTAAAAATAATCACTGACTTATTAAATGTCCCTCCTACATGCTGCCGTTTACCTCTCCAACTTTAGATAACACTCCCTATCAAAAACTGTACAAGCCAATAATTACAACACACCAACAAGTTTGTGTCGCTTCCAAGTATGTTGTGCCATTATTTGGCCACAAAAATTATAATCAATATTGGCGCTGTGTGAATAAGGTCTAGTGTAACCACCGAGCAGAAGTGAGAATATAAAAAGTGAAAGAAAAACAAGAAAAATTAATAAACTTAATGAAAACTGCCAACTATCTACCACGTCAATGTGATTATGGCACCTAGTGTCGTTGCATTTGAGTGGAACGTGATTGGCTTTCAGCTGCCAGCTGCCAGTTGCCAGCTGCCAGCTGCCCTCAATCCCAACCACCTCTCCCCCTGCTTTGTGACTTTTACAAGCAATATTCGCTGCTGTTGATAATGAATTTCAGAAATTTCCGACTTATGCATGTGTGTGTGGGTGTGCGTGAATTCGCCACATGCAGCGTCAATACCGTCAATTACTTCAATATAGTTGAAAGTTGGCCACGAATTTTTCACCTCGCAACTTTTCCAGCGGCATTTGTTGCATGTGTGCATTCCCAACAGGCAATATTGATGTGCATGGGAGAGTGTATGTGTGCGCATACATACATGTAGGTGTGTGTGCTGGCACGGCTGATGGTATTAGTCGAGAGGGCCAGCGAAATTTATGCGTTCAAATGAATTGGTACGTCGCTTATGTTAACGACATTACGTCATTAAAGTAAAACAACATCACTCACGCACACATATATATAATATACAACAACACCGTGTTGCAGCCTGTCAACTGCTCGTCATCATTGTGAGTCACTGTGAGCCTGGCTGCCATTCACCGCCATTGCGGTGTATGCCACACACACCAACACATGTGAGTATCATCTATGATCGCGCTCGGTGCCGCGACACTTGTTCGGCAATCAAGAATTTTCCTGCTTATAATGTAATAATTAAAAATAATGGCGGCCAATGACGCAGCGAAAGTTCGCCAGCCGCGCAGCTGCTGTGACCGAGCAGCTGAGGTTTTGACACAAGCAACTTTTGCTTGAGCACACCAAAGTGCATTTGTGTGGGTGTGTGAGCATATTGTTTACACTGATTGCTACCTCTCTCACTCTCTATCTTTCCCTCGCGCTCATCTGCTCGCCTTTGACTGTAGCTTTGATTTTCACACATGACACCCGCGTCATAACTCAAAAATATGCAATACCTGGTGCTTCCCTACGGGACGCGCGTGTGAAAATGTGAAATAATTTTGGCTGCAAAAGTGCGAAGTAGAGAAATTTTGCACATACTCAGAGTAGCGCGTAAAAGTTTTGCCGCCCTAATATAGTTTGTGTCCGGAGTTCAGATTATTTTTAATTTTATTTGAACAAATTTCTACTCATATTTATGGTCTCTCAATAATTTTCGACAATCTTACATGTCGCCACCGTTTTCTTTCTATTCCCCCTAGTTTGCTATACAGTATGGCTGAAGGTATGCGACCCAAGCTATTTCAGTCTTGATCTCTCGTTTAAATTATTGAATCTCGTCTTCTTCCAAACAACTTCGACAACTGGACATCCTGTCAGAGTTTTAACCTTGCCACATAGCCGGTTAGACAATAATCGCCCAAAACCCACAAAACTAAAGAAAGGCAGACCTTGCTGAGGAGCTCAGTAGACCGGTAGCGATTTACCGCGCTCCAGAAAGAACTCACCACTGAGCAAGTACTAATTATAGGTCAACACTTGTCAAGCTCAGAGTCCCAGCCATACAGTGGCAAATCGTAAGAAGTTAGCGGTAAATGCCGAATAATTTGCTCAATACCATGCTTAGAAATAAAAATTTAATAAATATTACATATAATGCGACAGTATGCCGATAAGTATCTCAGGGGTGAGTGAAGGCATCTATAAGAACAACTAACCTGAGGGCTTGAATCATATAATTCCCATTCCAATTCAGGTAGTGATTAGCCCTAATTTCATGCTTCATAGATATGCCTTCGATTCGCCGAACCTGGGGGAATGGTGAATCGAACAAACAACTAGCCTATTATATAGCAGCCGCGTTGGTTCGACACTTCTTCACCCGTTTTGTTTGGGGCATAGAAAGGGGTTACTTTACTAAAGTGTCCACACACTTTCTCTATCTACAGATCGAGGTACCTTCAGTTCCCATTATATATATATATATATATATGTGTGTGTGTGTATGTGAGCATGCATTGCAGGTGTCAACTTAATTCATTAAATTGATTCCCGTCAACCCAAGCAAATTCGATGTGTTACCACTTAACGCCCGCGCAGTAAATAGACAAAAACAACAACTAAGTTAGCAAGAACAACAACAACAAGCAAGCAAGCATCTAATTGCTTTGAATAGTAGTGGTGTTAAATTGATTGCGATGATGTGTTAGTGAGGCCAAGGTGCATAATGAAACGGTGGCAACTGCGATTGTCACCAATGCAACAAAATTTGTGTTGGAAAAAAAAAACAACAAAAACATCAAAAAAAAAAAAATCAGCATGAGTATGAGCAGAAAGTTCAAAGGGGTTAATCAGTTTCAATTGGTTCGCTGGAGCACAAGTGAGCAAAAGAAGAAGAAGATGCAGAGCTGCTGAGTGTGTGTGTGTGTGTGTGTGTGATATTGTAAGCTCTATATGCAAAGAGCAGCTGAATACTAATGTAGCAGTTAAGGAGGTAGGAAAAATCGAAAAACGAAACTATTGGAAGCGGGTGTATATAAAAAATCCTGAAAAAAAAACTACTTTCATTTGGCTAAGCAGAAAATTTTCAAATATTTAGTTGCGAGTATGGTCAAAATGAGGTTCATACAATAAAAAATACATTCTTATCTATAGTGGAATCCTATCAAATCGGCAGCCTTTGCGCATTTCTCTTAAGGTTTGGAGCGTAAGAGATTTCAAAAGAGTAAGTCGAAATTGATTTATTACCATCTTGAAGTTTCCATTCGGTGTTTTCGGTGTGCCATTATTATCAGCACTAATTATAATACTTTTAAATGTCGTTCTCAAGATATTAAGGTCTGACTGATTCGGTTGGCTTAAGACGACGCATCTGAAATAGTGCTGTAATAGATGTCTAAAGAATTTCATTTACTGAAATATATGAAAATATAATTCGAACACCAAGAATCCTTAAAGTTTGTGTAAATTTAATTCTCCTCATCCATCCTCTCCGCCATCTTCAACCTTATTTTCCATAAGGAGCATAAATTTCCTTACATCAATATTCCGTTTCACAGCAACCATTGTACTTGTGCCTGTGTGTGTTTTGTCACTATTATTATGAAAATGCAAAATTCAATTTACATGCTTGTCCAGTCGATTTATTTCAATAATGTGTCCATTCAACGTGCGCGCATACAATTCCAGGCCAACGCATAACAACAACAACAACAACAACGTGAGAGAGAGTGCAAAGAAATAGAAGAAAACCTTCACTAATACTCGCCAGCAGCCCGACTAATCCGCCATCAACCCAAATCAAAACCCTCACTACTCCCTTCAGCACACAAACACACACACACACATTCACACAGAGCGTGTGTGTGTGAGAGAGTGAGAAATTTGTATGTGCATTGGTGCGCGCTTTCGTCAAGCCATCGGTCAGCTACGTAGATGTGCTGATAAGTTCAGACCCCACACCAGCGCGAGCGCAAGCTTGGTGGGCAGTTCATGCAAAATTCATCACGTCTGTAGAGACGATTATGTCTGAAGGATTTAATGTGCGAATGTGCGAATGTGCGATTGTGGAAGACGTCCATCTCAAAAAAAAGTTGGCAAACTATCTAAGTATATATCTACGTACGTTAAGAGGTTGTGGTATTCAACTGGGCAAATGTTGGAACGCCAAACGTAGCGGCACTATCTTGTGCTGAGGGGCTTAGTGGATATAATATCATCACACAAGGGTTTGTGTGTGTTTTCAAGGAAGGGGGCTGACATAATCCAATGCAAAAAATGCATTTCAATAAAGTCACCGCTTGAATTGAGTTTCATTCGGTGTGCTGACCGTTTACGTGCGACCCCAACGTGGACCATCGCCTCGGCGACACCACAACTCAGTTATTTATTCTATTTTATTTTCCAGTTTATTTTATTTCATTTTTCATGTTTGCATTTCTCATCGGAAAAGTGCTATTTCATGTACCTGTTTCGCAAGTCAATTCAATAGCGTATTCTTTGGCAAATGGAATTTTCGAATACTTATGAAGCATTTTGACATTTCTTCACAAGCAAATTTTATTGTTCATAAAAAAAGTAAATAACTTAATATAATACTCATAGATACATAAACAATAAGTACATGTTAGTAGAAAAAATTTTTTGATTTTAATCTCACATATAAATTTCCAACTGTTCTGTTCAATCTCTTCTTACGATTCCCTTTGTCGGCTTTCTTGTTGCTGTGAGATGTTCGGCGGGTCTTTTGAGAGATTTCTTTCTAAATTTTTTTGTAACACTTTTATCATCTCCATACAAATGGTTGATATTAACGAATATCTCCTCAAAATTCTAACCTCAAATATTTTGAAACCCCGATAATAAAGCATTATTTTCGAAGTGCTGTTATCCGTTATCAATATCTCATTTAATGCCACTTTTTCCGCTAAAAAAAAACTCAATTCCCTTGAAACCATTTAGAATATTTAGATAACCTACCGTAATAGTACAACAACAAATAAAGCAACATTAAAGAATTTCTTTTTGCGTTTTAAAGCTCGAAGGACAAATACGAAGAGAAGCGAATTTTGAAAATCGTATGAAATAATAGATTTTCCGAGTAGTTGAAAGTACTTACTGCTCTAACTTCTTTAACTTTTCACGCTTGTTGCTTACAAAAACAGTTTACAAAAAACAAAAAAAACAACAATCAAGATTTAGCAGACTGCTATCTATAACACCCCTTTGTCGAACAAACTGTCAAGCCAAAAGAAATAGTGCAAAACAAAAGCGAAGCCAGCGAACTTTTGCTAGTTATTGAAGAAAAGTGAAGTCAACGAGACCCTCTCTACTCACTGTAAAGGTCGACCGGACCAACGCTACAGATAATACGCGAGCGCCTTTCCAGCAGCGGGAACACAACAAGCACACACAAACAGCAGTCAGAGCAAATGCAGAAGACAAACACCTAGAAGGTCCGAAAACTAGATATCCCCACGCCGCTCGGTTGACTCTTACAATTGTTCTTTTTCCTGCTTTCCTCAGCTAAGTTGATAGGTAGTTAAGTTGGAGACGGCGAAAGGCTCAAAGCGGCGGCGGCGGCGGGACATAAAGCAACAAATATTAGTGAAGGCCAAAGTGTTGTGAACTGAGGAGGGCGGAGTTGGAGAATTGGGCGCGTTGGAAAACAATGAAAGGCGAGGAAGTTTCTGCAAGATAAGCATACATACATACATATCTATATAGAAGCAGTGCAGAGGTCAAAGGCGCACTGGGGGCTGTACGCTTTTCGTTGAGTGAATAAAAATAATTTTATTCGGTTAGAAGTGAAACTATGCCAAGAATGTGCAATTAGTGAAAGACGACGACAACGACGGCGACGCCAACGCTACGACCAAAACAGACAATGTGGAAGACACAGAGTGCAAAGCGGGCGCATAAAGGGCGCCAGAACCCGGCAAAGGCAAGTCAATGCACAACTTTGCGGCGAGGGAAGTGTTTTACACGCTCAGCGCAAGAGTTCCGACAGCTTCCACAGAGAAGCATTAACAGCCCCATACAGAAGACAATACAGAAGACTGAGCTTCAACGCCACATAAGCAAAGTGTCACAACAACAACAAACTTGAGCTGAACTTTTGCAAAAGCATAGAAAATTATAGTGAAAACAATAGAATTGAAGGGCGGCGCTGTGAACTCAAGTAGAGTTGTAAGGTGACAGGATGAAGAACGAAGGCGGCCGATGAATGGCAAGAGCAGTCGGCAAGTGGCAAGCAGCGGCGAACATTAAAGGGCGCAAAATGAAAGGGACACCAGCATAGTGCGCACCACACAGCGTTGCTGTTGCTTTCTTGCTTGTGTCCCTGCCTGCCTGCCTGCCTGGTGCTGTGTCTCTCTGTCTGTCTGTCTGTCTGTCTGTCTTCTGTCATTATTTTATTTATTATTATACGAGCGCGCCTTGTTGCTCCACTAGCTCCACAGTTTGTTGCTATTGTTGCTATTGTTGCTGCTGCTGGTCGTTAGTGTATTGTGTAATACTGAGAGCTATGAATATTTTCGTTTACCCAAAGCCACGTCCCCCCTCCCCCCCGCCAAAGTGCTTTCGCTTCACTTTGTCTCTACGTTAGTGCAAATTAATTTTGATTAAATTTATATTTACTGTGAATGTTTTGATATCTACCAGCATACAAACATATATACACGCTGTAATTGTGACTAGTTTTAGGGGGGTGGCTGTGGCATAAGAGCAAGCGCGCGGCATCAAATCGATTTCGGGTCGCTATTACATTATGCAAATACGCGAGAACAGTGCAAGGAATGCCGTTATTTAGGGAAATGCGGAAAAGTTTAGGGAATAGTTAAGACGATATTTATATATACATAATACATACATCTATTAAATTTCTCAGCTTTGTGCCAATATTGTTATCACTAGCAAACTTTTAAATATATATTTGTTTTAATAAAATAATAGAATTTCGAAAATTACCTTTTGGGAATTAAGAATTCGAATAAATAAACTACAAAAACTAAATGTATATATGCGCATTGTGTACAGGGTGATCCAAAATATAACTATTTTCTTTGACGCAATGAAAAAAATCTGGTTAAGAGATTTATAAACTGCTTAGTTATTAAAAAAAAAAAAATAATACAAATGAGGACATTATTTTGGGAAATTACATTATCCATATATTCTCCTAACTTGTGTTCTATAATAACAAGTGTCTTTCAAACCTCAATAGCAATGATAATTGTTTAAAGCTTTACTTTTATGGTTAGCCCAAAAGAAAAAGTCCCTTGAAGACTTGTTGGGGCTATTAGGTAAACAGTTAACTCTTCTGAGTATCACATTTTGTACCAGCAACAACAAATAACGCGCACTTCAAGCATGTAAACACTCCGAAACTAGAATGCTGATAAAAAAAAAATTAAGTTTTGTGAAATGTAACGGGATTTTGATCTACCTTATGCTTATGAAGATCTGCAAAACACTACCATAATAAACAATTGATGCTTCTGCTAGCAGATTCTTGTACTTTATAAGTTATATTTTTTAAACTATTGCTCTGTCATCATCAAAGATCATCATCAGAGAGCTTCAAAGTATCGTCTATAGAGATCGGTGTCTCTATTTCTTCGACATAGAAAACGATGTTGCACCGATGTTGAGCCGTTATACTCACAACTCAAATCAACTCAAAAACAATTAAATTTTAATTTAAACAAATGAAGTAATACAAGCAGAAAAATAAACTTGAAAACTTTTTACAATTACTAATTACAAAAGTTTCAGTTTTTTAGATCAAATGTAGCACATATTATAAGGAATAATTTGAACAGTTTTGAAGCCAATGAATTAGTTAGAATAAATATTCATGGAAAGTTAAAGATATATCAATATTTTCTAGAGTATAAAGTGAGTGGTGATAAATTATATTAACCATCTTTAAATTAACTGCATACATTTGGAAATAGTCCTATATTTATACTTATGTGGAACAGGGTAAAAGAAGATTGTCTTGCCAATATGCACATAAAATAAATTTAGTGAAACCAACAGCTAATTTTCTCCATAAAATTAATTACAGAAAACAAACATTTATTAAATCATATAATTTCCGAGGTCACTGTCATTGAAATTAATTTCTTTTCACAATGTATTAATTCAAATACTACAACATTAGTTAGCAGATGCGTGTATATACGAGTATGTATCTATGTAAGACCACAGACCCACCAACAACAACACTCCATATATAGAAGAGTAAGAAGAAAAATCAGTGAAGAAGTAGAGGAACTCCTTTGCCAGTATTAAAATTGCCATATCAACAAAATATTTGCCAAATTAAACTAAATGGTCTTTTATTTGATATTTAGTAATCTAATTTATATATATTTATATATATAAATATATATACGACACTATGTATCTGTATAGTATCCAGCGGGCGATTTATAATCAAGCCTTAAGCCACATGTAATTATTAAATGTCCTACAGCAACAACTACAGCCAAGATTTGGAGCCCTCCTGCTTACGGCGAATTAAGATTTATTTCGTATGGCGAATACTCGCACGAGGGCAACTGATTTTATCTGAATTTCATAGCTAATTTCCTGTAATCTATTTCATTAATGTCGCTCATTATGTATTCAATTTTTTCTGGCACAATTTCCACAATATTTTTTCACATATTTCCCTTTCTTTCGCTCTTTTCAATTTGCAGGCCGAAATGAACTCATCGCTCGTTATATTAAGCTACGAACAGGCAAGACGAGAACGCGAAAGCAAGTCAGCTCGCACATACAGGTTCTGGCCAGGCGGAAATTGCGTGAGATTCAGGCGAAAATCAAAGTCGTAAGTAAAATGAAATGTTTTTTTTGTTTTAACAAATTTTTATATGAAAAATATTTAGTTTTGCTTTAAATATCTTTAAAAGTACTTTATTTTCGTCGTTTTAAATATTTGACTGTGTTTGACTTTCGTCATCCAAATTCATTTCAGCTTTACTTTCATTTTACTTTTTACTCAATTTATATGCATATTTGTATTTATTTTTATTTTTCAAATTCGTATATGAAAAGCAAGGTTTATCTGATGTCTTTGAAGTGGCTATAAAGTATCGAAAATTTGAAAAATATGGCAATTTAAGACATCTGCATCGAATTATATATATTTTTAAACTATTTACAATTAATTCATAAATTTTAATTCAAAGGAAAATCAATTATTATATTAATTTGAAAATTTCTATACACGGCGCGAAATAAGTGCATAACCCAACTTGCTATATAAAATATAAGAATTTTTTGCACCATCAATCTCATTAAAAATCGCACACAAATTCATTACTATTCATCACTATTATTCATCACTAATTCTTTACAATTATTCATTAGTTTTGTTCGGGGTTTCGAGAACTACTAAAAACTTAGAAAACTTAGAAACATAAATGAAGCGCAAAATATTTTAACAGTGCGCAGTGAATTTGTATTTGCCGTCGTCACTTTAGCGAACCTTTTCCAGGTTTTATTTTACAAAACATGGGGTTTTACTATTTATACACGGCTTTCTCGGCTCTCAGAATCATAACCCAATGGAATCCAGTTCAGTTTTGAAATATATAACAAAACCCGAATTTGTACATCCTCATGAGTATTAATTTTTTGTTGTTTAAAAATGTAATCAAAATATATATTTATATTTAATATTCGCTAATTACCTGATCCATAATAAGTGAGCACACACTTGAAAAGTGAGGTTAGGAGCTTATAAAATATCCCAGGTCCAACTCTACTTCTTCAAAACACTAGGATGTTCGACGACTTCAAAATAATATAAAAAAAATTAGAATCTTGAATAATAAAAATAAAATTTTTCTCTTTTTTTAACATTTTTGAAAATATGCTACACAAACACACAGATCAAAGCGATGCAATAGAATGTATGGCGAATTCTCAAAGTAATATTTAGAAAAGAAAAGTAAAACAGCAACAACAAAAAAGTATTTGAAAATGAAATGCAAGTAAAAGCAGATAAAGTGTTACAGTTTTAATTTTATTCCATCGAGTTGCTTACAAAGCAGCGAGTCGGAGTTTATATCGTAGTACATATGTATTTTAGATGTTTGTATGTATGATTAGGGTGTGTTATTGATATGATTTTATTTTAATATTTTTCTGTACTTTTCCCGTTACTTTAATGGCGCACTTATTTTCGGAGCCTAATAATATTTATTATTAATTATACATACGTATATATGAAGATGATAAAAACATTAATTTTTATTGTTTAACTTTTGAATTTACTTGTTAAATTTTTAAATTTATTTTCATTTATATTTTTTCAGTTAATTTTATTATATTTTATAAAATGAATAAATTTTTTATATTTTGTTAATTAATTTTACTTAGTTTCACTTACTTTTATTTCATATTTGCTTTGTTTTAAATTTGTTTTGATGAAAAATAATACGTTTATAATATGCCCCGGTTAATTTCATATAAAAAACTTGAAAAATAATTAAATTTGCAAGATTTTCAATAATTTGTTTATTTTGATTAATTTGTAAATGTTTAATAGTTAAAAAACATAATATGTTTAGAACTTTTTTGGTAAATTTTATTCAAAAATTAAAAATAAAAAATATGCAATTATATTAAAAAGATGACATTAACAAGAAATCTTAGATTGTATTTATATGTTTTTTATCTTTTAAAATAATTGTAGTTTTTTGTAATTATTTTTCTAATTAAAAATTTGTTGAAAAGATTACCAGTATGCCAAAAAGTTCATAAAAATATCATAATTTAAATGATTTTTTTGTCAAATAATTTTGAGCAAGCAAACTATCACAAAAAATTTTAATAAGAAAATAACCACCCCAATCTACATTTTAACTCACGCTTGACATATCTACATGCATATATTAGAGCTGTCTACTAGCAAGCGCATTCTAGCAAAATATCTATTTGCTCTCTTTATACCTTTGTACATATGTATCTATTTCGTTGTAAGTACGAATGTGCAACTGGGCGTGTGTGTGTGTTTGTAAAGGTATTCTTCGAAGAATATATATATATATTTCTATATACATATGTGTGCATGCATGCCGATGTATGTTTCCGTTTGTCCATTTCACTTAAGAGTTGCTTTGTGTCGGTCGTCGTTACCTATATACACACACAAACATGCAAATATATGTACATGCAAACATATCTATATGTCCAAGTAAACGGCAAAACTTTATAAAAATTACAGTTTTTAGTGCCGTTTGTAGCATTTGAACGACTGCAAAGTTTCTGTTTGAGCTACATTTCCAATGTTATTGTTGTTGTTGTCGTTTGTGTTATAAATTCGTCTCTTAACCGAGACGACGTGGCCACCCAACAGGCGACGTTGCCAGCCCCTTCACTCCAGTCCACTCCCGCATTTCATACACCACCCCCCCCCCCCCCCCCGGCACCCCCTCATCGCACCATCGAGTGAGTTTGCGTTGCATTTTGCTTTGTGCTTTGTGTTTTGTCCTTTTCCATTTCTCTACTTTTCTATAATATATTTCTCATTTCAATTTTCTTCTGCTTTTTTGCTTTTTTGTTGTTGTTTGTGCGTTGCATCGCACTTTGTAAAGTGAAAATTCCATTGAAATCCTTTTTGTTGCTCGCTGACCGTTTGTGTACCGTAAAATCGGTAAGAAAAAACAACAACAAGAAAATAAAACAGAAAAACACAATGAAATGCAGCAAGCAAAAAGCAGCAACAACTAAATATAAAAACAAAATTTATTTTTATTTTTCTCTCTCTATTTTTCCTCTTCTTCAGCTTTGCTGGAAAGTTTATTTGATTTCAGCAGCAGTTTTGTTGCTTTATACGCTTTTGTTGTGGTTGTTGTTTTTGGTGTTGGCTGACTCCTTTTGGCGCGGCAAGAGAGTCAAGCTGCAGTTGCGATTTTTAATTTGTTTCCTCTTTTTTTTTACTTTAAAAAATTGCACTTCACTCTAAAATATATAATTTTAATGCCGCCCTTTCGGGTCACCTCCTCGGATACCCAGGGAATATATACATATATATAACATCTCTACATACAATCTCTTTCTTCTTAACCACAATCAGACATTATAACTGTGCCGTTCGATGGCAACTCTACCTCTCACGCATCCACGCATCAGCCACGCCCACCTCGGGGACATCTGCATTTAGTTCGGCCAACAGTATTGTCCACTTTAACTCTTTACGGCTTTGCCATTTTCCCTTTGTGCTTTGTGCTTTGTGCTTTGTTTTCTTCCACTACGTTCTTGTTTTCCGCTTTATTCCTTTGGTATTTTATGGCCCACACATTATGTCAAAAGGTCAAAGCATCAGAAGCAAACAAGCAAAGAGGCGAAAACAAAAGCAACAACATGAGAAACAAATAAACGGCAACTACATTTGTCCAACAGTGGCAACAAAAGGCAAGAAAGAGAAAATACATGCACACAGAAAGCCAGCCGGCACACAGCGGATGAGGAAGAGGAAGCAAAGCGTACATGGCAAAATGACTTTTTCAAAATAACTGTAATGTGAAAATGGCTTTTTGCTGCGCCGAAACAAAAGCCGAAAGGCAAAAGGCTCAAAGTTGGAATTCTCCAACAACTTCTGCATTTATAATGATGGCGTGCCAAATAGTAAACAAACACAAACAACAACAAATACTTACATATATATATTTATAATGAAAATTGTGCTTAACAAATAAAATCTACTTTTACACTCAAAATGCGACAAACAAAAAGGGCGCATTTCACAAAGTGAAATATTGTAAAGCCGCCACGTTTTCTGCTTCTTCTTCCTCTGTTGTAGTGTGTATTCTTGCTCTTCTCCGCTTACCTTTCGCAAAACGGTGTTTAATGGTCCAGTTGTAAAGGCTTTGTAGAACTAAAAGGATCTTGAAAGTGGGTTAAAGTGACCGAAGAATCGCCTGGCCGCACGTTTTGTGTGACAGTCAAGTGGAAGAAGCGAACGAGCGAACGAGCGAGCGAATGTAAGAGAAATAGAAAGAGCGTCAAAGTGCGCCTATAATATTATTATATATGTTATATATTATAAATATTATTAAGGTGAAAGGGCAATTTTTCGTTGGTTAAGATTTTTATTCGGAACACTTCATGCAAAATGCTTCTTCATGAGTAGTCTTATTTCGAGTTAAGCTCGATACTGAACTGGAAGAAGTAAAATACATGTGTATTGAGCCTATGGAAGCTTGTGGAAACTTGTCGAATAATAGTTATGCTCTACCATCGCAATAAAACTACAGCTTTTTTAAGTTTAAAGAACTTAGGTTACAAACTTAATACCAGCAGTTAACTGTTGATTAAGTCTACCGGAAGTTTAATTGCTGGTTAGAAACACTTTTAGCATTCCAACAAATTTCTGAAACGCTTTTGCACTCCGACTAAAGTACCTCTGAACAAGCAATTCACATTACAAATTTAAATACAGCAACCGTTTCTTGAGCTGTCGAAAAACGTTGAACTCCAAAGCTAGGATGTAATCCCTTTATGCCAAGTCTGGGCTGTAAGGCATTTGGCCGATAACTTCAATGTTTCGAGTATTCAAAATCGATTTGGTTTCCGCAGAAGTGTTAGAAAATCCATTATTCTTGACTTGTCACAATCTTGTAGACATTTTTGCAACTCCGTGATTGAATTTCTTGAGCCATATTTTGCACCAATCGACAATAAATAGCTAGAACTGCGTTGGTTGGTTCTATTGCCCAAAAGTGGCTTGATCCCACAGTTGTTCCTACAATAATAGTTCACGCACAACATCGACTTTCTCGAGAAGAACAATCATTCTTGGACGAAATTCGCCCCGTATAAAGATTATAATAGCTAAGTAAATAAATTGAAGGAAACCGTAAAGACACGAACCCTCGTAAGAACTACTATTCGGCAATTCGACCGCAATAATTAGCAAGATAATCTTTTTCAGTTTAATCGCAGCTTACTGAAGTGTCCAACAACACATTCTTATCCGCACAGAACTTGTTTCCATCCATCAGAATCTAGAAATCAGAAGCTAGCATGGTTATGAGTCTAACATTATGTTTACATTGGTCAGGAGAAGCGCTATTGTTGACGCCTCCGTTAAGCCAAAAGTGTTAGTATAAATTCATCAGCTAAGCTACTTGACAGTGTTTTTTTTTAAAGTGAGCTAAGTTAATCCAAAATTCATCCGGCCATAAGGAAACGCATTTTGAAGGCAAGAGATAGCTCATTATCTATTATCTTTTTATCGGTCTTGAACAGGCCACAAGCCACCACCATCACTACCTCAAGGGATCTCAACGTCAAGTTTTCAGTCGTCCGACTGCTCTCTAGGGTCCAGTTGTACCTGTCAGCAATCTTTAACACGATTTAACGTTATATAACTGTCCGTCTTGGTTTTAAATTCTGAATACGAAGTAGAACAAGAAACTGGAGCGATATTCGGACGTTCTAATCATATTTCCAATCCCTTTAACATTTTAGGATCCTTCGCTTATCTACCTACATTTTGTATACTTTCCGGAAAAAAGTCCATTGTCAACCCACAACTATTTCGATGTACACTGAGGTACACTACAAGAAGTATATTATATTTAATTTGGAATCTTTTGCTTGACTAGCTCTGTAATATGTGGAAATGCGTTTTATGGGGTCCCTTTAAATTTTTCTTTTCGTTTTTTTTTTTGTCATAAGAAATTCCTCACCGTTTTCTGGGTCACTTTGTAGTGGGATATGTGCTTAGATGCTGCGTGGTTGTGTGTCCCCCCACTCATTGTCGGTGAGTGCAAGGATGAAAGAAAGAATGCAAGGATGTGCATACAAAGATGTATGCGGTTGCTTTTCCTGTTTTTTTTTTATTCTTTTCAAGCTTCTGAGCTTCTAACAACCACAAAGAGATGCCCGACCATGAAGGTAAACGCTGCTTGTTATGGCACGCATGGCTTGCGCTCAGTCAAAGTAGCCAACGGCAAGGACACAAGCCGTGTAAAAGTGACTTTATTAAAGAGTAAGCAGGGCTTTTGAGTTTAAAGAGATAATAAAATAATAATATACATATCTACTAGCGAGATATTAATTTATTAAAGAGCCATCATACAACTCACATCAAAACTCATCACTATGTATCATCGCATTTCGCTAAGCCAATATGTTATATGAATTCGATTTCAATAATCAAGCTACCACTTAACGTCTTAGCCACTGCGTTACATAATACCGAATTGCCCATGCGCCTCATCGAGCACCACCTTTCAACTTCATTGAATATTTTCAGGAACCCAACGGCATCGGCGGCATTAATGGTCACGCCCATTCGCTGCACTTGATCAGCGAAAAGGAAAAGGCATTGCAGGCTATGAGCGGCATGACCAGCTCACAAATTGTTTCGGCGCAAGCAGCGAAAAATCTCGCATATGCCGCTTCGGCGGCGGCATTCACTGCAGCCGGCTTGCATCAGCCAACGCGTGGCGCTGTAGGGCCACCAGGTGTAGGTGCCCCACCACCACTATCACCAACAACACTGCCGCCTGCGTCTACATCAGCAACTTCCGCGTCGGCAACAGCAGCTGCTGCGGCAGCGGCGGCGGCGGCGGCTGCTGCGCAACTAGTCGGATCGCATGCGCATGCGTATACACACCTACATACGCCGCATCCACATACACATCATCTCCATCAGCATCACCACCTCAACCACCTTAGCCAACACCACAGCCACCAGCCCCATCAACACCACCACCACCACCACCATCACAGCACTAGCGCACATCCGTCCACGCATCCGCACTTGCCGCAGGTCACCACAGCGGGCACGCTATATTTACAGCAACAACATGCTGCGGTGGTAGCGGCAGCGGCCGCAGCGCAGGTGCATCAGAGTACGACAGCGGCAGCGACGACAGCGACAACAGCGGGAACGGCGGGAACGGCGGGAACGACGTCTGGCGTGCCACATGCCGCACACACGCATGCGCATACGCATACGCATACGCCATTGCATCATCCACCAATGTATCCGGGCGTAAGAAAGTTCATACATACCTACATACCTACATACATATGTAAATTCTATGCGCTTCTAACGAACTCGGCTAAATTTTGTGCTCATTCTTACAACAAAAACAAAAAACAAAAAACAAAAAAAAAAACAGCGAACCAAAGAAAATAACAGAAATCGCAATATTGTACCGCTAACTCGCTACTCGTTGCGTTGTAAATAAATCATTCGTTGTGCGCTTCATAATCCTCTATATCCATAGTTGTGTGTGTATGTAAATGTAAATGCATTTTTTTGTATATGTATGCGCCTTTGAAGCACCTTTGGCAAGTTCATAAGGCATAATAAAGCCATCACATATTTGTATGTTTTTAGGTTATGGTGTATTTATCACAACGCATTTCGATTCGTTGCCCTTAAAGGGGCTCATACGCTAACGCAAATCATCGTTCGCTTCATCTCATCTGCAGTGTTGGCAGCCGAAAAGTTTAAAATAAATTTATAAAAAAGTCAAATGTTTAAAAACATTAAAAAAGAATTCTTAAGTTGGTTGGGGGTCCCGAAAACGCCTGTTGTTGTACAAACAGCAAACTCATATCTATGTAATCAGCATTCGTGAATTATATTATGTATATGTTTACTCTTTCAATTGCTAAAACCAAAAAACAAATAAACAAACAACAAGCTAAGTGCTAAGAGCTCTCTCATCAATATCGCTATATAACCCTAAATTTTGTTGGCTCTTCATATAAACCTTGCTTTTCGCTGGCTCATTTTGTTCACATGTATTTTCATTTCAATTTAAGTACATAATCTACTGTACTGTACTGCACATATATACATGCATATAATACATACATATAATTATTAAAAATAAAAACTAAAATAAACCATGCTCACATACATTTTCTCTTCTATCTACTTGCTCTCGCTCTCACTCGCGCCCACAGCAATTCTGGCAGCCCGGTTTGCAGCCCAGCACCTCACAAGAGTAAGTTATCTTGAATAATTTTTTGTTGCTGAGACATTGAAATTGTTTGCATTGACCGCAGTTTTTACGATTACAGCATTAAGCCATTCGCACAACCCCCCTATCCCGCCGGCAAACCATCGACAGCTGTGTCTGGTGACATCGAAGCAGGTCTTCCGCCAGCACAACTGCCGTGGGAGGGCAGAGCGATTGCGACGCACAAATTCCGTTTGCTCGAATTCTCGGGATTCATGGAGATACAGAGGGAGGAGATTGTAAGTTCAAAATCAAATAATATTCATAGTATTATTTAAAAAGAAATGTATAGATAAAAATGAATGAAATGAAATTCTTATTTTCAGTATCACCGACATTTGTTCGTACAACTCGGCGGCAAACCGTCCTTCTCAGATCCGCTACTTGAGGTAGGTGTTTACGATTATTCATCAAAATTATATTGGGTTAGGTATTGTTGGTTAATAGTGACATCACACTTAGACCATTGCCATAAAATATTTTGTGATTCCAATAAGCTCCTGAAGAGAAACTCACTAGATCTCTCACGAAGGACCGGAGCTTGCTGGAACATGAGGTCTTTAGCTCTGCCGAAGTACTGATAATTGAGGCCCAGCATTGAGTGTTAAATAAAACGAAAATAAAAGAAATCCCATTTCCAAACCAGTATGAGGCCTTTGCAAGTCCATAAGCTAGACAGTTTCCTATGTTTCCGTGGATGTTATGTGTTTCTTAACCAGTTTTCAGCGCGCAGCCGGTGAACTCTGGACTTTTCCCTGTTTTATTTAACTTTATATTTTATCTTCTAAAGTCTACGTGATTCTTACTGTTTCTAAATCGAGGTTTTATTCGGGAATATTACATATTGACACTCGACGTTAGAAGACGCACTGGTTGGCGCTTCAATTCAGGAATGGCTCTAGTAGTCGTAAGTCTACAAATATACTCAGGTGAACTGTGCCTCCATAACCTTCCAAATGGTTAATATGACAATGCCTGTTTTCAGTATATCTGAGCAGAACATACTCCACCTTAGTCTGAGAAAAACCGGTCATGAAAAAAGGAAAGAAGAAGTTTTGTGTTATCCTGCTTCTCCAGACAGAAGGAACATATTGTGTTCTCGACCCCATTTGAAGATCGCATACTGACCCTAAGGGCTACACGTAACCTGTTAACAATACAAACAGAAATCACAGTTATTTCCTATACAATTTCCTTCGAATTTTTTAAATTAATATCTTTAAAAATTCCCCAAATACTTTCGGTTATATGAAGCCGACCGTTCCGGTATTAAATAATCGTCTTTCCAAAAGCATAGCGTTGATAGTACGTCTATAACTGAAACTCGATCCTAAAATTATTGAGGTTTTCTCTCTCTAGTAAATGACAAAGCACCGAGACAACTAAGCCAAATCCTCAAATAACACAATTAGTGCATATAATATTTAATTAAGAGATACATTTTCTCTCCATAGACTGTTGACATCCGACAAATCTCCGACAAATTCCCAGAGAAATCAGGTGGTCTCAAAGATCTCTACGAAAAAGGTCCACAAAATGCTTTCTACTTGGTTAAATGTTGGGCAGACTTGAATACCGGCAGAGAGACGGGTGATTTTTATGGCGTTACGAGTCAGTAAGTATTCTAAAATAGAAATAGCATAACTTTTGCAGCTTTATTAATCCCTTTGATCTTCTCGTGCGTTTAGATATGAGAGTAACGAAAATGTTGTGCTCGTCTGTTCGACAAAAGTCTGCTCCTTTGGCAAGCAAGTGGTTGAGAAAGTGGAAACGGAATACTCACGCCTGGAGAACGGTCGTTTCGTATATCGCATACATCGGTCGCCGATGTGCGAATATATGATCAACTTCATACAAAAATTGAAGGACCTACCCGAACGATATATGATGAATAGTGTGCTGGAGAACTTTACAATACTGCAGGTGAGTAGTTGAAACGCACGATTTTTGATGTAAGCGAGAAATTTTGCACGCGCTCTCTCTTCTCTCTTCTCTCTTTAATGCAGGTGATGCAAGCGCGAGACACCCAAGAGACCCTGCTCTGCATAGCGTACGTGTTTGAGGTGGCGGAACAGAACAGCGGCGCCACACACCACATTTACCGATTGATAAAGGAATAGCATGAACTGCAACTGCCCAATCTAAGCACACACAATGAATTCAATAGTAGTAGTAGCAGCGGCATTGGCGGTGTAGGAAGCGGAAGCGTAGGAGGCGTAAGCAAGTGTGGCGATAGCGATCGACACGGCAGTGGCGCATTAGCGGCGACCATGGACGACGGTTCGATAGGCGGTGCCAGTGTGCGTGGCTTGGCGCTGACAGCGGCGGCAACAACAGCGGCAGCAACAACAAAGGACGCGCATGACAATGTCGACAGCACCAGTTGTGGTGGCAATACCATCAACAGCAATAACAGCACAAGCAGCGCTAACAATAGCAACAACAATAACGCGCGTTATCTCGGCAATCTCAGCGATTGCCAGAATGTGAGCAGCAGCAGTGTTGGCATTGGCGGCGGCAGCGATTTGAGTGTCACGGCAGTTGGCACATCCGCCATAACGCACATCAAGCAATCACCAACATCGCCCAGTCCAATGAGCAGCGGCGCTTTGGAGGCCACGCCAACTGTCTTACAACAACATCGCCACCGACAATCAAACGAGGCGTTGTACTGTGCCACAGCCGCAACGACCATTGTTGCACATCCCCATTCGACGTTGGCGACGCTCGACATGCAACAACAGCAACAGCATGCGCATGCGCACGCGCAACAACACCATCATCAGCAACAACAACAGCAGCAGCAGCAGCAGCAACAGCAACAACATTTACAAAGGCTCGGCAGCTTGAGCAACATCAGCGCAACTGCAAGCGCGGTAGCTGCCGACGCCGTTTCAAGCAGTCGCGTCGGTATTGGCGCGCTCACGCACACGCTCGGCAGCGGCAGCAGCAGCAGCTGCAGCGGCTTACTAAGCGAGCGCCCCCCACCGCCACCGTACAACAGCAGCGCCGCCGTTATGGCTAATAAAGTATTCCATGCCGGCTCCTGCGCTGCCAGCAGCATGGAAGCGTTGAGCGGCGATGAACCACCCATAGCGGCGGCGAGCTCGCGCCTAACGGCTTATGAACAATTTCTCAAATTGTCCGCACAAGAGTATGCAGCGACGTCGGCGTCCGACAATGCGTCGGTGCTCAATTTGAGCAATATCGGAAAGGCGGCGTCGGAAAGCGATTTGATGTTGCGGCATGCGAATGTGGCGGCAGTTATGGCTGCCGCAGCGGTGGGGAGTGTCAGCGTGGCTGAGGGAGGCAGTGTTGGTATCGCGGATGGTTGTGAGCGTAATTAGTTGTTTGTTGTTGTTGTAATCTTAAAGATTCTGTATGATTGCGGCATTTGCTTTGCCTATCGACAGCGTGGTCTTCAGGCGCAGAGTGGTGTGCGACGCAGTATGCGGAGGGGAAATATTCTGATTAGCGCCCGGCGGAGCCGAATGCATTCAATGTGTGGCTATCATTCGGCTCGGCTCTAGCTCGTGGGTTTTCGTCTCTCAACAGACAGTTTCTTACCTCTGGGTGCATTTTTCGGTAGAGAAAAAGCGTTTTATAAGAATCCATCAACTCCTCTGAGGAGGAGGCTTGAAACTTGTAGAGCCCTATGTTTTGCATAATCAAGACACATACCACAAATGGTAGAACAAATTCCAAACCAAAACCATGGTATTATGGAAAGCTCAACTAGCTTCAAGCTATGGTCCATCAAGTAACGCTCTGCTTATAAATTAAGAAAAGTGAGGTTATGCCCATGTAACCGTTAATTATGAAAAAGTTTACATTGTAGTTCGATATACTGTTTCTTCTTTGGATAAAGATTGTTAAGGAGGTTTCAAAAAAAAACAATTCGGGTCCAGACCAAATCCTCAGCTCCTCCAAGCTGCCTCCGAAGCAAAATATTTCGAAGGTTAGTTTTCTTCATACTCTTCGGTCCACCCTTCTGGCTCCCGCGCTGTCAACCAAGCAAAAAATTGTTGTACTTGCATCGACACACACATACACATGTACATTTATATGATCTCAAAGAAATACAAGCAAGGTTTTTATTTGTTGAATTTCTTTATTTACTTGATTTTTTTATCTTTCTAAAAACAAATGCAATACAAATAATAAAAACTTAAAAAAAAAAATTAAAAAATGTTACTGACGCAATGCAATAAGGCAAAAAGTAATACAAAAAAAAAGATATTGTAAAAAATATAAAAATAAAAACTAATATAAGTAAAATTAAATTTAAATTAAATTAAATACATATGTATATAGTAAATATTTAAAATTGTAATTAATTAATTAAGCTTTTGCGTTAATACAAAAATCATCGAGCAAGAAAAAATTAAGCAAAAGTGAGTACATATCCACGCCAATAGAGACCAACAACAGCCGCAAATTAAATATAACTGTAATAATATACAAAAGTATATGCATATGTATGGGTTTATAATATTTCAAAAACAATTAATTTTTTAATTTTAATATTTGACTTTGAGTTAAGTAATGAAACAAATAACAGCCGCTGCTACTACAAACAGACACAGACATAGACAAACGCATACACAGTTAATATACAACAAAATAAAATATATTTCACTTTTTTCTTAATTAGATTATATTAAGTAATTATTCTGATGATTACTTTAACAAACAAATATATTTTACAATGTATATTGACTTACGATTTTTTTACAAAAAAAAAAAAAAAAAAAAATATGTTTAAGTGTGCATAAATATTTATACTTTTTTATTATAACATGCAATATATTTTGCAATTAAATATTCTTTTTGTAATTATTTTCACCTTTTTGTTTCAATTTATCGATAATATTTTTTAATATTTTTTTAAGATTACAAATCTTATTTTTGATTAAATTTAGTGCAAAGATATTGATTTCTTCATAAATGTGTTTAAATTAAAATTAATTTTACACACAACAACAACCAGCAAAACAAATCTTAATATTAAAGTATATAAGTATGTATTGTGTGAGCCATTCATACATATTTTGTATATGTAATTTATATTGACAGCAAAAACAAAAATGTTTAAATTTAATATTAAACTTTAAAAAACTGTTCGTTGTAATTAATTATTAATTAATTGTAATTAAGTGCTATTTGTGCGTAAATTAAATAATAAAAAATTAAAAAAACAAACAAATATAACTAACTGCTGTAATATATTAATAATTGAAAATAATAAATAAGAGTATATAAATACATATATACATAGCATATATATATATAAAATATTTTTTCTTTTTAATATTAAACGACAAAATTGTTTGTGCATGCGCAATTAAGAAATTTATGAAATTCTTAAACAAAAACATGAAAATTCATGCAAAGTGAATTGAACCATCCACCGTTAATGAAATGCGAACTCTATTCAATTGAATAATTTTAATACGTCGAAAAAAAAAAATAAAAAATAAACTTAATTGTGTAAGTGTGTAAAAGTGCAGAAAAATGTGAGAAAAATTTAGTAGACAAAAAATAAGCAAAATTATTGAAAGAGTAAGTAAATTTATCTATGAAATAAGCAATAAAGAAGTAAGCATCAGTTGTATTTTAAATAATTAACATAGAGTTGTAAAGTATTTTTGTTGATATTAAGTGACTTTTAGCCGAAAACAAAGAGAGTAAAGTAAAATAAATTAACAAACAATGCACGAGATCGAAAACGATTGAGTATAAATATGTTAAACAAAATTTAAATATAAGCATATAAAAAAAATTTGTTTATTGAAAATAAAACTTTAAAAAATCATTAATAAGAAAGTGAGGTTATTAACGCTTGCTTGTCTAACAGCAAAAATTAAACTTTTAAGCGGTAAAATCTTTTTTTTTTATTCCCAACAGTTAATTACAAAAATTATTTATTTGTTACCAAGTATTAAATAACTTAAAAAGTATGAATTAAGATAATTTCGATGTGTTGGTAACTTAAAAAGATATACAATGCTTCATAAAGGAAATAACTCACTTATTTTTTATTTTTGTTTCGAAGTATGCACAAAATAAAAACCAGACTTTTTCATCTTCAAAACATATTACTTTTTCAATTTCAGAATATATTATGTAAATTACAGCAATTCAAATATATAGGAAGCTACTACAAAAAAAAATTTTAAACAGATATTTTATATATATTTTTTTTCGATTTTACGGAATTTATCATAAGTGGTACAAAATTTCGTTTTTTTTTCAAATTTTTCGAAATTCAAATAATTTCATATGTTTATTATTATTCATATTTCAAATAAATATCATCATTTAATTTGTTTTTTTTTTTTCTTTTCAAAAACATTTTATTGCTTAAACATAACAAGCTATTGAACAAGCAAACGTTATTTAGCTTATTTAAAAAAAAATAAAAGAATATGTGACCATAATACAAAAATTAATAAAACTTAAATGAACTTAAAATTTATTTGCGCCAATTTTTTTGCAGCCCAAATAAAAACAATACAATTCAAAAATTAAGAAAAAAACATATTAACAATAAAATATAAATATGTTTTCTTGCGACTTTTGGTACATTTATATTTATGTGTTATTTGTCAATTATTTATATGAAAATTGTGCGCAATTTCAAAGCTTCAAATATTTGAAACAACAAACCTTTTTTATATTTTCCACTTAAAAATAAATTATGAATTGAAATATTAAATAATTATATTATTATAGTTATTAATCTGAAAATTTCAAATGTTTAAAAAAAGTAATGTTTATGAGAAAAAAAAAATATAAATAAATTCAAAAATTGTATGATAAACTTCGTAAAAATTACCTTAAAATAAAATTTATGTTTCAGTGATTTATATTTCCAAATTTCAGTGCGCAAAAAATACTAAATATTTAATAAAGAAAACACTTTCAGTTACAAAAATGCTTAAACTAATTGTTTTTGTAATATAAGCAGCAGCAAATTGGTTTGCAGTACCACAAAATATATTTCGCAAAACTGTTGGGGGAATTTATTACGCGACTACAATAACAGCAACAACAATAATAAAAAATTTATTGTAAACAACAAATGAAATACAAAAACAAAAAAAGGAACACGGACATACAGCAAAAACAAGAAATACACACAATAATAACAAATAAAAATAAGTGATAAAACAAGTAGTTTAAATTTAAAATAAATAAATAAACAAAAACCGCAGCAACAAATAATAAACAATATATTGACACAATAATTAAACAATAATTAAACAATAAGGAAGCGAAATTACAGAATTTTGTTAGAAAAAAGTGAAAAGGCGAGGAAGAAAAATAAATTTGATACCAGTAAAACTGCTTCGATTCGAATTTATTTTGAGTTTAAATATTGAAAAAAGCATAAAAAAAAACGAACAGTTATCAACAATTTTGTGTTAAGCATTTTTCACTTGCAAAACGTTCACATATTCCTAATTATTGCATAAAAAGGTCGGTAATGGAAACAGAAAATATTAATTTAAACCAAATCATTAATTTTTTTACTATTTCCAGGAAATTTTTTTTTAAATAACTTAGATTTTCATATAAAATTTAGTTTTCTAAAAGTCTCTTATCTATTATTTAACATTTGCGAAACCCAAAACCTTGTAAAATCGATTAAGACACGACAAAACGAACGAAACTATGAAGTTGTTGAATGAAGAAAATAGTGCCTATCCGGAAGAAGAGCTAAAAATCTTTACAAACCACTTAAACAAAAGAGAATAAATTGAAATTTAATATAAAAACAGTAATTGACGAGAAGGTTCATTGAATTAGTTAACAGCAGTAGAACAAGAACAACAAAAGCAATGTCAAGCAGTGTGAAGATTTTACAACAAACACATTAATCTGCCATCTTAAGAAAACCAAAATTAAAATATGTAACACTGCTGCCGCTACCTGTTCAATATACGTATTTTTTTTGTTTTTTTTTTGTTTTTTTGAGAAATTTATTTAATTTTTTATTGTCAACACACCTAAATATATATATTATTATACGAATTTCAAAAACTCTACATATTTGTTTTCGAAAAATTTCCAACAACAAAATATTTAAGTTGTTAAAACCATAAAATGTTTGTAAATTTCGTACTCAAATCATGCAAAAATAACAATAAAAATGTTTTAACTTCATTATTGTAAAGAGAAAGAAATGAAAGTATTGTAAAAGGAGGTTGGCGATTATGATAATAAAAATTTATACAGATATAAACAAATAATATTGTTTAAAATGTGTGTATGTATGTAGGTATACATATGTCTACAAGAAAATGCATGTTATATACATCATCATAATCATTTTGACGTATAAAACTCATTACAATACATGCATCTATAGTAGATACATGAATGCATACAATAAACACAATAGTGAATAAATTACATTTAATGCTAATGATAATAATTATTTGTAAGTGAAATGAAATTTAAAATTGAAATAAAAGTTTTCAAATAAAAATATTATAAAATAAAACGAAATTAGTTTTAATATTTTCGATTTAATCGAGCGTAGATGTGTCAATCAATATGCATAAATAGCATAAGTCAACTTCAGTCAAGGGAGGTAAATTGAGCTATGCTGACCTACTCAATCGAGATTCGACTCTGAAATAGTGAAAGAATCGCATACTCAACGAAATTAAGTGAATTAAGTAATCTAAGTCTTCCAGTTATTGGGCCGATCTTTTACACCTGTTCCTCTTTCTGTTGGCGGTGTGCGTCTTAATATAATCCCACAATATGGCGGATCCTGCAGATGCTAAAAAATTTCGAATGTATGATGTGCCATAAACACACACAAAGGTTAAATATGCTAAAAGGTTAGGCTTTGTTAATCAATAATTTACCCACCAAGTGTTAGAGTTACGCATTCAAGAAAGGCTTACCTAAAAACAATGTATTTTTTCTCCACAAATTTTCAATTAAAATAAAAACGCTGCATATTTTTAAGTTGATTTTTTATTGAAGCTATTTTTGGGATTTTTCATTAAGAATTTTTCTTACAAAAAACAAATGCATATTCGTACATTTTTTATATAAGTATGTATGTATATTTTGTAGCGATTGTTTGAATGTTTCATATATTATTCATTTTCATTTCATTATTTATTAATTATGTATAATTTTTCGTCGTTTGCGGCTTAGTTTAGTCAAGAAAGTTTGTTTTTGCTTACATTTCTATTGACAATCCAAAGTCATCGAAAGTTTTTTTTTTCCTAATTTTTGATTTTTATTTTGTTCGCACTATTTTTCGCACTTGCCTCGCTCGTGCGAGCGAATACAGCTGTTTTTTTTATTGAACTGCAGCTTTAGTTTGCAACAATGCAACGAACGAGCAACAAGCATATGAGACATAAGGGTGAGTGCACAGTGTGTCGAAAACTACAACAATGTATGAGATGTATGTGTTTTCAATTGGATTTGCTGTTATTTTTAGTTTTTTTTTAATTTTTTAATTTTCAATTACGATTAACTACATAAAACCAAATTAAACATAAAGACAATAGCATCATATCATTCTACATAGTAATAAACAAATAATTACACATACATATATGTATATATATAATAATAATGTTGGGTTTTTAATTAGGAGTTGCGTGTATGTGTTTTTATTGTTGTTGCTATTAATTACAATATACATATAGGAAGATTTATAGGTTTAATAGATAGATAAGTAGGTAAAAATACCTGTGGACAAACATTACCACCAAAGTTACCGGTTTTACAAACATACAAGTGAACGCTGTATGTATGTATGTGTGTGTGTGTGTGTTTGTGTATTTAGTTTGTGTATGTTATGCATTTAGCTTGGTATAAATATAAGAACCTTGCTAAGGAGTATGTTCTTGCAATAGGCATATATATATCTAAATACAAAACGCACAGTGAAGTGTGTTGTTGTTGTTTCTGGTTGTTTCTTTACTTTTTTGCTGCAACCTAGTGTATAAATCTATGAAATTTCGTTTAAACTTCACAAAAGTGTGATAATACGCTTAATAATATCAACGCAAAATAACTTGCAGATTATTAATATTTTACAAATATGAATACAAATATATGTTTTTATGTTTACAAATACAAATTAAAGCATTACATTACTTTTAAGCATGTATACAACATATAAGTAATGGTAGTTATTTGTCGCTTGACTCATTTTATAATTTCGTTTATGTTTTTCTTGCCCCACTTATTTGTTTAATATTATTTAATTAAACTTATGAACATAATTATAATTATAGAAATAATTGTATCTAATGAATACAATTAAAATAAAAAAAAAAAAAACATTGTTTACACAATTCACACAAATATTTATGGTAGAGGAGTTTTAGCGTTTTTTGTTGTTGTAGTTTTACAAAAATTTAATTACAAAGTTGGTTTGGTAGTTTCTCAATATTTTCAAATAAGAGAATGCTGAATGTGATCGCCGCCAAGAGGGTTTAAGGAAGTACGCGTTTTGACAATTTTAATTAAAAAAAACTCAGAAGCTTTTAAGAATTTTCAAAAATACCGATAAAACCATTTCCATTCAACAGCATTTTTTGTTAAATATTATTTAGTTTCCACAAATTCTTCAAGCAACTGAAAATATGTCCCTATTGGGGATTGTTTATAAATATTATAAGTTTTTGCGCCTCAAGCTGAAATATAATTTTTATCAAATACTAACAAATACTGACAAAGAAAAAATTTTCTAATTTTCAACAAATTTTATTCGAATAGTGCAAATTTGTAATTTCAGCTAAAGATATTTCAAAATATTAAAATCTAATATATTTCTTGCTGAAGTTATTTCAAAACATTAAAATACGCATTTATGTTTGTCAGGCAAACGCATAAATCAAATCAATTCAAAACGCCTGAAACTATGCTAAGACTATTTTTTGCACATTCAAAATTTAACTTGGCGGAATATTTTAAAAAATTATAAGAAATTAGTTAAATAGGGTATAATAGAAATAGTCTGATAAATTGCTAGACGTTATTATTTGAAGGAAAGACAAAAAAAAAAACAGAAGCAGAAGAAATAACTTGAAATTTTTGCATTTTTCAATAGACATTCTTGAAAATTAACACCACTAAAATGTTGATAAATATCCAAATTGATCAATAATATGATCGAAATGATGCTACATTTGAGTCGATTACAACATATTAAAATATTTTCGATGATATTTTAAAATCAACAAACTCAATTCTTTCAAAGAACATAAACCACATATATTTTAGAAAGTTGCTACTGATGAAAACGAGACTCTATACACAGTATATGTGGAGCTAATATTTTGACAGCTGTTGAAGTTAATTTAAATTATTTCGGGAGCGAAAAACTTACTTAAAAAACAAATTTAAACAATGTTAGTACATTGAAAAATTGCAAAACATAAATTTTCACCGAATAATAATGTTTAAAAACTTGATTTATTTACATACAAAATATACGTGCACAAGCATATGTATATAAATATATATTAACCAAGTTTTACGATTTTAACTTAATTCAAAAACAAATTGAAACTTTCATAATAATTTCGAAATTGCTACATAGGTGGTGTTGTGTTAATTAATAATACTTTTGGATACAATTAACAAAGTCTGCAAGGTGTAATTGTTGTTGTTGTTGTTTGTTTTGGTTTCTCATTTGTTCATTTATTGAATACAATACGTTGTTGCTTGATTTTACAATTGGTGTTTCTTTATATTTGTAGAATATAAACTTATGTAAGTATGTATGTATGTATATATGTATATATGTATGTATGTAAGCATGCAAATGTATGTGGCTTGTAAGTTTTAAATTTTATTTTTTACAAATTTAAGCATAAATTGAGTTGTATATGCTGTTTTATCTTTCTTTTTTGTTGTAATAATAAAGAGTTGCATTCAGAATATTTAGCGCCGCAGTTTTAGAACTTTCTTTAAGTGTTTTTTTTAATTTTTTTTTATTTTTTTTCTCTTGAAAATACAGTATTTGCATGTTATTGTTTTCGTTTTTCTTTTTTCCTTGTCTTAATGCATAATATTTATTCATTCATTCGTCGTCATTATCATTGTTAGTTTGCGGCATACAGCTTGTGTTCATCATCGGCGTCGTTTCAAATTTGCAGCGTTTTTTTCTGTTTTGTTTCTTCCTCATTTTATTTTTTTGTAAAGAAGTTGTTAGTTATTCCGCTTCATGAATATTACAGCAGTTGGCAGCAATGAGATTTGGTTTTTGGCGGCTGTCGCACATCGGACTGACGTTGTTTCTTTCGTGAAGATATATCCCTGATTAAATCATAAAATACCTGCGCACAATTGAAAGAGAATGAACAATTTTAGTAAAAGTTTTAGACAAATTTAAGTATGTGTTTTTTTTTTCGCAAAGCGATTGAGTTAAAGAAAATGAGTTTAGTTTTCATGAGGTGAAGGTGTGAAATGCTACACAAACTACAAATAAACATAAAATATTTAATAAAAAATGCCATAATAAATAAGAAGTAAATATCATATATACAAACAAACTCATTCAGAAACATTAAAACAAAATTTGGAAATTTTCACATAATTTAAATAATGAAATAAAGCTGTTCGAAGCAAGCAATTTAGCCCAATAACTAAATAAGCAAAGGGTAAGAGTATAAAAACACAAACACTGGTATATACATAGTTAAGGCTTGTGTTTGGAGGCGTGTTCACATAGTTTGATGTATATTTACGTATGTATGTATGCTAGTATATGTTTAAAATTATATTCAAAGCTTCCAAGCATATTACCTTGTTAATAATTTTAATTATTGTACGTATGTGAGTTGAGTATATTTACAATAATTCAAAATAGAAAAAGAACAATTTCAACAAATATTTTTTTTATTCAACATAATTTCAGGACCTAACCTCAATTCGAAAAAAAACTCTTTTGATAAATACTTCGTAAATTTTTTCTTCCGGTAGCCTTTTTTGCCCCACGGCTTTTTTGATATAATAAAACGCTGATGGATGCGGCCATTTAATGAGTTAGTAAACAACATGATACTAAATAGAAAAACGGTTTCTAAAGAGAAATTAGTGTAATGTACCCAAATTGTGACATGAATTGTGACATGATAAAATGAAGACATAAATATTAAGTTATTATATAGTTTATGTTGAAATTCATCCAACTTCCCTCAGAGATCAGAAAGGGAACAAAATAGAGAGACAGTTATATAAATATATAAATAGTTGTGTCGTGTCGATACCAACAACTGTTACGGGTTCGTTCCGACGAGATATTTACCAAAATAAATAAGTTCATATCGTTTCTATGAGGTTGCGCCACCAGAATTGAATCCACATTTTTTACAGATAGACCTAACCTTCAAAATGCATAAATTTCACAACTTTCGAACGATTGGTGCGAAAATTGTAGAGATGAAAGTTTTGATGCTTTGAAAAGAACTAAATAAAAGGGAACTTCGTTAAAAAAAAAATGCTGCTTATACCAAAAAATGGCTTGATGAGTGTTATCCGGGCTCTGCGGTAGGCGAAGCAACAAGTCGAACCGGACAAAAATGTTGGAAAAAATTTACAAAATGATTTTGGTTGATCGCAAAATGAAGTCGATCGTAATAGCCTACATCCTAAAGATATTAAAGCAACGTGGAGAGATGCTCTCTCCTCTGAGCTCTGAGTAAAATGCCCCCAAGATAAAATGTTCACAATTAATCAAAATCACTTCTATGGACCTTGTTTTGAAACAACGAAATTGAACTTAAACTTTTTTCTAATTGCTTCCACATCCACCACATGATCCAAATCTGGCTTCCTGCGACTTTTTTCTATTCTCAGAGCTTAACGAGACCAGGGCAGAAACTTCAGGTCGTAGAATTTACTGATTTTTACTAAAATCAATGATAAATCATTTGTCAAATTTGATATGCAGAATGAATTTAGTTTGTACAAGTACAGATAAATTAAAAAAATTACATCGAAGGTATTTCGACTATTCGGGAACCCTCTGAACTAATATAATGAAATTACAATTGTTAATAAAAATCACTGTATACCTTTTTGTATGTAGTTAATAGGGTTAGTTGTGCATGCAGAGAATAAGCAAGGAGCGAGAGCCTTAAAACCAAAACTAAAAAAAAAATTAAACAAACCAAAAACTTGCTTTGAAAGCTTTTTAGCAACTAAGAGTAAAAAAAAAGACGCCAACTCAATTCGATAAGCAACTAAATAACACTAACAACGTTAATTAGTAAGCAAATAAGTAGCATTTCTATAAAATACGAATTAATAAATTAGTATGAGACCTTACAAAACTAAATTCAAGTATAAAAACTTTTCAACGATTTTGATTTTTTTTTTTTTTTAACAAACGGAAGGTCAGGTACATACTACAAACGGTTCTCGGTAATTCGGTTGGGAATTTTGTTGTTATTGCATGTACACAAATCATCTATGTAGTAGGTATTGTTATTAATTCGATGTGATGTCTGGTGGTTGGGAGAGTAGAGTAGAGTTAGGGGTTTCTTTTGCATTCTTTGTTCGCTTGTTTTTTACAATTGTTTTTGTTTGTGTTTCTTGTTTTTATTCTTATATTTCATTTGTTCATATTATATTTCATCTTTTTAATTTTTTTTTTAATTTTTATTTTTGCTTAGAGTCTGCTTATGCACCTACAAATACGCCTAAAGTAGTGTACACTTAAGTCTCCGCTTCTTGCATCTGTCTTTAGCACGCCCGCTAGTCGCTTTTGAATCTTCGGTTTTGCGGGATCTTATTTCGCGCATCAAATCAAAAAACACCTGCATGAGACGAAAAGAGAGCACAGTGGATGAGAAAAAAAACAACGTTTTATAGAGAGAGAGAGAGAGAGAGAGAGAGAGAGAAAGTGAGAAAGAGAGAATGGAACAATTTCTTTGCTTTTTAATGTTTTTTTTCTACTTTTCACTTGCTTAATCTTTAACAGTAAGCAATAAACACAGCAATAACAATAAAAACTGCTAAATATAAAATATAAATAAAATAGAATTACTAAACTATTGCTACGCTACTGCAAAATAAAATTAAGGATCAGAAATTTTATATAGACAAAACACTTCGCCAATTCGTTGTGCTGCAGTTGAAAATTATATGAGAAAATGAGAAAAAACTATAGTTTAATACTGAATAAAGTGTAAATTTGTGTGTGCTTTTAATATGGATTTGACTGTACATATTTCTTTTCGAAACTGCCAGTGACCGTGCTTTCAGGGAGTGGTATTGAATTGTGTTTTGTGATATCGCTGATTTTGCTTACGTGCCCTGTAGGAAATCTGATTTGTTGAACAATAAAAAAAAAACTTTTTCTGCTTTTCAAATTTAAATGCGTGATTTAAAAAATTTAGCAGAAAATTTATAAAAAATAAAAATAATTATAGGTACTCAGAGTCCTACAGGATCGTTATACCATTATTTATTTATTTATATGAAAACATTTTTTAATATTGTTCTAATTGCAAGGGGCATGATTTTATAAAATGTATCTCAATGTATGTTCCACAATATTATATAATTAAATTTGAAATTTTACTTAAAAAATTTTCTAAAAATGTATACATCTACCACTTAGCAGTGAAGATTGATTTAATAGCAGTACAAGTTTTACAAAAAAAAATGTATCAAGGTGAGCGCGAACGAGTCCAAAAGTTATCATTTAGAGTACTATACATCTCGTTAGTTGCATAAATTTAGGCGTATCACATTAATTTATAAATATAATTTTTTTTTATATAAATTGATGCGTTATGTTTCAGAGGTCTTATGCATTCTAAAATTGACTTAAAGTATGCAACATTTGACGCACACAAACATTTAATTGCCTAAATTAGGAATTTTATAATTAAATTTTATACAAAATTGAAATTTAATAGAAATTTTTATTTTTTTCACTTATTATGAATTTTTAGGCGCATTATACTGCTATTTAGTAAGTTTCACAACCGAAAGTATACGTAAAAAAATGTTCAAAATTCTGCTAAACGGCTTCAGCGCATTATTTAATGTACTAAAAGGATCACAATTTTTGAAGAATTGAAGAAGTCGGTATAATACAGTATATTTTCAGGCGCTGTGCTCACACATTTAAGAAATTACTTCATTTTATGTGCTTTATTTATTTCTTTAATAGTTTGCATAGTTTTAAGCGTGTTGATTCCTTTTTTAACCTCGGTTTGGAGAAATTTAAGGGTTATGAACTGCAAGTTCTAGCTTTGAGAGAAATTGATTCATTTAAAATTTGTTAAAAAAAAAATAATAATAGAGTTCCTGAAAGCTTACAACATATCCATATTATATATAAAATATATAAAAATACTTTTTTTTTAATTTCATAAACATATTTATATATTATTACTAAATATATTGTATTCAAATCTCAAGTTATATGACTTCATGGTCTTCTTATATGATCTCAAGTTAAAAGGACTTGTTGGAGACGAAATTCATCGAATTTGAGTTACGAATTTAGACTGATTTTGAATGTAAATTATTTATAAATTATTATTTTAATTAAAATTAATTATGTTAATAATATATATTACTAATTAAAATACTCAAACATCTATTTATAGTATAAAAGTGATTATTGATATATATTAACAATAATATTGGGTGTATGAACAGTAAGTGGGGAATATGAATCTATCAATAAGTGTAAATTGATTTTGTGGACCAATAACAAAGTGTATGAGACAAACAAATTGCTGGTAGTTTGCAGATTATGCTGGCAATGCCGCTGACTACAAATAACAGTATATTAGTCTGATTGTTTCTTTTATGCATATTAATTTAGTTAACTTTTTTTGTTGCACTACAACAAACGCAAATGAAAAATCAATGAAAGAATAGACATGTGTAAACAAACTGAAATAGTAGTACGACAACAAAAACAACAACAAAAGAGCGCGTTGTAACAAAAATTCAAAAAAAAAAAAAAATACGATTCATATAAATGTAACTGTAAAATATTGCTTTTGCGCAGGAGAAAATGTGTGTGGTTCGAAGAATGAGTGTTGAGCAATAAAAGTAATGAAAGGGCAATCAACTGTGAATTGCAGTCATGTGAAAACTGAGGAAATCGTGTCAATGTAAATCAAATGAAAAAAGAAGTGAAACGAAAAGAGATGCACAGCACAGAAATATGACGAAGTTTACTGCTCGATTTTGCGCGAAAGATTTGCAAAATAATAATGATAATGCTAATAGTTTCTCGAGAAACAATACAATTGCATATACGCACATAAGATAATACACACGCGTACTCACACACACACACACACACACGAACACACACACTACTACGTTGCACTTACCTTGTCGACGTTTTCACGCGTCTTGGCGGAGGTCTCCACGTAGGGCACCTGCCATTGTTGGGCGCGTGTCTGGCATTCGTTCAACGGCACTTTGCGTTTGTCACTCAAATCGCATTTGTTGCCCACCAACAGGAACGGTATGCTTTCGTCATTTTTCACACGCAAAATTTGTTCCCTGAAATGGTGAAAATTTGTAGGTTTAATAGAATATATATGTATAAATAAGCTAATATAAAGATGTACGACTAATACCATATTTCAAGGCATATAAACAAATAAAAATGTTTACAAATAAATAGCAGATTCCCAAGGCCACTCATATTAAGATAATTTGGTAAAAAGTATCAGAAAAGGATATTTGCACCGCATGGCGTATAAGTAACATCTTTATCAACATTTAAAAATAAATATTAATATTGTAGAAAATATGAACAACATAATAGTAAAAATAAACAAAATTATTACTAAAATTAAAGAAACAAAAAATTATCTAATAAACAAGTAAAAGCATAACTTTATATTGAAAAGATTGTGGAAGAGAGAGAGATATTGTGGAAGAATTCAACATTCATTATTCGAAGAAATTGTCAATGGATTGCAATCATATTTGGTATCTTATTAACTTATATTACAGGCCATAGACTCATGTACTTTCGTTGCTAGATTTTACTCCGTGTCAGAGATATTTATATTAAAATCTACCAAATTAACTCAAAAGTGATATATGCGATATAAGCTCAACCAAAGTGGTTTACTAAATATATTAGACACATGGGAAAAAGTAAACTAGAGAAAAGGACATCATTATATTAGGAATAAGCGGCTTAGACCATGGTCTAGACCGATTTCTTTCATATTTAGCACGAAATCACATTGTGTTTAAGAAAACATATCCACTTAATTTCATTAAAATATCACACATATTGACCAACATAAACGGTTTAAAGTCAGATGGAAAGTCGGAAGTGAATTCTTATATCTGGCATTTTTGGGACAGGATCCTCTGCTAGGATAGGATCCTCTATACCAAATAACACGTTTATATCTTAATTTGCTGCTTAGTTATAGCACTTTATCTGTTTTTGATTAATTGCATTTTGTGGGCGTGGCAGTTGTCTAATTTCGCCCATCTGCAATACCAACCGTCTTACGGTGACAAAGAACACGTGTATCAAGTTTCATAAAAATACCTTAATTTGTACTCAAGTTATCGCTTGCACGGACGGGCGGGACGGACGGACAGACAGTCATTCGGATTTCAACTCGTCTTTTCAAGCTGATCATTTATATATATATATGTCTATATCTAACTCGTTTAGTTCTAGATGTAACAAACAACCGTTAAGTGAAAAAAAACTAATATACTCGGTAGCAACATGTTGCGAGAGTATAAAAATAATATCGATATAAAGAATAAAAAATTAAAATAAATGAAAATTATTCTGACAAAAAAAAAATTTATAATAAAATTTTTTTATTTTATTTTATTAACAAAAAAATTCTAGATTTGCATAAACAACTGACGAAATAACATAGCCTCCTATATCGAGGTCAGAAATGCCACTCGAGAACTCGGGAGAAAAAGCCAGCTCGCCCAACCAATCAGCTATTTACTTTGTTATTATACCTTTTCAATCAACATCTATTTAAATCAACTATTGTAAAATATTACATGCTGTGTGTTTAATTTTGTTTATTTATTTATTCCATTATTTTATTTCATTTTTCGTTCCATCAATTAAAATGTGCTCTAACAATTATAATCGCTTAGTGCAAGAACTGACGCATTTAATTCGAATATAGCCTACACATCCACCAACACGAAGGCGTAAAATCCATTCAAAATTTAACTGAAACAAATCGCCTAAATCAAGAATGAACGATAAAATTTGTATGAATACGAAGATATACATATATGAATGTGTGTGTGTGTGTGTCTAAGGCATTTTTGTAATCAAGCGCAATTTATTGAATACTGACTCATGAGGCGCAACACGCGATGCAAATTCAAATGAATCAACGAAAAAGCGCCACAAATATATACACACCAACATACATACATATAAAATACATAATACATAAGGCATAATACATATAGGCATGTACTCGCAAGTATTGACAGGTAATTGTTGTATTTTTCTTAGACTTGAAATTTCCAATTTGTTTCACAGCCAATTAAAGCTGCCATGTGAACGCAGCCGACTGACGGACTACCACCGGGCCACTCCGGTCCGCTATATGTCAGACAGCAAATGGAAATGCCGATTCTAGACAAAATAGTAACCGTAAAAAAAAAAAAAAAAAAAAAAAAAACCGTTGTGGCTGTGCGAATGTCTGTACGACAGGCGAATAAATAGAAATAAAATAATAAAAGCCTAGAAAAGTTCTATCCGACAGGCAACAGCGGGGGGGTTAACCACCCAAAAGTACCGACAATCGCGTTCGACTGCAATCAGGTGTGAACGGCGAACCGGCAAAAGTCCATCTATGAAATGTATGTGTATGTGTAAGTGCATATATTTATGTAGATATGTATGTAGGTATGCATGTGCATGCATTTCAGGTAGTTCGCGCGCACGTCGTCGGATATGTATTTAATTTATTATTTATTTTGCATGTGATGATTTTCGCTTTCGTTTTTTGTTTTTCTTTCTAAATTTTCTTTTACTTTTACAGATTTCATTGTGTTTGCATTGGTGGAAAAGCGTGTGCAGCAGTTGTTATGGTGTGTTGTGTGCGTGTCAAATCACACGACAAATGGAAAATTCAATGTGAATTTAATGCGTTTCATTTGTAGTATGCTGTTGGCAGTCGCATCTTCGCAAGTCAGAAGCTGCTTGCCCATAAATCTACCAATACTCTCATATTTGGTACTCTTATATTGGCACACACTGGCACACATACATACACACACACATATATGTATATATATATAAATTTACATTCGGCCATTTGAACAACAATGTTTGCACAAATATTTAAATGGAGCAGATCGATCGAAGCGTGTTTTTCAGCGCGCGACTTTCAACTGCATTCTCTGGTTATTAACTGTAATATGGAACTTAATTCGATTATACTAAACTTAATGGTTAGTACAATGTGTCGACGCTTAAAAGATGCAGAAAATCGCCGGTGATGATTTCTTTAGACCTTAGTGGGTATAAAGCATCACGGCGTATACTTTTTATACCTTCTTTTAGATCATATATTAAGATATCACTGATTTAAATTATTTTTTAAGTATTATTATTGTTGTTGTTGTTGTTGTTGTTCTTAGTTAAAAATTGAAAAAATTCCAAATTTTCGTAGCAATATGCAAGAATTAAGAAAGCAACACTTGTTTACATCCGAGTGTTTTATGATCGCAAAATATTTCCCAAGCATACATCTCCTTCCCATTCAGAACATTTTGCATTGAAAACCCTCAAAAATGGGTGTGTTTGGATTTATTTGCTTCAGGTCGAATAGGTGGTGACGATTGTAAGATTGTAATAGTGGAAATGTTTTACAAAGCAGTCGGGTATACAATCCGTTGCTTGTTTGTGTTGCTTCTTAACCAAAAGCAATACTGTAACGATGCCCCAGCCTCCATATGGGACTTTTTCCCGTTTTCAAAAATAAAGAGAACCTTAAAGGGCCGTCGTTTTAGTTTTACAAATATAGATGACAATAAAAGCGCATCGCTGAAGGAGCTAAAGGCTATCTCAAAAATTGAGTGTGAGAAGTGTTTCGATGATTGGATGAAACATTGGCCTAAGTGCATAATATCGAATGGAAATTATTTTGAAGACGACAACATTAATGTAGACGAATGAATAAATACCAAATTTCACCACATACATATACCAAATGTGCCATTTACGTTTTTAGAGGGTCCGATATCTCGATCAACTACATTTTAGCGTCATCCAAAATCATTTTGAAGCTTCATTCCGTAAATAGCTGAATAAACGCATTTACTAGTATAATGTTATTAAATGCATAATGAAATATTAATGATTCACATACTGTTTTAAAAATATATTTAATGTCTGCAAATCAGTTTGACTACCACTGTGGTCAAAAACATCTAACTCTTTCTCTACTCCCCCAAACTTGTACGAATTTATAATGGATTACTAGATATTCTTACAACAACTGCTACTCCATTACATACTAGCATTACAATTACATAGAACAGTGTAAATAAAGCGTATATATGTCTGGCCAATCTTTACGAATGTGAATGAAAACATAAAGAATTGAATTAATAAAATTAATGGTCTCCAAAAAAAAAGTCAAAAAAATTAAAAACCAACCACCAAGAAAGTAATGTCATGAATCGCATTGTATAGAGAAAAATAAAGTGAATTAGACATATAAAACATAAGCGAAATATATTTTATATGTACAAACAACCATTTAAAGTTTCCTATAGACTCTTAAAAAACAACGGCATATTAGCCGCTTTTCTGCGCCCCCGAATAAAATATGCTTTTTCTTAGAGGAAATATTTGGAAATCCCAATGTGCTGATAAAATATTACCTGTTGGCACATTTTAACAAGTTCTTTTCTTTGCTGTTGCTGTTTCTGTGGCCGCAAGCAACGGCCGACGGTGGCCATACGACACGTGATATGTTATTCACCCCCGCTTGGTGGCAGGTGAAACACGCCTAACGGTAGACTTGGTTACATACTTTTCAGCGCAAACACATTTGCATGCCTTCTTGGATCGGAGTGCAACGCACCTGCCGCCCATTACCAGGCACTTTAACAACTGTTATATAACAAAGTTTCGTAGTTCCGTCTGCAGGACGCGTCAAGTTGACGCCGCAGTGTGTAGTGGATCAATATGGTATGCACTTGAGCTTACATGTGTACCGAGTGTTATGCGGAAGTCGAACAAACATTCGACGTGTTTACGTGACAGGCCGACATTAAGGTCGACGCCATCACGCAGACTATACGCTGACGTACAAGGATTCGCGCCCTGGCGCTAACTTGGTATTTTACGGCCTACTGGTTTAGGTACCTATGTATATAATGTATGTTATATATATGTAAGTACTTTAACAGTTTTATGGTTTTAAAGGTGCGGCATTTATTTGGGCAGCGGTGTTAGCAAACTAGCAAACTAATTGAGCACATTAGGGAGCTTAATGAGGTCATAAGTTAGGCGTACTAGAAAATATGGAAAATAAAGCAAATTGGATAAAGACCAAAAAGCTCTCGAAGCTCGGAGCTAGATTTTTCGACATTAATGACACATATATGTGTATATAGGTGACATACGGCAGACGTAACCGGAATGAACTCGGAATTATAGCCGACCAAGGACAGTCAACTCGGCGGCATTCCTCATAAATACTTTGGAAACATATACTGTTACAACAAAAACAAGATGTATATTATTTTACACTACTACACTGACACTACTACTACCCAAAATTATATATAAGGTCTAGTAAAAAGAGATCCATTAATTTTGCATTAAATTCAAGGTCTTATTTTGGCATAGTTAGAATGATCCGATTTAGGTTAAATATGTACTGTTTTGTCGATAACTTGTTGCCATTTTAAAGGTAATTTCTTAATGCCACTCTCACAGAAACCCTTGTCCCTATTGGCAAAAAACCGGGACGCTCGATTTTCACAAACTTCTCGCTACTGTTTATTGTGGCGAATTTTTCACCAGCAAAACACAAAGCAAAAAAACAGGTAGTAATCACTTGATAACAGATCCGGACTATAAGCTGGATGCAGAATAACCGCCCAGATACAACGCGAGATACAGATTATGGATGGATTTCTTTTTACTAAACACAAAATTACAGATTTCTTGTAATTTTTTTCACCACAGAAAAGTTCTCGACACTTAAGTTAACGGCAAAAATATATCGGTGGTAGAATCAGCGATGTTCTTAGTATATACCGGGCGGTTTTCACGACAGTAGGACAGTGAATTTAATCAAAAAAAAATCTAGTTAAAAACTCTTCATAAATACTTTATGAAATGACAAAACAAACTCAAAGAGATTTCTGTTTAATAAGAGAAATGAACAAATCTGCAAATTTTAACACAACCAAGCAAATTTCATCCGATCGCCACTCACAACCAAAAGCGAAGGAGGCCAAGTCAATGAAGTATATATAAATATCACGCTGTAGAAAGAAAGACCAAGACAACCGCGATTTATAAGGTGAAAATTGCGGCTATTTACTCAATAATGAAGAAGAATGCATGAAAAATAGCAAATCATAATAACCAGCTTAAGCTATAATGACAGCAATAAGTCGACACTCTCCAACGCATTCAACGTACTTCACCAATATGCCGGCTATAATTTGGCTAACAAATCACCAGCTTAACAAAAGCCAAACGCTAGACCAATGCCGATAGCGCGAAACCGTTTGTAAGCAGCCGCAAATGTTGTTGGCCAAATGGTGATAGTCAAATGTTTATAGCACAAATGCACATATGCGCATATGTATATATGTGTTTATTTGAAAATTTTGCTCATACACATACACACACACACACACACACACACACGCACACTCACCTGAATTCTTGTGTTGCTTGGAAGCTTTCATCGTCTGTGATTGAGAAGACACAGAGGAAACCCTCGCCGCTGCGAAAGTAATTATCTCGTATGGCGGCGTAATCCTCCTGCCCGGCAGTATCCAATATATCTATTTGTACTTCTTCGCCATCTAAAACGACCTGTAAAACACACAAAATGTTCAATTCACTTGCCAAGCGAAAATATTTCGACTACACTCACCTTTTTCCTATAACTATCTGCTTTGGTTGGTTCGTAGTCCTCCACGAATTCGTCGTACATGAATTGTAGCGTTAGTGCCGATTTGCCGACACCGCCGCTGCCCACCATTATCACTTTGTGGAGCGCGGGTCCGACTGTCGGTTTTTTACTCATTTTGTCTGACTGTTGTTGTTGTTGTTGTTGTTGCTACTGCTTGCTGCTGTATTAAGTATTTGATTTTTTGCCGAACTTCCTGTGGCTATTTCCGCTGTTTTATTTATGTGCCACAAACTGTACTCTTAGCAGGGTGTAGACTGTAGCAGTGCTTTTTATTTGTTTATATATCCTGGTTTCACTGCAAGCAAAGAAAATTATTGTTAATCGTTGGGAAAACATCAAATTTTTTATTGCATATAATTATATATATAAGTGTGTAGCAGCAGTGAAATATCACTTTCGCATTTTGCGTGAAAATCCTATAAAATGACAACAATATTGTTCATTACAAAAACACGCACTTTCTCTGTAGTCTTCCATTCGAAATGCTGCGCTTTCTCATAATTGTTGAACATAAAAATGAAACAGCGACGTCAGTGAGCTATCTACTACTAGGCAGCTGACCTGCTAGGCAGGAAGTTGTAAAAACAGCACCGCCAGCTTGTGATGTGGATATCCTCGTTGCTGAGCGTTTTTATGAAATATTTAACAAACACGAGTATTCAAGTTTTGATGATTATTACAGCATGGTGAACTGACAATTTTGTAACAAAAAAAAAAAAAAACTTTTGTAATTCGCAAATATTAGCTTTGACATCCGCCAATTGAACCGCCAATAATAATGGAGTTGAAACTTTTTCAATCAATAAAATGTTCAAAAAATTTGTTCCTCTTCTTACTAAAGCTCATTCATACGATCTCCAGATGAAGCTCAATAGGTCCCCAAAATATTCGACATCCAATACCATTCAAATCCAATAATTTTTAACTCGAAACAAACATTTTAGGCTATCGGCAAAAGATTAAACGTTACGAGTTAAGAGAGAAGAAGCTACGAGTCTGAACATTTATTTCCACGAGGTCACAATGTCAAAATAAGAGTATTTTACAAAAGTGAAACTGGAAAAGCTAGAAAGGTATATAAAGTAATGAAAGCAAAATTTATTGTATTTAAAATATATGCGCCGAATTGTTGGTTATGCCGATAGCAGTATACTAAAAAGATCATAAAAATCGAAACATGACCGATAAAGCTCTAAGAAATATATTATAACATTTTCGAGAATATTTAAAGAAAGATTGTTTCAAGAGTTTAACATAAGTATCCAGTCAGAGAGACCACTGCAGGGTTGTCGTTGCCAGCGGTGCCACTGGGAAGAATTTGTATTATCTATGAAAGAAAAACATATTTTCAAAAGTTGAACACACATACGTATATGAATATGAGAAAATAAGGCTCGGTATACTATTGCCGAAGAGAACAAGTAAAATGTTTTATAAATTCCTAGAAAATAAGTAAAGAATTAATTAATGCATATACATATACAAACATATTATTTTTGTAATAAATCAAATGAAAGAGAACAAATATAAAATAAAAGAGAAAAAAATACATAGTATACTAAATGAATAAATAAAATAATAGAAAGCTATTGTTAAAAAAACACAAACAAAAACAAAAAAAATTCACTTCAAATAGATATTAATTATATTATATAGATAGATTGATATAGGATAGATAGATTTATTTATTAAGTATTTTTTACATATACCTATATTTACATCAAAATTAACCGCACTGAGGTTTGAAGGAAACCCAACAGCAATCTCATTCCTTTAAACATATGTAAAATTTGTAAACCCCCAACACCCCCCAGTCACTCTGTCACTCTGTCTGAGGCGATTCTAAATTTTTTCACTGCAGTACAAATTGACGATTTCTACCAGGCGCGCAAAACCGCCCAGTAAGTAGCCGCTGCGGCAAATTAATTTTTCCTGTTGCCTACCATCAAGGCGCAAATGGAAACTGCTTTATCGACAGGTGCAGGATAACCGGAAATAAAATGCCGGGCTGCTAGCACGTTTACAGGTATAACTTCTTTAATTCTGAACCAATTTAGTCCATTCAGCCAGCAAAAGAAGCAACAAAGAGCAAGCCTGTAGCAACAATACTAATCCACTAAATTTAGCATTAAGAATTTAATGTTAGCAAACCACAAATGAAAGAACTATTTTACATACATGTTTTTTGGACCGCTTGCTTCTAGTAAAACACTTGCGTGTGAGCTGCAGGTTGGCGCATGACATCAATATTATCTCGAAGCGATTACCTTTTGAGTGACATCAAAATCTTTAAAATCGGTTGAGGGTTGTTAAAGTTATATCGTTTACATCGACGGCACTGCATAATCCACCTGGAGTGGGTTACTGGAGTTCCCTGTGCGAATCGATGGTATGCAACCAAAAATTGCTTATTTTCCGCCTTAGTGGCCTTTTCGAAATTTTCAAGTCTTCTTTTTAACACTCGACCCACCACATATAAGCCATACACTTAACCTACTCATAAACGAAAGTCACGGAGTCCAAATTTTGTTTGGCAGCTAAAATTATATACATATTTGAGTTGTTGTTGACAATAAATCCAGACTCGTTCCGGTTACGTACACCCGACTGCCGGAGGAATGGTAATTTTATTAGCAAAAATTTCAAATTTTTCGAGACTTATAAATCTACACACATACTGGAAAATATAGAAATCATGAGACACGTTTTATCTCCAAACAAAGTAAGATCAATCAAATAGAAAAAAAAGTAGTCTAAAAAGGTCAATAATATTTATTTATTTACAAGTTAAGTGAAGACTATTAAAACTGTAATTCAGCGCAACATTTTACGCTAATCCGAAGTTATGTGCTGAAATCCAAGCATTTATTACATAATGCGAAAACCAAACGTAACCAGACCGGAATACCAAACCATCGGAATAATGTCAGCAATGCCAAATTGGGAAAGTTCACCGGCATTTGTGCACACCAAGTGGTCTGTCAAGCTACACACATGTATACAAATGCACACACACAGACATGTGTATGTTGGCACAAAAATATTCATCGCAAAAGTGGACAAGCCAATCTGGGACAAATGCAATTGAAATGAAAGTGGATATGCTGTTATTAAATAACGGCAACTGACATTGATGTACAACCACATACATACTTACATACATACATACATACATGAGAGTAGTTTAATGCATGAAAATTCGTGGCAAATTGAAGAGGCAATCTATTAGTTGAGTATGTGTAGAGAAATTTTAAATAAGAAAAATTGAAAACCAAAATCAAAGAAAATCTCATCAACTGTTTTCAATGCTTCAAACTTGCACAGGACAAATTAGCAGTGCATAAAAAAATTTGAACATACCTATTTACATACTGACATATGTATATATATGGACTGTCAAACGAATGGAGCTCCACCCAAAAATCGGGTGCAATGACCAAATCAATATACCTAATCGATACAAAAGGGTGATTTGCCAGCAAAGGGACACGCCTTTATACATATTTATATGTATGCACATATACTATATACAAATATGCACAATTATATGATTTTTCCAACGAACTTGTTTTATTTTAAACATGACTTCAGCTGCTTTCGAACATTTTCTTCGCTTACATAAGAAGAGCAGCTGCAAACAGGGTCTTGCAGTATGTACGTTGTATATAAATATACAGATATGTAAACAGATACACATGTAAATATATAAACAAAAAGTGAGTATCATCACAATACGGACAGCAATTGATCCGAGTATACGATGTTTGCGCGGTGGTGTGCGTTTTTATTGAATTTGGCACGAAAGCGCGCAGCCGTCACATGTGGCCGGACGGTCGGGCGGCTGGCTAATGGACCAGTCTGGATTTGCCACAGCGCCGCAAATAGAAAAGAACATTTTATATGCATATAAAGCAGAATGTTTGTAAAATTAAAATGTACACATGGAGCAGTAGTAAAAAAGTTATGCTTTCATTTCATATAATTACCTCTTGTTCGACATTTTTTATGCATGTGTGTGCGTTTGTATGGAAGCAGAAGATTCCAGTCGGCCGCTTGACAAGCTGTTGCGATCACTTTCCATCTATTTGCTAAAAATAGCTAATTCTTTGCGTAAATAATTTTTAACTCTTGTACTGATGGAAGTACATACATACATACGTCTCTGTGTATATATTTATATATGCATGTATGCGTGTGTAAGCAATTCATTTGGCAACTCGAATTAAATTAAAATGAAATTCTTTTGGGCTATTTGGTTACTGAGTTTTGGTTCTGCTGGAAATCTGATGGAAATGCCATGAATGTTTACTTTTTCACCGCCCGATGGCGCCACTATCGCAAGAGAAATGTCAACGCGTAGTATGTTCTCGCAGCCGAATGCTGTAAAAATTTCGGACGAATCGATCCCGTAGTCTTATTTTGACCGCGAATTCGGGCAGGAATTTGAGTCGAATAAGGTAAAATTCTTTGAAGACCTCCAGAAAACGTTTTTCAGACGGGTTAAAGAAGCTGAAACATCGCTGGGTCAAGTGTAGCGAGCTAAAAGGAGATTTTGTGGAGCAATAATCGCAATTTTTCCGATTTGCTATTAAAGCCATCTACAAACTACTACATGCAAAGATACATATGTATTTCTGAGGCTCAGTCTCAGACTTTCGCCTTTGTACAATTTAGCCAATATTTTGGGAACACAGACGTTTGCGCATTTCACCGGTAAACATAAAACAATGAAAAAGCAATATTTAAATAAGAATCTTGAAAATAAACACTTCTCAACATAGTTAGCGCATCGTTTGTATAAATATACACGAATAACACCTGTAAAGAGCTTCATGATCACAGCTAAAACTAAACAAAAAACAACCACAAGAATTCCAAAATAACTCAAGCGTGTGAAGAATGAAGATAAATGAGTAAAACACATTGTTGCAGTAAAATTAAGTAAAACAATTTGATAAAAATTACATTCAATGCCAAGTACACTGGTGTAAATAGACTAAACAGTTTCGAAACGTTTTGGTAAAATTTCATATATTATTCCAATAAAGCCCTCCAAAATTATAAAAAAAAAATTGTAAAAAAATTATGAAAATTTATTTAAATTTTTTCTTTTTTAATCATAATTTTTTTTTATAAAATTTTTATTATTAGAATTAATTAAGATTAATTAAACTAAATAATTAAATAAAACTTTTAAATTTTTATTATATTTTTTTTATTATATTTATTATATATATTATAAAAAAATATTGCTATAAAAAAAAATTTTTTTTTAATTTTTAAAGAAAAGAAAGATATTTTAATTTTTTAAAGAGAATTCAAAAAAACAATTTTTTATTTTAAAAATGTAGAAAAAACTAAAAAAAATACTAAAAAACAACTGAAAAAACAATAAACAAAAACTTAAAAACCATCGAAAATATTATTATTATTAGAAGTACTTCCAAGCACGGACAGCCGTATTTTATAGAGATAAAATTATAGAGTATAATGTCGAGCATCTTGAGTTTCAGAGTACCGAAGTGATTTATCAAGCCTCTACTTGAATTCTGCATGTGGTTTTTTATGCAAAAAAAAAATATATAGGTTGGAGCAAACGAAAATAAATTTTCTAACAAAATTTAAGAAGTTTGCCTTGACGAGAGGAGATTTCGATAATTCCAAAACTAACTGACTTATCTAACTACCCTTGATTCAAATACCAGTTTCACCTTTACAAGTATTTGCTTAGTCCATATTCTTTTGGCATAATTAAACCGAATGCCGGTTGCCAATGATTCGCACCTAAAATAAATAAGTAGAAATGTATCTAATACCAAATATGGTTTTTGCGGTTGCTCAGTAACTAAATATGACATAGAAATGAATATCTTATTTTGGTACGACAAATAAAACAAAAACGAAAACGAAAACGAAAACGAATGAAACTATGAAATCGGAGACGTTTTCAGCGCGAACATCTCTAAAGGTGCCGACTGACGAAAAAGGTAAACGATTAGGTAAGAACCGATTAGCAACAATTGTATTAGAATAGAATATTGGCAATGAATTGAACAAGTAAACAATATAATATGCGAACACGCCCAAAACATAATGGGCTCCGAGCACTAAACGCAAAAGATGTACGTACGTATGTATGTACGTTGGAAAAAAACTCGCATTGCGCATAGTTTGAAGTAATTGTGGGTAATTACATTCTACATAAATAAAATATCCAAAAGTATACTCGACATTACATACTTACACACTATATATATAAATTAGAATATTTATGGCTTTTTAAGCTCGTGTATATATTTTATTTTTATACTAAAATATTCTTGTTTTTTTTTTTGTGGATTTAAAGATGAATTGTAGGAATCAGAGGTGCTTTTACTACACTCTGCAGAAATTTCTAGGTCACTGTCAGTTATGCCAATTCTGCATAAAATACTGAGTTCCGTATTTGTTTGTAGTAAAAGCCTAATTGTTCGACGTTCCTAAGAAACTTTTCCTGTAAATATTCATATTGGACACTTGAACTCTTTAAAGAGCGTATTAATTAATATATATCGCTTACAAAAAAGAAATCAGAACGATTCTTTCTTTAGAGAGCCAATAATTCAAACATATCCTAAAAAATAATAATGTTCTAGAAATTTCACGACCATCTTCCAATCTAGTTAAAGTTATTAAATTAATTTTAACCCTCATATTTTATATATTTCAACACAAAGTTACAAATATACGTTTTGTAAGTTCTCCATGCCATATTTTGTAACAAAAAATCCAAATTTTGCGAATCATCAGCTCATTTCGTAGATAATCGTGCTTAAATGGTTAGGCCAATTTAGGAATTTAAAAAAAAACGGTCAATATGAAAATTCTTTTACACACTCAGGAACTTGTTTAAAGATAGATTTTCGATTTCGAATCGGTTTTCGTATAAGTTGTCAAATTTAGGCCTTTTTTAAAGGCTCTAGACTGTCCTAACCCTTTAATATTTGGACTGCTTCCCTCGTTTTCAAGAAGGGATTGCAAACATTCTCGACGAAATCGATTTTAAATATTACTGCCTCTACTTTCTATTTATATATAGTAATATATGTTATGTTATGCAATATATGTTATCTTATATACAAATGTTTCAGATGACTGCATGCTATTATAAGCATATAAGCATGCCATAATAGCTACAGTAGCATGAAATATTTATTTTAATTAGAAAATTTTTTGCATTTGAGTGTGAAAAGTTCTTAAACAAAGCTTTATTGTGTCTACTATGTATGTAAATAGTGAGTGACGGCATTGAAAGTGGCAAAAAAAATACTATTGAAATTAAAATTAGTACTAAAATTTTATTATTTGTTACTTACAAGGCTATGTACGTGTATTAAATAAAACAATAAATTCACTTCAGCCACTAGATGAGCGATGGAAACCAAAGCACACATATAAATATTGTAACAAAAACAAAAACAAGAAAAAGCATCATTTGAACACCCACAAAAAGGCATCAATTTCAATACATAAGTCACACAGAGGAGATTTGAAACAAATATACATATACATGTATGTATGTATGTATGTATGTATGCCAACCGCATCGCATCGCAAAATTCAACCGCGTTTTGTCACCATATCATCAAAAGCAACAATATACACACACATATATACCAACAAAGAATTGTAGAATACAAAATGGAAAACAAACTATGCAAAACGGTAAATATATCAACAGTTGGTAAACCGTAAACTCAGCAAAAACAAATAAAACGAAAATTAACATAAAACAAAAGGCATTTCCATACAAAAACACACCAACAACACGTACATGTTTATGTATCAACTGCCGCCCGACTGCTTAAATAAAATGTTAAGGCGAGATTATCATACACTGCGTATGAGTAACAAATAGTTGGGGTGGCCCTGCTTTGTTGAACTGGGGCAACAGGTAAGCAATTGAACATGAAGGCAGTCACATTTTTGCTAACTCAAATACGATACGTACGTGTGTATGTACGAGTAGATATCTGACAAACAAAAATGTTAGTGTTGACAGTATCAGCACCTAGTTGTCTGGTGTCGCTCATATCAGCTCGGCTGCTAACTGTTGGTCTGGAAATGGGAAAGCTAAAATACAGCATATTTATTCTAGTTTTGTAATTCGGAGGGAGCCGCCATGAAATGCCAAATTGAATGTTATGCAACAGATGTGGAATTGTAAAAATTCCAAAAAATTTACGTGACAGGGTGGTTCGAAAATCTAATTTTAATTTAATGTTTCAAATATTTATTGAGAAATGCGGTCTGGAATTTTTGACAGTGGTAATATATTTAATTACTCTTGATCACTGCTACAAAAACAACATTTTCCGACATAATAATCTGTTAAAAAACATATAGTATATAATTCTGATATAGCCTTGATATTACTGACAACCGAATTATTGCGCATTAAGGGGTTAGGCCAGCCTATAGCCTGAAATAAGGCCTAACTAGTACAATTTATTCTGAGGGTAAGGAAAAAGGAATCAAATTTCCCTCTTTCAGGAATCTCTCTTTCTTAATCTTTTTCGTTTCCAATAATTCCACAATATTGTGACAAATATATTTATTTTGGGTAATTTTTATTAGCGTGAGTCCCTTCTCCAAGAAATCAATTCGTTTTTTTTTACTCTTTTTATATGCGAGCCAAAATGTAGGCTGTATTTTTGTATTTATCTAAAACTAATTAACTGTATTTGCCTTTTCACTCTCGCTCTTTATTTTATACGAAAATATTCTATTTATTTATATTATTTTTGCAGTGAGAATATCTTATTGATTAGACCCATCTTCAAATGAAAATTTTTTTCATTAATTATATGTACATTTGTAAATCCACAACTAATTGTAGCAAAATTCCATTACAAAGTCACAGCGCACAGCGGTAAAATGGCACTTTCCAAGCAGCAATAACTTACTACAACAAAGAAAAAACAAGCTAAAGAGGGGGAAAATCACCCACAAACTGTCTGAGATAAAAATTACAGCTAATCTTAAAGCGAAAATGAGTTCATGTGTAAATTAAAACAATACAAAACAAAACAATACTAGCAAAATCAAGAATGCAAAAAGAGCAAAAACAAAAAATAAAAAAGGATTGAGACAAAGCAAATGGAACTAAACAAGATTGCTGTAAGAAGAAAACCAACTGGTGAGCAATTCCAAGTGCAATAAGAAATGCTGCATGCGAAAACGTGCAGCAATCAAATAAAAATAAAATAAATTATAAAAAACAAGTCTGAGACAAAAGGCATATAAAAAGTTAAAAGCAAAGTTAAAGCAACGGTACTGTTGTGCAGTGTTGTTTAATTTGTGTAAATATAAATAAAATAGAAATATATATGGTATGTATGTGCATAAGTGCAAACGTTCGTGTAATAAAATAACACTTAGAAAGTTGGTCACGCATAATTGGGAGTGAGGCTGCAGCGATAATAAAAACAAAAGCACGAACGCTCCGCTTAGCTTTGCTTTGCAGTATAAAACAATGAAAATATTTATTTATTATTATTATTTTCGAATTTAGAAATAATATATATACAATAGTATATATATGATTCAGGAAGTGTCTTAGTTTGGTCGGGAAGAAACTTTTTTAGTCAACATTTAATATAAACATAACATATAATATTAAAATCAAATACATATGTGAATAATTAATCCATCGAATGTTCGGTTTCGATTCAAAACTAGTGGGGTGGCAACGCTGACACCAATTGAAAAGTCAAATCTTACAAATTTTTTTTAGAAATTTTAAAATAAGGAAAATGAGAAATTAATGAAATGTGTATGCTTAATAAATGAAATGTATTTTATTTGAAAAATTGGACAGTAAATCACGTTTTATTATAAAGTAGGGGCCGATGAATATGTGAAGTAAATTTGCCAATAGGCCAACTTTCTCGACGAAAAACCATATTTATGTAAAATTTAATAATTCAAGAAATAAATATAAAAAAAGACGTGAATAAATACCTAATCGTCTACTATTTTTTAAATTTCATCTGACTAATTCGTTACCTCATTTATTACATTTATTTATTGCCACTAAATTAGGAAATAAATTTAAAAAAACCTGTTTAATTAAAAAATTATGTTCATATTGTTGTTGCTATTTGAAGAATAAATATTGTTGTAATTTAGCAATACGCACATAAGCAGAATATACGAAGCGGGAGACTTCAGTGAAGTAAGAACTTTGAAATTGTTTTTGTTAGAATTATCAACGCTATGCGCACGCTCATACCGAAGTTAAATGAAACATTGTGCACATGGAAGTTATGCGACCGTGTGGCCTAATGGATAAGGCGTCGGACTTCGGATCCGAAGATTGCAGGTTCGAGTCCTGTCACGGTCGAAGAATTGACTTTACTAAATTGGGATTCTATTTTTTATTCTAAAAGCATTATTTTCATATTATGTATCCGCTTCAAATACATAATTTTTATTATAAAAATTTTTAATTCTTTGGTTAGTATTTGCATCACTTTCTTAAGTTTTCTTCACATATACATATGTATAAATAAATATTTTTATTCCTACACTATAGTTATTAAACCTATTATTAATTTAATTTGCTTTTATAATTAACACATATGTAGTTTATAATTTAAAAAATTTTGACGTTTTCAGAAAATAGTTTTTTATTTTATAAATTAGTTTCTCCTATGCGAAGTGTACACTTTTCTTTAATTTCTTTAATTTTAATTAATTATTATTAATTTTCACAAATAATAGATTACGTAATTTTTCCTGTAATTTTGTGGTTTATAATTTTTTCATATTATTAAGTTTTCTATTTTGCCTCTGCTACAATTGTTAATATTACTTTTAATTGTTTGACTAAATAACCAAAACATGAAATTAAGTGCAAGCAAATCAATAATAAGGATTTGGTACTTTATTATCTATTATCTATGCAGCTTCTAAATGCGGATAAAAAGTAAAAAGGGCTTAATGATTTTGCCTCGTGACCGTGTGGCCTAATGGATAAGGCGTCGGACTTCGGATCCGAAGATTGCAGGTTCGAGTCCTGTCACGGTCGATAACCCTCATTTCGATTTTGTAACCTTTATTATTATAATTTTTGAAATAAATGTCTTTACCCTACTATAACATTTGTTATTTAAAGGCAGGGGGTAACTAATTTTAAATAATTAAAATTGAATTTGAGAATAGTGGAACATACACACATTTTTCATGTCGACATGTAAACACAAACACTGAATAACTTTGACATTGAGGTTGGCTAAAGATGTTATAGAAGCGAAACCCAAATTTAGTAGACTTTAGTAACAACTTTAGTAAATTTAGAAGACTCTTTTGTTGCTCATAAATATATATTCCCCTATAGGGAAAGCCTCTTTTGATGTTGCCCATTGAATTCACACGGGCGACTCGAATATGTATATTTGCAAACTACATACAAAAAAAAATAGTAAATATTCATTTGAAACCTCATGAAGAGAATTTCAAAATAAAAAAGAATGCCTAACTACGTAGCAGCGAACTGTTACGAACAAGAACACAAAGCGTGTTGCCCAAGCACGAGCAACTCGGTGCCCATCATCGCTTCCTCGCTTGCAAAACATGAGTCTGGGCAACAAAAGTCTTAGTGTATGAACGCGGTGTTATTGCTTTGAAAGGCTTCACACCGAAACAGCGCACCGTAAATGTGATTGAAAGTAGTCGTTGCAATAGCCATATTTGGGGATAAAAAATCCATTTGATATCCATGAGCCATGGCATATTACAAAAAGATACTTCCATCATTGGAGGATATTTTTTCAAATAAAATTAAACACCCAATGGAAATCGCTGGAAATCTGACGGATTGGCCATTGGTAACATGAAAGTCGTTAGCTACAATGAAACTCTTTTTACTGCAACTTTGGCAGTTGTCGACAAGTCGAAAACATTCGAGTTATATTTAGGTACCCTTATTTTAAATGGAGGTTCAAAATTACTTTCACTTAAACCAAGTTCTTGCATTTGCTGTGTTTTTGACGAGATACAATGTTTTCGGAAAATATATGTAAGATATTTATTTATATTATTTCCGTTAGCAAGGGGTAACACGAAATGGCAAGGGTAAAAGGCATGGCTACAAATGGGTTAAAGGGAAATTTTTACGCTTTAATACGCTCTCATACAGACTGAATTTATCGAGACAACAATTTTAAGAACATATTTGGATTCAACGACAAAATTTTAATAAAAATCTGGTATCATACTTTAGTCAACAAAATTTTGTTGGGTGGTGTTTTTAAATTATTTGCTATAACAATTTTTTTATTCTTTTTTTACAGAATTATGCATTTGATAACTTCTATTTCTTGTTAAATTATTATTTTATTATATATTTGAAATTTTCTTCAGGTCTGCTTCTTATTAAAATAATAAAATGAATAAAATTTGAGCATTTGAAATTATCATTAGAAAGTATTTAGGTTATAAACGATAACAAAAATTACTGTTACGCTCTTAATTTGTGAAATTTATGGAATTAAGTTCCAAACATTTAACAAGCAAAGCGTAAAAATATGAATTTAAATTCATAATAAAAATTTATTTAGGAGCACGTAAGTATTTTCTTCTAATCCACATACTTATCTATGCATTACCTATGCATGTATGTATGTATTTCGTACCCATGAGCGACTTCATATAATTCCGCTCCAAAGCTTCACCCAAGACCACTCCAAGTCACCCTAAATTGAGAGCGGCACTAATGCGAGCGAGCGAGCGGCATTAAGCTTGTGTTGTAGTGGGGGATCGGTGTAGTTTTAACAAAATACTAGAAACAGCAATAACAACAACAAACCGTAGGGAACAGCTGCAAAACCGTGGTAACTTAAACTAAGCCATGGCAAAACGAAAACATAATAACAGTGCTTGATTGTTATTTACCGCTAATTTGAGCTCAAGACAATTCACCGCTCCGCAATGGCAAAAGCAAAAACCTAGCTTCAAAACGAGTGCGGGTATTCCATGCATCAAATGTATAATAAAATGTGCACAATGTAAGCTAGAAAAGCGTAAGAAATTTCCCAGGCATAATAATAATGATTGCAATGTATGTATATAAATACATATTAGCCATTTTCTTACATATACATATGTCCGAATTTACAGGTGGTTAGGTACTACAATGACGGGCGCAAATACAGAAACAGACAAAAAAAATATTTGGTGCATCAAGCAGAATTGCTCGAAAGTTTTAAAGATAGAATGGAATCCATGTGAGCATATCGATTGATGTATAGATATATATAGGTGATCTTCAAACTGGTGTACGTCTTGGATCTAGATCTAGTGTACGTCTTGGTATTGTCCTACAAATCGTGGGTCTCTAAGTTCGAAGGCTTCTCCGATGGTCTAACGGATTTTTCAGATAATATTTTTCATGACATAAATCAACTCAAAGGTTAACCATTTCCTTCCGAAGGATGAACACTAATTAAGAAAATATTTTTTTTGTGTCTTTGATCGAAACACAAACTCTTCGGCGCAGAATTGTCGTTGAGCAGAACAAAAAAAACAAAAAAATTAAGTAAATATTTGACAGCTCAGACTATCAATGTTTTTAAATGCCGTTAGTGAAATTTTATCTGAATTCAAATTTCTTTCGACACTGGCAATTAATATTACGCTAAGATACGCTGTCCCCATTAACATACCCAGCACTGGAAAACTTGCAGAGTCAGCGCTAACATATGGTGACTTATAAAATTAGGCTAAAGGTTTAGAAAGAGAACTTTCAGGTGGGAAAAGCACAAGAAGAATACGGGAACAAATTAGCTTGCCCGCCCCATTTGGTGTTGTTGCCTTTGTCATTGCCTTCATTGTGCACAAAAACAACAGCTAACTGGGTGGCAGACAGACCGATTAAGTTGCAAGCGGCAAAAACGAGCTGTCAGCAACGGTTGTCATCATTTCACTGACGGCTGACAGATGCAAATATGTATGTAAGTAAGTCTGACCCAACGAGACGGAAAGAGTCAAAGTTTCTATTCGCTTTTAGCTAGCTAAGCAGCAGTTTAGTTGCCATTAATTTATTCTTATATTTCATGCGTGTGGGTCTTGGAACTTTTTTGCATGCCCATTTCTCGTTGCGTGTAAATAATGATGCCTCCAGGGGTGCTCACTTTGTAGCAACGCGCATCACTGCGTCGCTGCGTCAGGTGCTCAATCTTCTGCAGATTACATGCTTCTTTTTTCCCCTTGATTTACTGTTAGCAGTCAAATGACGCGCTTTGTGGTTATTTCGCTTAAAGAGCTTGTGTGAAATTCTTATTTAAAAGTATCTTCAAATTAAATACGCAACTATTTTGGAATAATTAAAGCAGAAGATAAAGAAGAAGATAGCCGCAACAACGTATGCGTGGAACCAGTGGTTGCATTCAAATGGTAAAAACAATAGGATAGCAATAGTAGCATGTTACTCACAGCTTTAGTGGTTGAGGCATTGACTCCTTCGTCGCTTCGTGCTGATTTTAAATGCACAATTAATTATTATTATAATACCACTACGTGTTTGAAAAAAAAGAAACACAAAACAGAGAAAAAGATAAATATCGAAGAGTAGCGAAGAGTAGCGAAATTCGAACATCGTGTTCGTTTGTAAGCTCACCCTCAAGCTCTGCGATAACCGCGTTTAACGGGTTTAACGATACTATTTCTTTTGTCGCAGCATTTATTTTCGGAATTAATAGTTACTGGTATTTTTTTCCTATTAAATGATTTCGCTTTTACAAAAAAAATTTCGAATTTGTGTTCCTTGGTAATTATACAAATTTATGGGTGCAGACATTTTTGCTTCAGAAAAGAATAATTATGACTTATAATGGCGCAGAAAGTTATATTGTTTTTTATTTTTATTTATTTTTTATTTATTTTTTTTTTTGTTTTTAAAGTTTTGTTTTTATTTTTTATTTGACCTGCATATGAGTGAAAATATTAATAAAAAAGAATTAGACAAAACTCTAAAATAGTTTAAAAAAAACAAATGAGCGAACTCAACGCTCAAAATGAGCACTCAACCTTTCAGAAGCTAATTTTTAGTTAATTTTTAAATTCTTTTCAACTTCTCGAAGTATATATAGTCTCATTAAAAATTCTAAAATTTTTTTTTAGTAATATTAAATGATTTAAAATTCTTGTTAACCCTAGATATTTATTAATCTCGTGAGAGCCATACATTTTTGTATGTATAACATAGTATGTATAACCACAGTAACCGAAAATATATTGTATACAGTTAGAAGGGTTACTCAGCTCGAGATAACAGCATGCTTCCAAGAAATACCCCACCATAAAAAATGATATGTCAGGTGAATAGGTTGGAGGGGGTATCCAAAGAGCAGTTAGTGTCGTTGAATGGAGGACGTACGTATGATCTTCGATGTTAAGTTTTTATAGACAGAACATGAGGTAGCACAATCTACAGAACGGAATTCTGTGAGAATTTCTCTAGTTTCCCAAGGTAACTTCAGTTCGCCGACAAACAGGGTGCTTTTTGGTAACAGTAATGAGAATTGCCAGTATTAACAAAACCGTTATCTTATACTTTACCCTTATTGTTTTTCACTCATTGCTCTTAAGAATATTGGCGCAAACTTCATGGCTATAAAACTACTTAGGTGATAAAAATTAACAATTATACATTATAAAGAAATACGTGCATTTGCTGCCTTTGATATCACCGTGCTTTTGCTAAATAATAAATTAAGCTACAACAATTAAATGATAACGTGCGTGTACACATATAACGAAAATGTGCTAAACAAGGTAATCAGTAAATTTTATTGCTATCCATTTGATGTTTGTTAATTATTGACGATGAGGTTACGAGTTAAGGTCAGAATTTTTTGCACATGACTCACCCTACTGCGCTTACACGCGTAATATGATAAGAATGATTCATTATTTGAAAACAATAATAACAATTAAACACATCAAGGAAAAAAATTGATGACTAAATAACAGGTGTTTCCCCAAAACTTCAACGCTGCATGGTTTGTATGTCTCATATGTTATTGGTATAGAGTGTAGAATGAGTATAACATTCTAAAATATAAATAACGCAGGTCCCACCAGTTTAGTTACTTTAAATTATCATATTGATTAATTCATTAATTCATTACAGTTAATTAAAATTTATCTTCCTGTTTTCCATATGAGAGTGTATTAAAATAATAGTTATTAAACTTTCATAAATCAATTCAAGAATTTTATATGTGTACAACTAAACATTCATAAAGCTAAATAAACCGTAAAAACATTAAATGGGGAATCAAATTTTTATTTACAATGTTAACATTTCTGTTGTAACATGCTAAAATAACATAAGTCGACTTAAGCTAAAGTAGGCATTTGGCTTTCCACGAAAATTTTGTTCATGTTCTTTAGCTATATTTGATCGTGAAGAAGCATTAAGAGATTAAGAGTTGTTTTTTTTTAAATAAAACAAAACGTCGTCGTTATTTGAGTATTTCAGGGAGGATTCTGAGGTCACAAAAAAAACCTGTCACATGCGAATCATGCAGATACCTTTGTTAACGATGATAAAAGAGAAGTGAATAAACATTATTAACATCTCCTATGGTAGAACTCAACACTTTTGTGTAAATTATTTGCTTATGAAATGCAAAGACTCGAGACTCTTATTTATTATTGTTGAATAACATGTAATTTCATCATTTGTAATATGATGTCGAAATTGTTCAATAATCCAACCAATGGTGTCTCAAACACGCAAAAACTCAACTCAAAATCTGTCGAAAATGAAGTCAATGATCATCACTTTCTTCGAGTACCGTGTTGTGGAGCACCATGAATTTGTTTTTGAAGATACAAATAGTCAATATGGAATGGAATACTCATTGATTGTTTTGGTGCTCACGCAAGCACAATTCTTCGTAAAAACCAAAAAAAATGTTTATAGATGTTAAGATTAAGCTCCTTGTGATTCTCGGTTCACAGAATTAAAATATGCGTCCATTGGATCAAGTTTGCATGTTTGTTTTGTGGAATCTATTTAAAAAGCGACAACATAATTTTTTATTTAAAAAACATATGCACACAATCTGGATCAAACTTGATCAGAAATTCGAAAAGAAATCTAAAAAGTCGGTAATTTTAAAAATGGGTTTACTAAATTTTAGACTGTCATTAAAAAGTTCGATCATAGAATTTTGGGAACATTTCAACAAGGTTTGGCTTATAAATAAACCAACTTCCACATGTTATTTTCATTTTTAATAATATAAAACTAAGAGGTTATGTTACTTCTTCAACTGTCTAAGTCGAAAGCTATTCTTTACTAATATGCTTGGTATTTTATGAGAAAAGAGACGAAAAACAAGACTTTAAATGCTCAAAAAATGCTGCCGCCATAGGCAAACTCGAACACCAAACGAACACCCAGAACAAAGCATATGGTATGTTGGTCAACTTGGAATATGTGCACATTTAGAAATTCCAGGAAAATTAAAATTTATGACTTTAACAAATAATGTGGTGATGAAAAAATACCATCAGAGTATTTTCTATTATTTGTGTTTTGCTTTTAACTTTGAGGAGAAACTAAATTGGTTTTAATGTTTTTTGTCTGTTTACATTTGACTCACAGTGTATAAATATAACATGGTAATGCGTTATAATGTTCAGCCGATGACGTCAATATACGAGTAAGTACGCGTATCAATTTGCGAAATAAAGCAGAAACTTGAAAAAATCTACAACTGTGGTAATTTTAAAAAGAGAAAAAATCTAGTTGAAACACTAATTTATATAAAGTATGTTATAAATGTATAGTTTAATAAAATATAAAAATTTACAAACTGTTATATAAAACATAAAAGCGTAAAAATATAAAAAAAAAAAGGTTAAATGATGCAAAAAAAAAGAGAAAATTTATGAAGCTCGAAATGTGTTAATACGCAATAAGGAAAATTCAAATAAGCAAATGGAAAGGTAAATTAATACATTAAAATGTCCTAACAAGTTAGGGAGAACAAAGTTCCGACGCAATTAGTAAGAATTAAACTAGGCGAAATCGTGAACAGATTGTGCCTATATGGCGTGCTTAGAATCCGAAATATCTTCTATGAAGTTAAACGAAATGTGTGATTGAACGAAACATTCTCACACAACTTTATAGTAATGAGGTATCTACCGATGGATATTATTATGTTATAAAGTACACAGTAGACGGACATCATCATATTCTGTACATGTATCCATTTATACATATATTCTGAAAGGTAGAAGGGGTTTAGTACCGATTTCGCTTGTTCTTGAAGGAGAGTTTACCACTTATTAGAAATATGCTTCAGTGCGTCGATTAATATTTGAGCAACATATTGCGAAGTCAAAGGAACTAAAATAGCGCTCCTTAAAATGTGGGCGTGGTTATTTATCCGATTATCACCATTATTAAGCCATAAGAAAATTTTACGCACCACATTTCGCTGCAAATTTGTTTGGAAGTTGTAAATAAAAGAAATTGCTTGATAATTTTTAGACGTTACAAGCTACCGTTAGGTGAATAATACTATTATACCCTTATGCAAGATGTAACGAGAGTATACATAAGGGTATTGTGCAATAAAAATCTAAGAAGTGCCACTCAAAAAAGTTTATATATAATAATCTATATGTAAACTTGCACTTATCGAAATTTATCGAAAGTAAATAACAATCGACTGGGAAATAACTATTATAAATTTGTAAATTTTGTATATACTGTGATTTTCATAGAATTCTTACGATAAAGATAAAGAAACTGTACAGCGAAATATGAGTAATAATGACTTCATCAAAAAACAAAACGGCAGCGGAAGAAAGTTGAATGTAGAATAATGTAGCATGTAAGCAGTAAAAAAAAAACAATAAATCATTATAATGATTGTGATGAATGAAACTATGCACACAGAGGCATGCCTTCGCGAGCAATATGGGTTGCAGCGGCAATCCTCTATGGCAGCACTCAGTCACATAAATGTTAGCTGAGTGGAGCCGCCAACGATGTCAGACAGCCAGACAGCCATACAGCCAGAAAGACTATTATGTGGTATGAAGAAAAGTGCACAAATATTTACAAACGGACAAATTTGCAAACATAGGCGAACATAAAAGCATGTATTTATTTAAGAATGTAGTTGTGTATTGCAAGCGCAGTACAACACGCTCGTGTGTGTGATTTGGTGAACTTAATCTTTGCGGAAGTTGTGAGTTCTCTAGCAGATGAGCGCAGCCGCCAAGTGCTATTTGCGCTGATAGCGGCATTTGTATGGTTAGTTGCAGTGTGGCACAAAGCGTGGAATATGAAACGAAATATTTTATCTAAATATATATGTACATATGTATGTATTGTATATTGTATACTCAAGTAACTAAGTAAATGTTAAGAGTTTGAAGTTGCAAAGCGCTAAAATTCACGCGCATAAGCGTTCACTTTTGTTGTTGTTGTTGTAGTTGTTGTTGGCTCAGTTCACCTCATTAAAACACTTTTTTCTATACCAACTGAACGCTTAATTATGTTGTTTTCATTAATTTTATTTTATTTTAAATCACATTTGGTTGGCTATAAATAAAACCATCACATCTGCAAGTGAAACATTCAGCGATGTACACACATACAAAGAAACAGGCGACAACTAATGAGTGTTAAGCCTGTTTCCGGTGAGGTGACTATGTACTAAATATGTAGGAAGTCAAAGAAAATGTCTCATTTTGTGTAAATCTTTATATGTAAATGTATGGTTCGTACAATTCCCACGCTAGTTGGGCCCAAAGTTATAATAGACAACATAAATCAAGTAAAGAAGGTAAATTTGACCATTTGTGGTATGAAAATGTTAGAATCAACATATTGTTATACGGATGATTTTTAAAATTAGAATAAAATGTAGACCGATTTCATATATTTTAGCTATTTTTTGAAAACTAATGACCTGGTTGGATTTGAGAAAGTGAAATACTTTAGGAAAGGCATTTAACAAATTTGTTTGTTAGTGCTAGAATCCATATTTATTTTTTTACTCCTATAAGGACGTTTGAGAAATTTTCAAAGTTTTGTGTTAAAGGCCAAAACATTTAAATTTTGGTTATATATTACCAATTTTAACTAGTTGACGTTCGATAACGAACCACACAATACATTCAATAAAATTGAGAGAGCAGTGTCAGTTCCAAGCAAAAGAGTCACTGTTTATGTTGTGGTGAAATTTCAGCCAGCTAACGGTATGCATCATGAGAACAAACGTTTAAAAACATTTAATTTCCATTGTTAACAAAAAATTTTTACGTGATCTGGACTTACCCAATTCTCATTTACAGTCGAAAATTATAAAATTCGCAAAAGTACTTACTAATTTCGCTCTGTAACCAAGTAACCTAAAGTTTACTTACAAATTATTTACTTACTTAGAAATAAAATATTTTCCCACAAAAAATATTTGAATTGTTCAATAAAAACACAAAAAGTTTTATTTTTAAGTAATACATAGTTAAATCAAATGTGCCAAATTAGCTTTATTCTAAATATTTAAAGAATTTAACACTAAAAATCTACCAAACAACAACAATTGTAAGAGCAATGTTTAAAATTGTTGTAGCAAGTTACAGAAATGCAATTACAACTAGTTTTGTGTTAATCAAATTACGTTTAAAATAGTTACAATACCAAAAGCTGTGCTTATCAAATTGTAGTAAAAAAGGCGATGGGGAATTTTAAGTTGAAGCATAAAATGAGTGCAACTTCAAAGACCTTGACGTGTACGCTTTTGGCTTTTCGCTTTTGACTTCGCACATATGCGTGCCACATACATACATACGCATCACAGTCTATATATAGTAGATATATATGTGCCTACTGACTTTGAAACATTAACCGTTAATTTGCAGCTATCAATTAACATGAGGCTATTGAGCAGCGCATAAAAAGGGGTTGCCTAAGGCCACATACACACTTATCGGCTGACGCCACACTAAAAAAAAAACTCAATTATCGCTATGGTAACAAAAATATCAAATGGCTTGCCATATATAATACAAAAACAAAAAAACACTTGACAACTGACTATATCACATACTCGATGACGAACAACGTACACGGAATGGAGTACGTCATTTAAACCAGACCGATGAGTGGATACGCATTTTTGCGGCTGAAGCTATCGTTTTTTACTTAGTTATTGTACAATTTTAGTTTGTTTATCGCTGTTACTTTGTATTTTTTTTTATTTTCAGACGCGCTCATCGTGCAATTTCATGGTATTTTGCATTTACCTTTGCGCATGCGCGCTCCGCTTTGTTTTTTGTTTTGTTTTGTTTTGTTTGGTCTGTTCGAACTTGTCTTAACAATGTGCATAAGTAGTTGTAAATGCTTACTATATGCATGCACGCATGCATAACATGCTAAAATGCTATTTTAAATGCCAGCTAAATTGCATTTTGTTTTTGTTGGCATTTTCACAAACCCGTATTGTACCTTTGTTTTTTAATGAGTCATGATACAGTGATTTTGCTTTCGGTCGTTCAAACTAGCGAATAGCAGTTTATAAAAAGTACGGAGCTGTTAATTATATCTATATTCATATATATTTGCAAAATATGTGTGTGAAACTGCGGAGAAAAATCAAGTTTCACTGCTGATAATTTGACTACATTTATACACGCAACAAACAATTAATGCTATATGTTCACACAGAATTTTTTCCACATTATTGTTCTCTAAAACAATCTGAAAAATTCCTTAAATTCTTAAAATGCTCAAATACACGTATCATACATACTAGATAGTTTTTACACCATACGTAATTTTATGGTATGCCATGGAAATATGAAAAATAGAGACTCATTTCTTTAATACTCAATCGGAATTGGCCTTGGCCTTTACTTTTTTGCATTTGTTGTACATTTGCTACTAGTGTAGCTACTAGTGTCTTTGTGTATGCAAAATTTTTAAGATACGAACAAATGTTTGTTCTCTCACTTTGCAACTTGTGAGAAAGAATTAAAACGTCTTATACTTCGTAAATAGTTCAAGTTGAAATGCTTAACCAAGTATAAATTTATTAGTAATATCTGAATATTTTGATGCAGTCAAAATTGTTTTCAGATGAACCTACATACTTTCGTGCTTACAAGCCACAAGTCGTTGTTTAAATATAACAAAGCCATACCACGCGTTGGCAAGCGCTTTTGTTAAGCGCGAACGAATTAAGTTCATCGATTTTTTCAATATGGTTTGTGACGTAAATTTAAATCGGTCACTATTTGATATTTTCGCACTAAAGTCATATGGGAACCAATATACCTATGTACATGTACCAACGCGCTTTAGTATTTTACCACTCTACTGTGCTATCTATCTAATTGGCGACCTTATGGTAAAAATACATGCATATGGGTGTATAATGTACACTGTATATTAATGAGTTGTTGTTGCGATTCATTTTGTTAATAGTTTTTTACTCTTGTCTCACGCAATCTGCACAATTTTGTGAAGGAAAATCAACATAAAAAAGTTAAAATTAAAGGTTCTAGGTCTCTACCTCGCAATCAACACCAAACACCAAACACGAAACGTAAACGTGAGTAATACGCATTTATGATGAATTCCGTTTTTTTTGGAATTGGTTAATAGTTGTAGCTCGAAACTTGAATTGTTGGCAAACACCAAGTGTGAAAGAAGCACACAAAAAAAAAAAAACCTGAACTGCTTTTGATGACACAATTCATAACTACTTATTACATACCTACATATTGCAGGGGATTGTTCTATTCACCTTTGGTTATTGCTTGCTTTATGCTGTTTTTCTTTTTATACTTGTTATATACAATAAGCACATAGATAAAAGGAATGAAAACATCATTTCTAAATTATATTCTAAATTTCTTAACAAATATTTAATTTTTTTGTACAGTTTCTATTAAAAGTTAAAAATTTAAACGTAATTGCAAAAATAATTAGAAATTTTCTAGAAATCAGCATATCTGCCATAGTTTACTATACTTCTTTATATAAAATAATTTGGATGAAACAGCTTTTCAACACATTTATGAAAAGTAACATATAAAGCTAGTTCTTAAAAATATTAGAAGGATTTATAGTACAGTAGCTAAATTAACCTATTAAAATATTTAATTCTGAGGCCCGAAATTTTCACTTTCACATATACATATGATATCAATGACCGAATATAAGCCCTTCAAAAATTCATTACCGAAATTCCATCATATGCATATAATAAATATTTAAATAAAATATGTTTTTTATGGCCACAAGAGGCGTTGGTCGACTGTTTGTCGATCACGAGATAAATCAAAGCATGTACAACTTCGCTATTATCATCAGAACACATATAAATGGTCTTTACAAGGGATATGTACACCCGTAGAAATGTTTATAAAAACAATGGCTGATATAATTTACTCTTTCCAAAGTATTCAACAATCTTATCAGCATATAAAAAAAAAAAAACCCATATTGTACAGCAGTGAAAATTACCTTTTATAACGCTTGCGACGACTACAAGTATTATCGGTGTATCCTTCTCTTATTGTTAATAAAATATAGAAACTTTACACTTGTTTATTTTTGAAAATTTTTATTTCTTTTTAAATGGAATGAAATTTTGCTTTCGCTCCACTATTTTGTTTCTTTTTTATATTTTGTCGGTTTCTCGCTTGGCGTTTACTTCTCCGTTTGTGCAAATTCTTGTCGTTGCTTTGCACTTTTTTCGCGCCTTAGCTTTTGTCACAAATTTCGTTAATACACTCTCACTCACTTTGACGATGCATCACACGGGCACACTCCTTTTTTCACTCGACTTTTATGATTTGCTACAACGGCAGGACAAAAATCTGCACAATCTATTAAAGCAAATAAATTGCGTGAAATATTTTGAAAATTTGTCAGCCTTATAGCACTACTATATCTACTGTTATCTGTAAATTCGACACTTTATTGAACTATATAGGAATAGAAGAACGCACCCAACTCGAAAAATGCGAATTCCGTAAATCGCATTCAACACAAATTTTCAACAGCAATTTCCAACACCTTCTGTCAATCAATGACCAACAAACGCAAAAATTAGAAAGAAACCAACTGAGTTGCCTTATAGGCAATGAAGATGATTTTTCCATATGTGAAAGAGAGAACGACTTTGTTTGGAAAAGAAAGAGTAAAATACACCTTCCGACGGCAGCGAAATATGCACATTGAGAGAAATATTGTTGTGACAATGTCCCAAGTACCGAGTAACGATTAAGTTTTCCTAAATAGATATTAGCTAGCTAGATAATAGATAGCTGGCTAAACGCTTGAGGATGTTGAAACTTTAGAACATTTCCTCTAGGAATCCTCATCACTCAGTTGGTTATAACGGAATATAATTCACAGCTTCTCACATTCCCATCTAAAAGAAATTAGGCAAATTGCTGAAGAAATTAAAATTTTTTATCAAATTAAGGAAGTTGTTTAGCTGGAACTCACTGGGAAGTTAAATAATGGTTTCAGCGCGCTTGCAGTCAGGCATAATTTCGACCTTCAAACAAAATATGAAAAATTATATTGAAGATTAAGTGATATATTAGATAACAGGATGTATACAAGTTAGGTTTAAGACAATTATTTTAATTAATTAATTTCGTATTTATTATTATCATTTTTCAAATATATTTAAATTTTTTCTTATAAGAACTACTAGCTTTACAAATTTCTACATATCAACCACTTTGCAATGTTTTTGACAATATCCATTAATCACTTTTTATAAATATAGACTTTTTATAAAAGCTTAAGATTCAGGCAAAAGAGAGCTAACTTCGCCAATTTAGGAGCTTTAAAATTATTCGAGCATGTGTGAAGCTGTATTGGACAGGGCTCGTCAACAAAAGGAGCGAGTTAAACAATTTTATCAATTATTTAAATTTGAAAACATGACCGTTACATCACCACCGGCCCTGAAAGTTTACTTTTGGGAATATTTCGATATTGATAAGTAATTTCCAATTAGATTCATAATACAATGAATAATTACTTGGTGTCTTTACTTTTTTAGTTAGAGAAAATCAACTTAAATTATGTTTCTTAACAAAATCTTATTAAAATTGTCACACTTTCCGCATTTGCAGACTCAATCTAGAAATTCATAAGGATAGAAGTAAATTTCAACACGATATTGTAATGCCAATGCGTCAAATCAATAGTCGACCACTGAAAATCATTCTCTGGTTGCGAAATTTATCTCAAAAAAATCTCGATATACGTTTAAAGCGTATACAAAAGTGCGAATGTGTACCACTGGAAACTCGTGTTGGTTTCAATCAGTTTCGACAACTTTTCCACTGTCCACATAGACGTCTTATTCATATTCTGCAAGAGGCAATACATATGAAACCTCAAGATTTAGTGGCGTTGAGGATCGTTTTCTATTACTTTTTATTTGGGGAGCATACGTTAACATACGAATTTAAGTAACACAAAACCGAAAGTATTATTGCAAATTTATTTATTTCCTTTCTATTATAGTTGCTCCGATTCGAGGGTTGTAACTTTGAATTTCAAAGTTAATGTAATCGGCTTTGATCCAAACGCTTGCATTATAACTAAAGAACTTATACCAACCGATTTAAGAGACCATCGTCGTTTCGTTCAACCAATTTGGGTGCAGAATATAACGGGTCAACATTTGAATTTTGTGTTTTCGACCCGAGAACGTGGCTTAAAGTTAATGAATCCAAATTTAACAGTGCCACGTTTAAGTGTCTGGCCGCTGATGGTGGAATATAGGCCGAGTGATTTCGAAAATCTGGTGAGTTAAGGATTTTCAACTCCTTAGAGCTGCACAAGCTTATTGCTACAAGAAATTTCAAACTATTTACCACTTTATGTGAAATTAATAGTTAAAAAATAGCTATGTTTAGAAGATAACTCGAATACTTGTAATTCCTCTCTTCAATAGCTTGATTTTAATTTGAATTTCGAAAATATACGCTCGAAGTTTCTAATCAAGGCAGTGGGCTATCTCGATAAGGTTGTTGAGGACCCGGAAGTGCCGATTGAAGATTATGAATGCGCTGATTTCCCTTACGTTATTTATCCCAATAAAATAGACTTTGATATGCAACGTTCTGAACAAAGGAGTTTAATGGTGGCCATTCATAACTACAACCAAAAATGTGTTGAGTTCCGTTGGCAAAAGTAAGCCGTCAATATCCAAAAACTTTATATTTACATATCTACAACTTTTACATTTATTACTTTACTAACAAAAAAAAAAACAAAAAAAAAAACACAAAAAAAAACAAATATGTATTAGCTACATCATCAGCGATTTATTCGAAGTAACTTTTGAGCCGAATGTATTCCGACTTAAGCCACACCATTCGAAACTTTGCATTGTGAATATGCGAGTTTTCGAGCGCCCGCTTTATTTTAAACGCGTTCCATTAGCATTGGAAGTACATCGGGTGTTCGATAAATCAACAAAAATTGCAAAAGGACTATTGGAAGAAGTGGAATCCATTGATGATCCTAAATGGAAGGAGGCCAGCTATTTGGTGCATATATTTTTGCATCTAAATCTGAAAGTAAATTTTAAACCGGAAGAACCAATAAATATTGCCTGGGAACTATTGCCTCCCAAACGTGAGCGTTCGAAAATTTCAACTACAACCATATTTGAAAAACTATATTGGGACTATTTGTCCGAGTCTAATTTCATGCGACAGAAAAATCCTGCTGAAATAAATGATGAACTCAGTTATGCTGAAGTTATACGCTTGAAAGCAGGTCCGTTGCCACTTGTTAAAACCATAGACATTAACCGCAAGTATGAATTACTTTATATTTGTGTTTATCACAATTTATAACATATAATTTCTCTCTTTTCATTCATTGATTATACCATGTAATACATTACTTATGCCTACTGCAGTAGTGTATTACGAATTATCAGTCAACTTATTGCTGAATCCCTTCATGATCTGGCAAAGAATTGGCGCTTCATTCCAATTGAATTCGCTGAAGATCCACAATAAGGTATTCAATAGCGTCTTCGCAGGTTACTCCAATACAATGACATCGGTAGCATCGAATCTCTCTGTAAGCATCTTTGATCGGTTAATCTATTAACAAACATATATGAAAGAAAATATTATTAGCCAAAGAAAAACTAAATAAAGTCATCAATTGACCTAAAATTCGATTTTCGTAAACGTTCCAAATATCGATCCACTGTGACCGAAGGCAGGAAAAATTTACGCACATTTTTGGGTACCTTATCCATAAGACTACGAGCCTATGAAATGGAATATAAAATTGCGTTTGGCAGAAATTACAATAATTCTCGTTGATGTAATTATGTAAATCAAAGTTCACCTTTTCTAAGTGTTGATGTGCCACAGAAGCTACCTCAAAAATACACTCCTCTACACCTTTGTCGTCAACCTTGTTCCTTACTATGCGTTCCTGACTAACGCCATGTTTCACTAACACCTCTTGTGGTATATTCAATGCTTGACTTCGACCCTTATATGGTATAGCTCTCAAAAGCGTTACAATACCTTGTGCTTTGCCTAGGTGGGAAACTACATGGTCAACCTGTATATCCTTAATTCCATTTAATTCAACTAAAAGATGAAATAGTGATGAAAAAACCTGGTCGGCATACTCTTCTAATTGTTTTATAGTAACGAATGGCTGGTTTAGGGGTCGATCACGCGCCGTAACCAAACGCTTTAAATAAATTTTGCTTAGCTTATTTGAATCCACTGTCTGTAAGGCAAAAGTGTTACAATGCTTATCTATTACAGAATAACAATTATAAGTAAACACACATTTTTCAATTCTCGTAAAACTGGATGATCGGTAACGTAAGAACCCTCGTTGGAGAAACATTTGTCAATTGAATCATACCAAAATTTCAGTTTCAACTTAATTATATGCTCTTCAGACACCTAGAAGTAAACGAAAACATTAGCATATCAATCACTTCTTCGATAGTACAACTCCTACCTTAGCACCACAATTTGCCACCTCAACATTAAAAGCCCTCAACGCAAATGCGTGACGTCGATGATCACCACTCAACAACAATGTGCATAAATAATTCTCATAATCGTTTTTCCTGCAATAAAATACCTATGTGAATATAATTTTGATTTTATGTAACATAAGGACATTTAATGGAAACGTCGCATAACACTTTTAATACTCACTCCACCAAATTAATGCAGTATTGGGTGGTAAACATTTCCTTAGTCAATTTCTTTTTTGTACTGTAAGTTGCACCAGATTGTTGTAGCAGACATTTTTGTAGATTCCTTATTGAATTCACTCCCCTCAATAAGTGTCGCATTTTAAATTATAGTCACTCAAAGTGTTTTTGTTTATAAGTTGTTTGAGGTTATAGTTTAGCCGTCAAATCAAACAGCTGATGAGGTATTTTTTAGGGTATTATGTGTGTTGTGGATATTTCGTTCTCAGGCGGATGCGGAAACGAAAATCAATCAGATGGTGGGGGAAATAATGAAAAAAATGCAAAAATATAGCACGTAAAAACATAATAATAAAAAACAGCTGTACCGAAATTGCCTTTATTTATATGCAGCACTAACGACGAGACTATCATATCATATATCATATAAAACAAGTTTCGATTTTATTTATACATGGATATTGGAAGAAATATGAAAAGTAAGGTATAACCTATTTAATAAAATTATTAAAAAAATTCTAGGATGTATTCAATTTACTTAAACCTTTATAATCATTTATTATTTTCCACATACGCTCAGTTGTGCAAACAAATTTTAAACATTTTAGAAAATATATCCAGCTGTAGCAATCTTGGAGGAATAAATGAGTTTATCGAAAAAACGTCAGCCCTTCTGAAACGCTTTTTGTACTCTCTGTTTATAGAACAATTTCAGATGTCAAACACCTATAAATAGTTAAACGGCATTAGATTATTAATGCGTTTAATTCAATAACCGATTATCATTGAATATTCATACATTACTTAATCAATAATAACCCAACTTTTATATACTTTTTACCGAAGCTACCAATTTGCATGGACATTTGACTTTAATCATTACAGTATTACTGTATTTATTAAAAGCTAATTTTATATACATACATATATCGTAACAATAGTATTGCAGTTATAACATACAAATATAATAACTTACCCTCTTAAACCTATTAATTACTTACTTAAAATCTATTAAGGTCATATGTTTGACTTTGACTACTTTTCCGCATAACTAAATCTACAAAAAACTACTACAAATGCATTTTTATTTATTCTTCACAGCGGTTTCACTAGATACCTTCCAATAGCTCTTTCTTGTGGATAACATGAGGTTGTTAGATTGAGGTTGAGGTTATTTATAAAGCACGTTCCAGCTTAGGTAATCGGATTCCAGCCAAGAGTTCCAGATTCAGTCTAAGAGTCCATGCTTAATAATGTTCCCATCACTCTTATAATTCGCCTCACAAAATTCAGTCATACGCATGCAAGCCTCCTTCATCATGTCACCAGGAACCGTCAAAATTATACGCATAAAATTCGGACACTCAAAACAGGTGCCCGGCAGACAAAAGACACTTTGCTCGTTCACCAATTCTTGCACGAAATGCGTATCTGACTTGAAGGCGGGAAAATGTTCGATATCGATGCCAACCATCATGTACATAGCGCCGTCCGGCATAATGGGATTAAGGCCAGGTGCCTTCCTCAAGATGCGAAAAGCCAAACGCGCATTAGTCTATAATTAGAGTGTAGTTAATTATTTTGAATTAATCAACCGAAAAAAAACTTCACTTACATAGAGCACATTAATCACGCTGTCGAAGAAACTTTTTGGTGTCTTCTTCAGCATATCCGGCAGTGCACCCTGTACTATGCTGTTGGAACCCAAAATGCGACCACACATGCTCTTCAAGCCTCCAACTGCTTGTGCCAAACGGCTCTCGCGGTCGTGTACGATTATCCAACCCATACGCCAACCGGGCACCAGAAAACGTTTTGTGGTGCCACTGCATGTGAGTACCGGCACATTTTTAGACAGACTACTAATGGCTATAAACTGGGAGCCCGGGAATACCAAGTGCTCATAAATCTATAAGCAAAAAAAAGTTTATTTTCGCTTAATTTTGAAGTATTAATTAAGTTACCTCATCCGCTATTATTGGCAAATAATTTCGTTCACAAATATCCAATAGCTCCTCCAGATGCTTATGATTAAATACACTGCCACACGGATTACTTGGGTTATTGATTAGCAACGCTCCAGTCTTCTCATCAATCAAGCTCTCCAACTGACGCAGATCAGCCTCCCACTGACGTTCCGGCAACAAATCGTAATAACGTATTTCTATATCTAAACCTTCGGCTAGCGTTTGGTATAAACAGAAACCAGGACGCGGTACGAGCAAATTTTGTCCCCTGTCACAAAGTGCCAGTATGCAATACTCCAACGCGGCCGAGCAACCGCTACACATTAGTATGTTCTCCGTTTTTATCTCTTCGGCGCTCTGGTGCGCGCTGTATTTGGCGATGGCCCGTCGCGCCTCTTCATGGCCCTGTGAGTGGGCGTAGCCATTATATTTGCCGCTCTCAATGCATCTCTGTACAGCCTGCATAGTTTCGTCGGAGGCGCGAAGGTTACCGAATGTTGTTGGATCACCTTTATGATTGATATGTTTATATAATAAATATGCAAAGTAATTTAATACTTGTAATTATTTATTAGTTTAATTGCTTATTTATAAATATATTGCATAAATATTATAATAACACAATTGCGTCAACTGCTTCTAATTAAATTTTTATAAAAAAAAAAAACGCTCCAATTAAAGGCTTCGCTAGCTGTCATTAACATTCAAATTGGCTGTGAGATATCTGCGAGCATATTATTCGTGTGATAGATTATACAATTTTTTTTTGTGATGTTTTTACACAACATATTATTAGAAAATTGTATATATTAATAGAATTTAAGTACTTCGATGTATTTCACTTTAAAAAGATATCTGCCGAAACGCTTTTCTGAAGGTAACTTAATTATATACATATTAATATATTGACTATCCTCGTTGAATGAAGCTCCTTTTTCGCTACATTCACAGAAGACAGTTATTCCTCCCTAATAAAAAGCTTCCGAAGTATCGGAGCACAGCTTTTTCAGTACCCAAAAAACACTCGAACATTTGAAACTGCCTACAGCCTATTATTGGTATTATTACACTCTCGCAACATGTTGCTACCGAGTATATTAGTTTTGTCCACCTAACGGTTGTTTGTAGCACCTAGAACTAATCGAGTTAGATATAGACATATATAAATATATTAATGGTCAGGATGAAAAGACGAGTTGAAATCCGAGGGACTGTCTGTTCGTCCGTCCCTGCAAGCGATAACTTGAGTAAAAATTTTGGTATTTTTATGAAACTTGGTAAACATGTTCGTTGTCACCGTAAGACGGTTGATATTGCAGATGGGCGTAATTGGACATCTGTCACGCCCACAAAATGCCATTAATCGAAAACAGATCAAGTGCTATAGCTAAGCAGCAAATGAAGACATAAACATGTTATTTGGTATAGAGAATCCTAGTAGGGTGGGGCATCTATGGGCAAAAATTTTTGTAAAAGTGGGTGTGGCCCCGCCCCAATAGGTTTAATATACACATATCACTTTAAAGTAGATAAATCGAGCAGCAATTAAGATATGAAAATAAAACTCTGTACAAATAGTGCTTTCAAAATATGCCATCTCATGCGTAAAAATAGGCGAAATCGGATTATAACTTTTCAAGCCACCAGATACCCAATATAAGGACCTCAGTGCCGCTATCTGACTTTTTATCGAAATTATCCGGAAATCTGTAAGACATTGTAATGAAATTGAAGCATTATCTTTCCATGATAATAAGGTACTCTGGTATCAAAAATGGTGAAAATCGGGTACATACTACCTCTAGCCCCCATATACCTAATATACGGATTTTCAACCTCCGGGTAAACTTTATACCATATATTTCGGTCAATATGTAAGATATCTTAACAAAATTAAGTGAACGTGGAATATTGGATATACCATAGTTTACTGCCGAAAATGTGTGAAATCGGTCTACGAATTATCTCAGCTCCCATATACTACAAATAATGATTTCCGCTATTCTAGCAGACTTTATGCCGAATATGTCGGTTATTGTGTGAGTTACACAGTGTTCCCTAATGTAACATGTTCCCTAATAAACTTGAATAATGGAAAAAGTTAAAGTGATCCGTGGAGATCTTCCTCCATCCCAAAAATGCCCAATATAAGAATTCCCGACTTTCCACCTGACTAAACCGTTTATGTTGGTCAATATGTGTGATATTTGAATGAAATTAAGTGGATATGTTTTCTTAAACACAATGTGATTTCGCGCTAGATATGAATGAAAACGGTCTAGACCGTCGTCTAAGCCCCCTAATATAATGATGTGCTTTTCTCCGGTTTACTTTTGCCTCATGTATCTAATATTTTCAATTACGCCATTTTGGTTGAATTTATATCGCATATATCACTTTCGAGTTAATTTGGTAGATTTTAAGATAAATATCTCTGACACGGAGCAAAATATAGCAATGAAAGTACATGAGTCTATGACCTATAATATAAGCTAATAAGATACCAAATATGATTGCAATCCATTGACAATTTTTTCGAATAAGAAATGTTGAATTCTTCCGCAACATTTTTTAATATAAAGTTATGCCAGCACCCGAAAACATTTCCCCGCCACTGATCCTTGCACATTGCGAGAGTATAAAATGTTCGGTTACACCCGAACTTAGCCCTTTCTTACTTGTTTTTAGGTTATAATTTATACATTTATATTCTCGAGCTGGCTACGAACATATTAAGGGTTAATAGACCCCTTTAGGTTGTTTTGCTTGAAGAGGACCTGATAATTAATCCCAGGTAGGTGTGTTAATTTTTTTTAATTGTCCTGAAGTCCTCTTCCCGCTTTTATAAAATAACGCATGCAAAACTTTAGGCCCTATTCCCAGTTTTAATGGATTTTATTTTCTGTAAACTGAGCTTATTGATGACCGAAATTTGCAAAAAGGTTTCCCCTTGCCAGCCAGAGACGAATTTTTGATCTTAGTCCGATAAGGGATCGCACCCAAAGTCTGGGTAATTGTAGTGCGCAGCTTAAACGCCTACATAATGGCGGCTACCAAATATTTTGCTTACAATATCAAATATTTACCATAAGTTCTAAACTGGCCATCCCAAGGTCTTGATAAAAATTTTATCGAGACTTCAAAAAATTAAGAATCGGTAATAAAAATTCAAAAACGTTGAAAATTTTTATATTAGAAATTACAGGTCTGGTATTTATTATAAAAAATTCAATATGAAACGAAAATGGTGAGTAATTATGAAAAGCACCGATATTGTGTTGAAAAGTTTTAATTTTTATTTTGCACACTACTGTAGTAGGCAATAGCAAAAGCACGAGCTACACAAATGATGTTCTGCTAATAAGCTATAAAAATGCGCCCTGCATTTGCATACACGAGCAAGTTATTGCTTCAAATGTAACGCAAATATGCTGGAGCTCCAGCTGGATGAATATCTATAGCGCTAGCCAAAGCTAGTAGAAAACCTGAAACGCTAACCTGTACCGGCTAAGCACACGTATTAACGGTGACACTGTGTCACTTTTAACCGATAACTCTGGCGCAAACGCGCAGTTTCTTCAGAATATAAAATTGCTAGCGCAAGCTTGTTGATAACATTTCCAAAGAGCGCACTGATTCACAGCCCAACGTTCACGCCCAACAGCGTTCGGAAACGGCAGAAAATGGGTGTATCAGCAGGTGAAAAAAGAAACAAAAACAACATACACACTCAGCTTGTATACTCGTATATCACTGGGGCAACTTTTCAAGTTAATTGTGGAGCGGACAACTATTGAGAATATTTGTAGAGTTGAATAAACAACAAACAAGTTCGCAAAGTCTGTGGAAAGTTATGCATAATAATGAAATGTGAATATTCGTCCAAGTATTCCAAGTGATTAGAGGCCATTTGGCGGAATGAATGTTGCGTAAATAAGTAAATAAAAAACAACAACAACAACAACAAGCAATGTTTTTCAAAAATAACAAACAAAATATTTGGACGAGTGAGTTGAACGCTTTGAACGTAATTTTGAGTTGTTTAACTCCATGCTGATTGGTCGCATAGAGAAGGTGTGTACGCCACAATGGCACATCGCATATGCGCGACCAATATATATGCAAATGAGTATGTATTTATTGGAACAAAAACATGTGTGAATTCTATGCAAATTAAGGATGGACAATGTTGTTGCCAAAAAATTTGATTCAACGCAAAGTTAAACTCGTTTACACATGCTTATGTATGTGTGTGTATGTACGACAAAAACAGAAGCTGAAGACATTAGCGGGCGTAAGAATACCCCTTTCGACAAACTTATCCACTTTGGCAATGATTTTGAGATATTCAAGGCGCAATTCTTCGAAGAGCATTCCATATGTATGTATCTACGATTTGTACATGTGTGTTGATGCAACTATTTAACGGTTATGCACAAATTTATCTATTTAATAAAAACGGTCTGTTGCGCATGAGCACCTCTCGTGGGGTGTAACGCGATAGGGGTTAGTTACATGTCGTAGATTAGTTTACTTGCGATCATACTGTTGCATGTTTACATATATATACATATATTTTCGAATGGATTAACCTAGATAAAATAAAAAATATATACATTTTACGTTTTCCCTAAAAATTTACATAGGTGTCACCATGCCAAGGATCTAAATTCACGTTAATATGAGGTCCTGCGGTTGATACGAGACCCTGGTGGCCACATGCAGTGCCGTAGCTTTCTGCATTTTTATTATTTATGTAAAATTAAAAAATATCATTTCGGGAATGGCATAGCCATAAAAATTCAGGTTAATTTGCATTATTGATAAGCAATTAGCAGCACCGCAATGTTGGAGTTTATTTTATTTAATAAAATAATTTTAAAAAATTTTTGAAATTTAAACATTTTTATTTTTCGAATTAATTAAAATTAAATATTTTTTAATTTTTTGTATTATTTTTTTTTTTTGTATATTTTAAGTTTTGAAATTTGTTATTGCTTGCATCCTATGAAGTTTCGAAAAACATTTTATTTTGAAAAATATCTGCTCACCAATAGATAACGGTATCATTGGCTTGTCAGGATTCGGCTGTATTTTCAACGACTCCACAATAGCACGTATGCGATTGTGTGTTTTTGTAGAGATTTTCGAAGCTTTGATATTCCATCCTTTGCGTACATTTTGATTCAACTTGTGATCGCCGTTGCTGTGTTGTGGGTCCTTGGTTAAACTGTTACTTTCTGTTCTGATCGCTGAAATAGTACGCTCTAAACCATTCGCCGGCATTATCACGCAACAAAGAATATATAAAATAACTTTGCTTACTCGAGTTTTAGTTTTACATGTAAAAATATATATATTTTCTTTAATTGAACACTGTTCGCCAAAAAAAAAAAAACACTGACTTTGCTGTTCAAACTTTCAAATCAGCAGTTATCTGATTTGTAGACACAAAAATATATTTAAAAGCCTTTTAATGTTTTAAATATATATTTTCTAGTTTAACATTTCACAACAACACTTCACTTTGAATTTGTGAACGATTAAAGTCCTTCGCCACACAAAGTCCATAATTCAACTGGCGATTCGATTATATAAATACACGCATGTGAGGATCTATTTTTGTGTTTGTGCTGGAGATTTGCATAAAACTGATATCACCGATTATTTGCCAGAAGAAATCTGCTACACTTGCCGCTTTTACTTCAACAGTTGTTAGTTAAATTCTTGCCTGAATTAAACTGATCTACTGGTCCGGTTAGTGTTTGCTTTTAAAGGAAAATATTAAAATAAATACAAATTACACATTGACACATTGACACCAGCCACACCAACACCATTAAGCTATTAACTAACCGATATCCAACCATCCATGCAAGTCGTCGGTCCGCGAGCTGGACGCTCGTATTGCTGATTTGAATACCTGTCCGGATATATACCACACGTACATACCATATGTATGTTGTTGCAGCGCATATTCAAAATATGCCGATATTTTATTCGCATTTTAATTTCATATTTGAATACTACACATTTGCAGAAATATCATTTAATGAAGCTTGCGTTCGTGATATCGCAAAGTACGAAGTGCCGATCGGTGAACGTTCGCTGTCTACACGAACTACTTTCGTACTTATTAATTTAATACTTAAAGTATTAAATATGTTGCTCGATATGATTCCAGTTAGCACTTGAAGCGTGGCGATAGAATTTCTTTGCCATTTCTTTTTAGAAAATCTCTTGGTTGACTGTTATTATTTTTGACGAAGTTAATGGAATTTTTGCAATGTTCAAAGGGTGCCAAATTGTTGCCTTCGACTCGGTTTAGGAAACTAAATTCATCGTTACAGTGCCTTGTGTTATCACGTATGTATCACGTATGTTTGTATGCGTTTAGGATGAAGAACGATTCTATTTGGTTTTAAGAGCAAAATTTGACCATTTTCAGCATATTCAATTTGTTCATAAAAATTCTGCAAAAAAGACACCAGTTAATTTTGTAATCAGCGAAAAGTCGAGATTTACACACTCCTACATACATACCTACCAGATTCCCAATTTTTTTTATATTCATGATAACCGCTGACTTCCATATATTCCCCTCTAGAAAGAGACTAAACTTAATATATGAATGCCTAAAGTCACGCTTTTCTCACGTGAATAAATATATAAAAAATATTTTTTCTATTAAAAGCAGGAGTCACAAAAATAGTTAAATTGTTTATACAAAATAAGAAAAAATAGAAGTAGTAACTTAAATTACTACATATTTTGTATTTGTAGGTATTTCTTTTCAAAAGAGAATCTGCTCTCCAGGTAAATAGGAAATTATATGTAATTATGACTATCAAAATTGAAAAGTAAGTTCAAATGAGATTAAAAATGTTAAAGTGAACTTTAGAAACGTTAAAAAACATCAAAAATCATCCGATTTTGTAAGATTAGTTAGAAATACGCCTAACAGTAATATTTCTGTATGACAAACAGGCGTAATTCATTAGCTTTCTCACACCTGATATCCTATAGGCTCTTAATAAGAGCACCATCAAGCAATTTTCCGACAACTGTGTTGAGAATTACTCATTGACTAACTTGACTTTAAACATAGTTTCAGTGCTCTACTAGCGCGGATGGTCACAGTATAGTCACTTCAGCAGAAGTACAAATTTTGCAATCTTAATGTTTCCTGTAATATGGTGAACTTTACGTATCGTTCTTGTTGTTAGATTATTATATAAATTTTTCTTTAGAAGTTTAGCATGAGACATTGACATATGCATGTGTATTACATATATGTAAGTAATAAAATATATACATTTTTAGTCAAATAAATCCATATATAAAAAAGAATCTATTATTAGAATTTATAGAAATAAAAGTCAATTGTTATTTAATTTTTTTACAGTAAGAGCAGATAAAATCTCTCATTCAAAACTATTTAATCAAACAACTATAAACATCAATATGGTAAATGCACATATGTATGTATATAAGTGTATGTATGTATGTATTAGATGTATGTTTATTCTATATTTTTGAGAAATTCTTGAAATAGTCTATAAACTCGCGAAACAGATTCGTACTTAAAAACAAAAATATTTTTCTCGTTTTAATACGAAGCGCGCAGCACAAGCCCCTCTTAATAGTAAACACGTTTCACATAACATTTCCATAAGATATGCATACATACACACAAATATATAAGTTAATAAATATAATACACATTATATTTTCTTCTATAATAAATAAGCAGTTTTAATCTGTGGCGCAAGCAATTAGGACCAAGTTGTTTCTGAAGTTTGTGACATATACACGGCAAACATATAAACAGTTATAAAAGTTAGGCCGAAAGCGCTATGAAAAATTTGACTTTTTAATAAAAATAATATGTAATTAATTTTAAAATTAGTTTCCCATAGCTTCGGTTAAATAGCAAAAATATCAGATACTACCGTTATTCAATAACTGTACATTAGTTACGATTTTCCCTAATGTTCTTAAAAAGTATGTATAAAAACTATATGCTTTTAATGTAAATACAATAAATATTTTTATTGTTTTTTTTTGTTATTAAAGTAAACAATCGCTGAAATTATTATTACAACTAAGACAATTAATTGCTAATAATACAATTTGATACCCATTCGTATTTCCTGCGAGTGTTTGTAATTATTCCAGGTATGTAGTAGATTGATATTTTGCTTTTTTGTTTGTACTGCAACTTATTTACTTCTTCAGTTTTACATTGTTGTTGCACACACACACACACAACGGCATACGTAAGTACAGAAAAATGTAAACATTATATTATATTTTGTAAAACAAAGTAAGAATAAATATTAAAATAATTTGAGTTAGAATATACCGGAATTATACAAATATTAAAAGCAATAAAATGGACGTTCGTTTTGCAATAATGGCTTTAAATGCGGTGTGTTGTCGGAAAGCTCTATTTCCGCTTGAAAATATTGCTGAGACGCCGTTTCGGTGGAGAGTTCTGAAAAGGATAAATTGAATAATTAATAAATAAAGTAACATATCATTCACATATACAATATTTCAAAATAAAATTTCACTCATAAGCATTTTACAATGTTTGTTTAAAAGTTTTGAACTTTATTTTAATATGTAATCAATTTTATAATTTTTATTTATGAAGTGAATGTAAAAGTACAAATTTAATAAAAGTTCATTTTTACAAATAATTTAGCCTAAATAAATAATTATATAAATAAATATAAGTAAATTATAAAATAAGCTATAAGAGTAAAAATTCGTAAACTAATTTGCTCCGTTTATCAGACCATATTGGTTCACCATATGGTTCACCTTATTTTATTAAAATATTACGCATGTTGTCGGATATATATGGCGTACCGTCAAATGGTAGTATGCAAACCGTTTTAATCGGTATATATGGGCCGGAACAAGGTTTGGACCGATTTCAATCCCTTTTGGTACCAAATCACATTACACTGAAAGATATATTTCCCCCAGATTTTTCTAAGAAATCTCTGAGATTAATCAAAATAACGGTAAAAAGCCAACAGGAGGGACGGAGATGCTTGTATTCGGTATTTGGGAGCTAGCGGAATATATATATATATATTATATATAATATATATAATATGTATACCCAATTTCATTTCGATAGCTTCCTTAATGCCATCATATAACGATAACATAACCTCAAAAATGTTTCCAAGAAATTATTGGTAACCTAATCTTCCAAAAAAATACAAATGGAAAAAGCTCTGCTGATAAAATCTGTCAATGTAGAGTACCTTTTGACCCTAGGATCCCCTAGGAATTATTACCACATTAAAAAAAGAATAATTAAAGGTTATCTCCAAATAAAAGAGGGCTCGATTTGATGGTTGAAGTTGTTAGGTTACTGTGTTAGCGACATAAACACAGTTCTTAAATAAATTCTAGGAATGTTGGTGAGATGACAGTACTTGGGCGAATATAAATCCAGATTCATTTCGATTACGTAGATGCGACCGTGAAGGGAGCGGACAAAATAATTTGTCTTTGTGAGGTTATGGACTCGCTGATGATTTCCGGAAAAGGGTCTTCTATGACATCTGCTATTGTTAAATGCTATAAGCTACTGATTGTTGATATTTATATGTATATGATATATTTACCGTTTTTTCCAAGAGTAACTATAAAACCGTATCAGTTTCAATTTTCAAAAATTTATTGAACAATATCATCATTTTAGAAATACATAGCGATTTTGCCTTAAGCAAATTGAAAATTTCTAAATGTTCACATTAATCAAGCAGATATTAACAACAAAATGGCTGGTTTGCATGGAATTTCGCTCCCCACAGAGTAAATCAATGCTTTAAGGCGATATTACGGATATAATCTGAACAAAAAAAGATATATTTTAGTACACAAAGCAATTGTTTGATCTTAACAATAATTTTAGACAAAATTAATTTATAATTCATTAATAATTTTTTTTACGATTTTTGAAAATTGAATAGTAGCAGCCCTTTTTGAATACCATATGAAACATACAGTCAGTTATGGATACACCGAATCATTCCCATACATGAAAATTCTCAAATTCAGCGAGTAGATCACGAATGTTCAATAACAAGTGCACATATTCACAGATACAACGATAGGACCAGATAGATTAGAGCGATTATCGGCGCAAAGGCCGCTATGGCGATGGTTAACCGTAACTGCTGATCCAAGCGCACCCAGATGCTTGACCACAAACGAACCACATCCGCTAGCGTAATCTGCGCCTCTTTGCCGCAATCATTTTGCTCACTTCCACCAAGCGCTTTCACGGCCAACACTTGCGGCGTATTAAGCTCTAAATTTGTCGCTAGCGTCAATTTGGTGGTAGACTTCGGCACAAGTGTGTATGTAATGGAATGTTTATGCTTCGCTGAGCACCGTCTTATCGGCGAGGCAACAACAGCGAATGCAAAGTTGGTTACAGCGAACGGTGCGGCCGAGGAAGTCTCTGCCGCAATTTGTTCGAAATGTTTAGAGCGAGCATCGTATACTTCGATTTCATCAAGCGTTGATGGTTCATCTGCCGCCTCGTTTCTAAGAATGCGCTCCACCGGCAGCGAGGTGTTTAAGTCTGATGAATCGCTTTCATCAGTATTCGCATCACTTTCATCATCGTTGTTCGAAGTTTCCGCTAAACCGTCTTCAATTCCGGTATGATTCTTTTTGGTTTGCTCGTCCAACGCTAGATCCGTCAGATTCGTATCATAGACATAATCTGGCGAAATATTGATTTCATGACAATTGGGCGATGTGATTGTTCTGCCATCAGCGCTAGTCTCTTCAATAAATTCCGACGAACCGGATATAATATCACTGAAATAATTCGATGTATATTCGGGTATATCATACTCTTCGGGATGTTCACATTTCTTCGACAGCACAATCGTCGCATTCAGTCGTATCGTGTGACTGTTATTGTTATTTTCACCCTCGCGCACAGTCTCATTACACTGTTGACCGCCCTGCAAGCGCTGATCGGGTGGTATTGCGCGTCCACGATTGAAATTGTCGCGTCGTTGTTTGTGCGCGTTCTTGCGCATTTGTTCGCGCAGCTTTTTGCGACTCGGTGTACGAAGACCACCGCCACAGGCGTACAGCGACAGGCGTGGTCCGCGATCGCGCTTCGAACGACGACGCCGGCGACCACCAATACCGCTGCCACGCCCCAGCGCATCGCCAGAACTGGCAGTCGTCGTGGTGGCGGTCGCCGTAGTTGCCGATGTCGTTGTGCCGGTGGTGGGCGTGATTTCGTCACCACGTCGCTGATCGACGTCTTCCATAACTGGTTTTAACGGAGTTTGTGGCGTACCAGTAGATGGGGTATCCGTTGTAATCGGACTACTTGCTGGTAAATCTTTCAGTCTACGCCCGATTTGTAGTCGTAACAGCGAACTACGTCGCTTACGTGCGACACGCTGTTGTTCCAACATTTTCAAATGTGATTGCGACGGTGGCGCACGACTGATGGCCGACACGTCGGCTAAGGAGAGTGTTGACAATGTGGGTTTCACAACTTCGGTGTCTGTTTTTGTTGGCGCACCCTTCTCGACGGTTAGCGAAAGCAACGACGAACCGGCTTTCGCCATGAATTGTTTGAATAAATTACGACGATCGAAATGTGATTTGCTTTTGCGCGGCGTTGATGTACAAATATTATCGGGACTCTTCAAGCACATCGCTTGGAAGTTTTTCCTTTGTACAGCCTTAAGAAGATCACCTGACAATTCTGTAGCCTTTACATTATTATTATTGGTGTTGTTGTTGTTGTTCGGAATTTGTGTGTTTCATTTGTAGAAGTAGAAAACAAAATCAATTAGAATTTATTGAAGTTGATTAAAGTTAACGTTTGTAACACGCTTAAGAAACACTTACGGAACGGCATCTAAAAACAACTATAACGGTAACGAAACTTTTACAATTACAACACAAACAACAAAAAGGAAACAGCAGCTGTGAACACGACCCGACTACCGAACAAGGCGATTCACATAAAATCCGATACATTTCTGGTGATTTTATACATTTGAGGAAATCTGAGACAAATTCATATAAAAAAGTTCGCATGGGATTTATAAACACCGAAAAAAAAAAATACCGCATGCGACAATTTTAGACCAGCAACACTTTTCTTAAATAACCGTATCGTTAAATAAACGTATCTAAAATTTTTCGAAATTCAAGCTTTAGATTTTCGAAACCACATAAAATCAATAAAGAATTTTAAGCGAAGAAGTATCTATCGTAAATATTCGCTCATATGAATCGGAAATATTGTTAAAATGACAAAAATATACAAAATTATGCGACATATGCAGAACGATTGGCATTTTTGCCAATGGACAATTTCTTTAAAAATTATAATAATATATAATATAAGATATAATATTAGAAAAGCCATAACTTAATACGGCATGAAATTTTTAAAAATATACTCAGATACCATAACTTTAATATCATATTTCTTTCGGCATTTTTGAACACCTTTCGCACTCGCTTGAGGTCAAAAAGAAAGCCATTGCATTTGTAGGTTAAAATGTAAGAGTTAATTTATTTTAATTTAGAATAAATATTAACCGAAAAATATATTAGTTTTTAAATTAAAATATTTTCATAAAAAACGAACTCGCTTAATTTAAGAGTGCAAAAGGTCAATAGGTGAAACAATTTTAACTATGAATTTTTTAACCAAACTTAACAATGTGTAACAACATCGATTACAAACACAACTATAAACAGAACAAACTTAACATTTAGAAATACTCAAAATTTAGTTCAAATATTGAAAAGAAAATAATTAACATCAAATATGACCCATTGAAACTCACCTCATCCTTTGGATTGCCCATGCTGAATTTCGAAGCGAAAAAGCTAAAACGCACTGGTGTTTTCGCTGAGCTGCCGCCATGGTCATTCACTTCTTTGAGTATTTCGCGTGGTGGCTCCGAGCTGCCGCCCAAAGAAAGTCGACCGCCGTGTTTGCTCGGCGTCGGCGGCCCTGGACGCTTATAATTCGTAATGCCGGTGAGTTTCTTGCGCACACCGCCGCCACTAGTTGTGCTTAGTAAGGCGCTCATGCTGTCATCCAAGCTACTGGGGCCATCCTAAGAGAGTGGAAGTGAATAAGACAGTGAATTTTCTATATATTTGATGTTTTGTTTTAAGATTTATGCAACATTGCGATTATTGAATTCTATGCAGACAGCATGCAACGAAGACCGTTGACAAGTAGAAACATTTAAACAACATGTGACCAATTTAAGGACATTGACAAACAATTTCTCGTACACAGGACAATGCAATAAACAGAGAGAACTCAATTACAAACGTGCAAAATGCATTAACAGAGACAACAAAGTTTTTGGACAAACTTATTAATTACTTAATTTTTAATTGCTTAGAATTGTTTACATTAAGGCCATAAAGTGAAATTTATCAAGTGTGCACATGTACTCGAAAGAAACCCCTTACAATTTGTATGCATGTATGTCAAATGAACTATTTTTAAGGCGCTGTCAATGTAGGAGAAAGGTAAATTTGCCTTCTTCATCTCGCTTTTTGCTGTAGGCGCATTTCAGGTTTATATTTTTGCGTTTGCAAATGGTTAAAAGCGCATTTTTGTCAATTTTGTGTAAATTTTTTTGGTTAAGTTTGCTTGCTTTCTTATGCTTTCTTATGCTGAATTATTAGCAATTTGTTATTTTGCATCGTCCACTTGAAATCTTTCATTTCGACTTTTTTGTTTTATAACAGTGCAAAATTCTGGAAATTTTTGGATGCGATACTGCTTTGGATGTAATCACTGTTGTTGTTTCTCCCACTGAGGGCTTTGTGTCTTGAGTCAGCTTCGTGCTTGTTCTACTAGTGCTTACTTTCAACTCATCTTCGGCTAAGCCATGATCGTATTGTGCAGCATAGGTGCTTTTCAGGTGCGGTGGTAACAAGGAATTTCGATATTGCAACTCCTCGGCGCTGAAATGAGTAAAGCAGGTTATTAGTTTTGAATTTAAAACTGTGTTTTAATTTTAGTACAAAAAAATTTTTTTTTTGCAATGATTACAATAACTAAGGTAGAAAGATAGAATACATTTAGTGTGAGATAAATTAAAGCATAACAGAATTGAAAAAATAAAAATTAAAAAATTTTAAAAACGTAAAAAAATGTTTAAAAAAAATATTTAACTTAAATAACAATGAAGAATATTAAAAAAACTGACCATATTTTCTTTAAAAGAAATACTTAAAATAATGATATATTAAAAGCAAAATAATTTTTTTCGACATAACCTTTTTAAGTCAAAAAATGTGTTTAAATTAAAAGGAAAAATATTTAAGTAAATATTAAAAATAATATGTAAATTAAATAACAATGCGGCAAAAGCTTTTTAAGTAAAAAAAATATATAAAAAGTACATAAAAAAATTTTAGTTAAAAAAAAAATTGTTTTGAAAATTTACAAATAAAATATTTCTTCTAGACTATATATTTATTATTATTATTATTATTATTTTTATTTATTTATATATATTTCTTCTAAATATTGATTATAATTAAAGAAAGCTTCAGCATTAATAAATTGAAACCGCGCCGAACTCTCATTAAGAAAATATTTATTTCGAAAATAGATTTTTTTAATGTTTTAAAATTTTCTTTATGAAAAATAAAGCTATATTTCGTTTGGACTGACTAAGTTATAAGCATATTATAATGTAAGGAGCTGTAAAATATTGACTTCAAAAACTACCAATATAAACATAGTGTTCTAATTCGCCTAATTGTATGCAGCGTTTATTTAATATATTTTAGGCAACAATAAATTCATCTACATGCTGGATGAATACAACAAAAACAAAACAATAAATTGTATTGTACTTTTAAATTATTTAATGATTTTGTAAACTTACCAAACATCACGGCACATAGACATGCGGCCCGTTTGTAAATCGGTCAGGTACGTGTTATTGAAAATTTCACCCTCTTCATCCTCCATTGCCAAATTGGAACTTGTCGCCGCATTAGATGCTACCGACGGCAGCGTTCTTGGCAATGAATTTGTCGCAAAGCTGGGTCGTTTGAAATGTGCATTCTCAGCGGATTCTTGTAATTTTTTTAATTGGGTGGATAATATGGCATTTTGCTTTTGATATTCCAATATCCGATCGTTAGTTCTCATTATTTGGCCGGAAAGCTTACGTATGTGCTCCTCGTATTTTTCACTCTGCGTAGATAAATATAAAAAAAAAAATGTTTATTTAATTTTGTTTAAACTTTGAATTACGTATGGATTTCTCTTACCTGTGCCCTCAGTACATCCATATCGGCGCGCATGCTGCTGAGTTCGCGATCTTGTTTGCCTTTCATTTTCGTCACTTCGTCGGTATATAATGTTTTCTGGTGCGAGATTTATGCAAGCAAGACGTAAAACAAACGAGATGAGGTGGCGGGAAGGTGTAGCAGTTCAATATTTAATGTAGAAAAATCGACCGAAAACGGTCAAATGGAAATTGAGAAACAAATAAAGGGCGCATAATGAGAATATTAACTTTTTGTTGTTGTAAAAACTTTAAAAAATTTCTGTATATTACTAACTAAAGATTGCATTGCGATTGGCCCTTGTCTACACTAAAATTCAAACTTGTATTCTATGCAAAAAAATATGCAAATTTATTAGCAATTTAAAGGGAAACGTTATTTAAGTGGCTGCAGCAAATAAATTCTCAATTCAATTATGTTGCTTTCATAACAACAACTAAATGATGGAGTAACTGTGGGGACATCACAGCTGTACAGTGAGTGAGCTCTGCAACTACTAACGGTACATGCTAACGCGCACAACAACACTTCCTCATTTACAAAAATATTCATATATATATATATATATATATATACGCAAATGTACGCTGTCTTCTCTCGTTTGTTAAAACATTAAAAAATAATGTTATTTATATATCTATTAAAAATTTTACAATAACAAAACTAAACACTCAAATAGACAAATCTAGACGCACATATGTATACATAGAGTTTAAGATTAAGTACAAGCTAAAATTCTATAATAATTAATACATTATCGGTGCAGAGAAAGTCATCGCGTATGTCACAAGCTTTGGTGTAATTAATTTACATAAGTGGCGCGTTTAGAAAACCGCAGGAGAGTTGCTTTTGATTGACAGCTCCATATCATTGCGCGTCATAAAGATATTGAGCGTGATTGCAAGCATTACTTGCGACATTAATACAACAACGAAATATTTGAAACAGGTGTTGAATCGTTTTTTCCACTTTGTCCGGGTCCCATAGATTTCGAACCTGTGACATTGCGTCTGCGTTGTGAGTTTGTTTAAAAGAAGAAGCAATGAAAAAAGGAAAAGAAAAACTAAGGTCAGCAAGACTAATTTCGCTAAAAATGGTACTTTAAGTGGTAAGTATAGCTTAATTCGAATATGAAGAAATTGTTTTGCGTGGAAAGAGTTATGTGGCGGCAGTTGCGGTGACAATTATGTATTTATGAATTTGTACATTCCATGCAATGCTCAAATGACAGTTTTTAGGTTTGGAATAGAGTGGCATTGGTTTTGTTTTGGTAGTTTTGTATCTTAGTATCTTAGTTTAAAACGCTAAATAGGCTTGCATGTGATAAAAAAAACAAATAGCTGGCACCCAACAATATGGAATATGTTTCTGCTTTCAGCTTCGTCTATTGCCCATCACAATAATTTACAAGTGTACATATATTCTTAACTAATGCATATTTTATGACAATATTAGCGAAATATGATGAAAAATCTCTCTGCACTATTTATTTATGAAATTTATTGCTGAGATGCGCCTAAAAGTATACAAAGGCAGTTGAACAATCATGAACAACGTACAAAAAAAAAATAATGTAAACAACCAGGGAAGGACTAATTTCAGATGTAGCCGAATATGATACTATCGGATGTTAGTGACAACACTTTAAAATTCCGCATAGGAGGAAATTAGTAAACTCTTTATATGTTGACTAGGAGAGGGTATGGACCGATTTCAACTCTTGTAGGTATTGGAGGTGCCGTTCTGTGGTATATATTGTAAGTATAAATCCAATTTTTAAGTTATGGTAAAAAAGTATCACAACAATGTATGATTTAATTCAATTTGCTTCGTATTAAGTAATTTATGAGGCATGCATTTTAACTTAACAATAGGCTGTCTGGTGCCGAAAGCAAAAGTGGCATATATCCGTATATGGGCTTAGTGTATTATCCTTACGTTTTCTAGTTTGGAACAATACTGTAATTGCAAACGTGTGCTCGGCACGATTTTCGCTGATTTAGCCCATATTCATGTACACATCAAATATATCAAATCTTCTAGCGGGTTAGGTCTCGCCATTTTTTGAAAACTTTTTCAAATAGTTTAGCTTAATTGTTTACATAGCTATAAAACTTCATTTTTTATTTCCCAATAATATTGTATTGTGGGTGGGGAAACAGGTCGAATAGCCCCATAAGAGATACCAATCCGTTTCAGACTGACAGACGCGAACTGACGCAAGGAAAATGTGTGATTTCAGTAAGATACGTTGTCTACATTTAGAGGCATCATGACACAGAGGAAAAATTTAGATGGCAAGCTATGTAAAAATCATTCATTTTATCAACATAAAAGCATGCTAAATTGCTACTAGCCAATAGAAAATAACCTTGGCATGGTTCAAGACACGTCTCTATATATTGCATTCAGAATGAGAAAGCTGCTTTGTTGTAAAAAAACGTTGTATATTTTCTTTATTTTCACGCAATTTGCATATTTGCGAAAATTTCCGGTAGTCGTAAGAATAAAAAAAAAAAGCGTATTATCTTATTTTCATCTGCAGAGCGACTTAGTGACACTAAATATACCATAAAAGCGTCTAGTACAAACCTATGAAACATTTGTAACATCATTTGACTTGTAACAGATTGAATAACATACATAAAAACATGGATCAAACTAGCTGACATTTAGGGACAGTTAACAGTGTGATGTCCCTACAACTGGGCATAACTACAGTACGCAAGGACTTTCCTCAACTAAAGTTACAAAAAAAAAAATATATATATATATATAAAATAAATCGACTACAACATTGAGTGCTAACTACATAATACATATAAAAATGTGTGTATTGGTGCTGCGGTAGCTTACCATTTTGTTCTTCATTTTATCCAACTTGACTTCCATCTCCAAGCGATTCTCTTTGATGCGTTCTTCTGCGATTTCAGTTTGCTCCTGCAGACGTTGCTTGGAATCGCGATATTTGGCTTGCAAAATTTGATTGTCCACACGCAGCTGAGTATTGGCCTGCTGCTCCGATTCGACCAACTTCTCGGCAGCGGCTAAACGTTTACGCAATTGCTCGATCTCCTCGTCTTCCTCTTCATTACCACTACGCAAGCTGTCACGCTCCGCCTGCAGCATTGTAATCTCTTCGGCTTTGATGTTTAACTCCTTTTTGATTTGCTCCAGTTGCGCTTCGAGTTGAACGACTTTCTCCTCGCGCTCCGAACGCAAGTTATTATTTTGTATTTCGTATGCCTTTAACTTGGCACAGGTGTTCAAGTGTTCAATTTCAATTTGAGCTTTCTCTTCCTTCAGCGCGCACATATCCATCTCGAGGTCGCACATTTGCTGCGACAATTTGTCGCATTTCTCTTGTGATATCTGCAATGACAATAAGATTTTCGACAACTGATCGTTGATATTTGAATTTTCCTCTTGCAAATGCTCGGCATCGGCTTGTAGCTTATTCGCAAGCGTTTCGTAATCGTTGGCACGTGCCAGCGCTTGATCGCGTTCCTCAATGGCTACTTTCAATTTCTCGGCCGTGTTATCCACACTAATGGTGTTCTGCAATTCGTTCAGCTGCGAATTGATGGCACCGATTTCGTGGTTCAAACGCACATTGTTTGCTTCGGTCGTCTCTAATGAATAGTTTAACTTTCGTATTTTCTCTTCATTCATTTGACGTATTTTCTCGAGCTTTGTCATTTTGGCTTTAGCATCTGCCTCAGAGGCTTCTAACTGATTTTTCACCGCCTCCAGTGTTTGCTTCGTTTGTTCCAATTGATGCACTTTATTGATTAATTGTTGTTGATTGCGTTCTGTGGCGGCTATGCGCTCCTGCAGCACTTGTTTGTCAGTCTCTAGCGTGTTCTTTTCACGTTTCAAGTTCTCAGCGCTGCTATTTGACGCATTCAACGCCTCGTTTAGCTTTTCATTTTCGTGTTCACTCTTCGAACAGCGCGCTTGCGTATCGCCCAACTTTACAGCCATTTTCTCAATACGTTTCTGATAACCATCCAGTGTTTCACGCAACTTTATATTATCAGCAGCAACTTCCTCCTTCTTACTCTCCAGGGCTTGCAACTGCAAACGCAACAATTTCAATTCATTCTCTGTGGTGTCGAGCTTACGCTCCAAAGTAGTGGAATTTTGCAAAATATTCTTTACCATCGACTCAGTCGAACTGTGCTGCACGCTGGTTTGGGTGAGCTGTAGACGCAGCTGTTGCAGCTGTTCAACGAGCGTATCTTTCTCCTGCCGCAATGCATCGCTGCCTTGTATCAAGCGTGTGACATTTTCATTAGAACGTTGCAATTCGTTTTTGAGTTCTTGCTTCTCCTGCTCCAAGCGTTCCACTGCACTTGCGGCATTCTGGTATTGCTCTTTAACGACGCTACACTCATGTTCAAACTGAACCACCTGCGCTCTCAACTTATCGTTGACACCTTTCAAGTCGTTCAGTTCGTTCTTCAAGTGTTCCGCCACTGCACTTTGCTTACGCTCGACAATTAGTTGCTGTTGCAACTCGGTGATTTCAGCATTGCGCTTAAGCAGTTGATTGTTCAATTTGTCATTCGCTTTTTCCAATACTTCAACAGCGCCCTGTCGTTTCTGTTCGGTTTGATCGAGTTGTGTGTGCAGTTGTGCGATATTATGTAGTAGGCCATTGAGCGCAACTCTCAGTTTACCCAAGTGTGTGTCCTTTTCACATGCGGGCACCTTTATGAACTCATCTATGAGCGATTTCTCCGCATCGCCTGCCGAATTGCTATGGTTCTCTATGATTGTGATAATTTGCTCCAATATGCTGTCGTTGCTTTCCTGCTCGACCGATTGCTCGGCCAACATGCGCATCATTTCCGACAACTTCGTCTGCCAATTGTCGCGCTCGTGCTCTTGCTCCTCTTGCAACCGTTGTAGTTGTGCGTCTTTTGCTGAAATATCAGTTTGCAGTTTGGCGACCAATTCATTGGCATCTCGTATTTGATTATTGAGTTCATCGTAACTTTTTTCCAATATCTTTGCTTGCTGATCTTTCTCACAGATTGCTAATTTCAATTGGTCGGCTGTTTGCTCTAACGAGGCTAACAATGCCGATTTCTCGTCTTGCTCACGCTGTATTTGTGATGTGAACGATGCGACATCTTTGCTCAAACGCTCCTTTTCCTCGGTGGCCTTTTGCAAATTCTGATGCAGTGTTGCAATTTGTTGTGATTGCTTCAAGTTTGCCTTTTCATATGTGTTCACTTGATTTTCGGCGCGTTTCAGCACGGCTGTTTGGCTCTCGTAGGCGGTTTTTAGTCCACTTATAGTGTGCGCCTTCTCCTTTAGTATGCTCTCGAGCTTTTGCTCGGTTTCAAATAACCGCGTTTCGCTTGCCTGCAGTTTCACGTTCAATTCGCTCTTGCAATCCGTCTCTTCTCGCAGCTGCGCATTCAATTCGTTTAAGGCGCTATCCGCTTCAAGTATTTTACCATTGACCTTGACGTGTTCAGCCTTGAAAGTATTCATTTCTTGTAGCAGTGTTTTATTTTCCTCTACTACCTTATCCATTTGTTCTTCCAAAGCCTTAAGTTTTTCACTACTGGCTTTGCCAACTTGCAACTGTTCCTTTTGCACTTCTTCCAGACGTTGTATGCTCTCTTCAAGCTTCTTCTTTACTGCGCTACTCTCTTCCATGAGCGTCTTCAGATTGTTTTCCTTAAGGCTTAACTCTTCCTTGGTTGCTGCAAGCTCTTCCTTCAGCGAGTTCGCAACTCGATCATGCTCAACACCAAGTTCCATTAAACGCACCGTGTGCTCTTCGGTGTTCACCTGTAGCGCATTTTGCATCTCATCGGTGACCTGCTGGAATGCCTCCTTCAAATTGCCAATGTCTTCCTCGTAAAATTTGAGTTGATCTTCCGCACTTTTCAGCTTCATTTCACTCTGTTCCAATAGTGTTTTGTAATTGGCTTCCACTTCTTCTTTGGTTGTATTGAGATTTTTCATTTGCTGTTCCACAAGTTCCATTTTCGAAACTGTTTCATTGTGATTCAAACTCATCTGCTCTAATTTTATATTGAGTTCCAATTTCTCCTCTGTCAAGCGTTTATTGCCGGATAGCACTTCCGAAAGCCTTTGTGCCAAATTAACCGAGGTGTTGGATTTTTCGCCGCACAATAGCGCATTCAAAGCGTTGAAAGTCTTAAGCGCTGCACTCAGCTCTTCCTTTGTCTCTTTGAAATCCTTTTGCAAAAGCTCATTCTGTTTTTTCAGCTTGCCAATGCTTTCCTCCAACGTATTACGCTCTTCCGTTAGTTTTCGTATGCGTTCATCGCGCGTGTGTATTGTCAATTCGTAGTTATGTTTCTCAGTTTTGAATTCCGTCAAGAGTGTGTCAATGCGCTTCTCCAATTCATCATTCTTTTTGCGCACTTCGATTATTTCCACACCCAGTTTACTCATTTCGAACTCTTTCACTGTGATTTTATTCTGCATGGCTTCCAAGTGATTGGCCGTTTCACGCCTGTCGCGCTTGGTGTCTTCGTGCTGCACCAGAATCTTCTCATATTTCTCCTTAAGCATTTTCTCGGTTTTGTCGTGTGCCTCCAATTCATTTTGATAGTTTTTGATGCGATCATTTAATGTCCGCATCTCATCCGTATTGTTGAGCATGCCTTGTTGTAATGTTTCTATCTTTTTACGAAGCTTTGCCACTTCGTCGTTCAAGCTTTCGTTTTCCTTCCGAATTGAAGCATTGATCTTTTCATAGTCTGAGATTTCAAACTCCAATTTTTTAATTTTGGTCGTGTATTCTTGACGCTGCGCAGCACACTTGTGCTTATGCGTGTCGTAGTCATTGGCAAGAGTGTCCAGCCTGGCGACCAGTTCGAATTTCTGTTCGTTAATTTTAACAAGCTCCTGTTCACAACGTATTATCTTCTCTTGCATACGCTTTTTGGTTTGCTCCAATTCCATATTTACATTGTCCATACTTTCTAATTGTTCCTTCAGTGTGCCAACCTCTTTCTCAAACTGCATCAGGCTGCGACTTAGATCATCGTTACGCTTGTGTTTGGACTGGAGCTCTACTTGTAAAGCTTTCACACGACCCTTTTCTTCTTTGTAATACGAACCCAGTTGTTCGACATATTCAACCAAATGATCGAGAGAGTCGCCTGGCGTGATTTCTTTGTGTTCTTCCGCTTTGGCGGCAATACCAATTCTTGTGGGTATATTAAATTCCTGCGCATGTTTCGCGGTAAATTTTCGTATTAAGTCGGCCAAACGTTTATTGTTGCTCTTTAGAGTGTACAATTCGTCGCGTAGATCAGAATTTTCGTGTTCCTTCTCGCGCAACTGTACATCGACAACAGAGCGTGCGAGATTTTCGGGACTACTTGAACTTCCATCGGTGACTGGGGAAAATGAAGCATCCAAATAGTCAGACCGCGAATTATTCCCTGCTGAACGCGTCTCATTTATAAACTGTTCCAGTTCCAGTTTGTTTTCACTTAAACATTGAATGGTGAGCTCTTTTCGCTATTTAAAAATAAAGTGCAAAAAATATATTAGATCTCAAGCAATACATTCATAATTAGTTAGTAAAAGTACCTCGAGTTCACCAGTAAGCTCATCGACTTTAAAGTCCAGCTCTGTAATACGATCCATGCAAACCACTATTTGTTTTTCGGCAAAACGAAGCTGTAATATGAAATATTCATTCAATTCGTATTATTTTTATTAATAACAAATATTTACCCTACCTTCTCTTGAACCAAATTCTTTTCCTCCCTGAGATTCCCTAGCACGTCGTTGAGTTTTGCTATTTCTGTTTCCTTTTGCGCCACTTCTCTGCACAAACGGCGCTTCATCTATACATTTATTCCAGGAGATATTAAAAAAAAATAAAAATAAAAAATAAATTTTTTTTTGTGGTATAAATAATAATTTTGGATTGAATATAAGTTTGGCCTTGGATAGCTAGATGAAAATCGAAGAATTACCTGCTCTCCATCTTTATTTTTTGGAGAACTGCTTTCTGTGGTATTTTGTGTGAGTATATCGTTTTTTAAATCTTGAATTGTTTGCTGCAGCTTTTTATGGTCCTGATCTGCAAGAAATAGTGAGCGTTAATTATTTGACTTAAAACAAAGCTGTGTTATACATACTTAGTTTTTTCATCTTTTCCTCATTTTGTTTAATTTGGACTTCCAACAGCCCCTTCTCGTATCTCTCTGTCTCCAGTTGTGCCTAATTTAAATTTTTAAAGATCAATTTTTTATATATATATATTCACAATTCCAATAAACTAATTATTTTATGCTTTTTACATACTCGCAAATTATAGAGCTCTCGTGTTCGCTCCTCCAACATTGCAGATTTTGGTGTTGGCGGTACAATACGTGGACTGCTATTTCCTGGAGCATGGCGTGACGTTCGACATGGTGAGTCCAAACGGGGAAAAGATGATGACGAATAATTATTAGTGGCACCCGTTGAGTTATTGCTACTAGAGTGACTATCACTTGTACCCGGAGAATTATTACTTCTTAAAGATGTACCAGCAATGGCTTGTCGCAATTTTTCTCGGTTTATAGACTGACAATCTATCAACTCATTGAAGAATGCAGCAATATTTCGTTGATTATTTACAGACAATCTCTTACAGATGTCATGAAAATTTGTTTCTGGACATTTTACACAACAAAAATGTAAAAATAGGGAGTAAACATAGACACACTCTGATGAACTGATAGTATTTTCATCGTCCAGGAGGGGAGTATAATCGGCATATTGATCTGAAATGTAAAATAATATTTTAAACACATTAAGTATGCTTCTTAAGTTTGTTTTGAACGTTACCTTTTAAAAAACTTATTACATTGCCTTGTGAATCCGTCTTTTGTAATAAATTGTGATTTAAGCGAAATATTTTATAAAATTCGTCAATATCTGTTTGCTCCAAACTAAAGTAATTAGCTGCAACAAACCCGCATTCAGTTACCTATGAAAACACAAATCAAACAAAATATACATATGTATAATATTTAAAAACGTCAGCGGATGTTTTGTAAGATACTAAATTCTACTATTTGAAAATTATAATTAACTCTATTTATCACTCACCCAATGCAACAGGACTTTTTTCCAGTTTCTTACATCCATTATAGCAAAAAGTTGGCTTTGCTCCTTGCTTAATCCTTATCTTTCCCTCTGACGTCTTTCTAACTACCTGCCACACTTTGAATTTCTATTATAAGAAAATTTTGAAAATATATTTCTTCACAAAACCACAGCACAACAGCAATGACAAACTGTAGAACGAATATACATATAATAACGAATGATTTTTAAATCCTAGTAATGGTATATTTTAGAAAAAACTAAATTTAATTCATTAATCGTTCGTTTGCCGCGTCTTTTCTCTTTCAAAATGTCGCAGTTGATCCCAGTTCTGTTCTCACACTGCGCTTTCTGTTTGTTTATTAATAGTTACGCTCTTTAGCGATGATGAATTAACTATATAAACTTCCAAAATTAACATAATCTATTTGTCATGATAATTTTTCGTAAAGAAATCTAAAGTTTATAAATTTTAGGATTGAAGAAAAAACGCAACTGCCGTTAAGTATTTCTTTCGAATTATTTGACATTTGGTACGAGGCAAAACGACGCACGCTCGGGTTTTTTGTTTATTGTACGGTGGAAGAATCAGGGCTGCAATTAATTATAAATATTTCAATTGTAATATAATTTGTATGTAATTTTATAAATTTTAAAAAATGCTTAAAAGCATCTCATTATCGTTGCAATAAAATCCTCAAAGTTAAAAATCTGAACTAAAATTGCCTAACACCAATTTTAGTTAAACATTTTCTTTGACATAAAGATTATTACAAATGGTTGAAATAATGAGAAAACACATAAATACTAGGTACTTATGTGAGAAGGTTTTCTTTTCAGCATTTGCGTTCTTAACATATCTGTTTTCTTTCTAATATCTTTACATTCCACATATTACAATCAGCTGATTCAACAGCGTGCAAGAAAATAAATAAAAACAATAATGCACGAAGAAATTTTGGAGCCAGAAACGAAATTGCAAAAAACTGAAAATGACGAAAGCAGCAATCAGGTAGAGAATGAAACAAAACTGTTTGGGGCTGGAGAAACCCCGCCAAATCCTCTAAGCAAGAATCAATTGAAGAAACAAAAGCGTTTGGAAAAATATGAAGAATTCCGAAAGGCTCGTCGGCAGAAAGAACGTGAAAGACAAAAGCAGAAGCGACTTGAAGCCCAGGCTCAAGGATTACCCACTAGAAATGGTCCTTCACGTAAAGAGCTGAAGAAACGTCAAGCTCAGGTTGATGAACAAGAGTTGGGTAAACTTAGTGTAGCAATTGATTTAGACTATGATGACTTGATGCATGATCGTGACGTGGCGAAGTGTATAAAACAGTGTCTACGTATTTATACCATAAATCGTCGTTCGACATGTCCAGTACAACTGTACCTAACTGGAATCAAAAATGATGGTCGTATTCATACTAGCCTTAAGCGAAATGATGGTTGGGAAAATTGGCATCTCAAATATCATTTTGATAAAACACATACGGAAATTTTTCCCAAAGATAATATCGTATACCTCACATGCGAATCAGATACTGTGCTGGATAGTATTGAGGAAGGCAAAATCTATGTAATTGGAGGTTTGGTGGATCATAATCATCATAAGGGTCTGTGCCATAAACGAGCATCTGATAACGGATTACGCACAGCCCGTCTTCCTCTAAATGAGCACGTGAATATGAAAACACGTACAGTACTTAGTACATTTCATGGTAAGTTATTTAATTGCGAACGACAATGGTAGGTTTAACCGCTATATATGATTTCAGTATTTGAAATACTGTTGCGGGTTTCGGAAGGAAAGTCATGGACTGAAGCCATCATTGAAACTTTACCTGAAAGAAAGGGTGCTAAACCTAAACAAAATTTAGAAGAACCAACAGAAAATCATTTTAATGAGAAAAGAGTCTGTGACCAAGATTGATGTTAATGTTATGTGATTTCTAAATTTGTATAGCATAACCTTTTTACATATAATATCAGAACCGTTTGATATGTTTTACGTAAATATGTATAAGTTAGAATAAATGCAACCGAATAAATTTTTTGTAAATCCGTCAGTTGTTTGCCTGGACTGAAAAGCTCGTTGAACCACTTTTGGTATCAGCAGTACTATTTTTCATCAAAAGGTCAGTTTTCATTATTTAAATCAAAATGGATGCATATTTCATCAAAAATTCAAATAGTATCGAAAAAATATTGTGAATGTGAATAAATCTGCAGAAATATTTTTCAATAATGATGTTGACGAACTTTTGTGAATAATAGGCTAAAAACTGTTCAAGGTAACACAAGATCAAATTGCTTCCTTATTTAAAAATTGTGACCTAGATCATTATTACCACAAGGAATTTGTTCTCTGTTCACTTATCAGTAAAACATCTAAATAGTTTAATATTATTATTTTTTTATTTATATTTATTACAAACAGGATATTATAACTATAATTTCTGTTGCAGCATAACACTATTATGAATCCTCCTTCCTTAGGAGATTTAGTTGTTTTTAATGGTATAAATACTTTTCTCTCTTCAATGAATTACTTGGGATTAAGGAAAACACTCAGTGTAACTAAATCATTACTAAAGTTTATATTTAATGAAAATACAACTCTGCTCTGCTTGTATTGCACCGGCTGATTCGATTTTCCTTCTCCCACTCAAGCGAATTTGAACAGAAGATAGAAAATGCTAAACAAGAAAAACAAAACACAACGAAAATAACAACAATGCGAAAGAAATCGCGCAAATGCGAAGATACACAAAAGCGAACAAGATACAAGCCAAGCGAAAACATCATGGTCAATTTAGTTGCTCTTCGATTTTCGAATAGTGCGGTAAAAGTCAAAATTTTATAGTTTAAATTTCTCTTCGTGCGTTTTTTTGAAGATTCAACGGTGAGTAAAATATATTTTTATTAAATACTTATATTCATAGTTTAAGAATATCATACCATTTTACAAAATTGCTATCATACCTTGGTGTATTTTTATATTGCTTTTCATATTGTTAAAGTCGAATATACTTATGACTTGAAGGCCGCTGATTTCGTGCCGTACGCGTCCCGGGCTACATGGCGTTCGTGCCTCCGCCCCTTATCCGGCAATTTCATCTTTCATTTATTGTGTTTTGACGCAATTGAATTTCTTTTCCTGTACTAAGTGCGCAAAAAAGGAATATAAATAAATGGGTGCAAGAAATTCAATGGATTCCATTTCCATATTAATTTGTTACAACAAAAAACTTACGACAACTTTTAAGCTGTGCAATAATTAGGTACATATACTAAGAACAAAGAAAGTATGTGCATATGTAGATACAAATACACACATATGTAGTACAAGTTTCGCATGCATTCAAATCATATGTTTTGGACGAACGCGTCTGCACTTAATATACATATGTAGCGAACTGGTTTACATTGGAATTTCGATTTCAATAATGTATTTTGTAAGAGTGAATACTTTCTAAAAGTAAAATATGTTAAAGTACTTAACTTTTATATAATTATTCGCCTCAAATAAACCAATACTACGTAAGTACTTCTGTATTCCATACCGGCGCGTGACACTTTATGGAGTTTCCATACAAACCGCTGTTAATTCAATACTGCATTTAGTTCTTTTCGACAACAAGATTCGCATCGACATATGTATAAATAAATACATAATATGTATAGTTTTTGCAATTTGTTGGAGTATCAAAATATCATATGCGAAACTTATAGCCCCAACTTCCATTTATTTTATATATAATTCATATGTATACGCCATATATTCTCAGAAAAAATTAAAATAAGAAATATTAAAAATATTTTCATTTGCGTCCCTGCGACGCAATTAACCACAGACAACAACGAAGGCCAAACAGCTTTTCTAAACACACACATATACATAAGTGTACATATTTAGGTGAATATAAAAATCAGCCTTTTCGTCGTCTTGTACCCATACCGTACGACATGTTCGTCCAGTACAGCGGCAGGTTATAAAACACGCAAAACAAAAAACTTGGATGTAAAACTCCACTACCTTTAAATCGACATAGCCATATGGCTCCAAAAAAATTTAGCTCCATTTCAACCATGTTAGTAATCTATGAAGAGTTCTCGGAGAGGATTTTTCATCCAAAATTTTTTAATTCAATGTCATCTATTTCCAAGTTGGTCAATTGTTTCAATTTTGTCGTGTGTCTGAAAATACAGGTGATTGGAGAGGTATAAAAACATAAAGAACAAGCATACGACTATCGTTTGTAATTGCAGATGCTATATTTCGTACAAATACATATTGTATGACTGCAAAGGCTTCAAATACAAAATTACTCTTTTAGTTCTAAATTTAACAATTTTATCAGCTTTCTATGTGTAGATACATATATTACACTATTCAAGTACAGTAAATACTGTTAGCTAGCAATTTTGAAATCTTGTCTGGACATGACTGCATGACTGCAGTATTTCAGAATTATTGACATTTTCAACTACAAATGTTGGATATGCACTTAAGTAGGTAAGCGGCACAAAAATTTGATTGAAAATAAAAATGTGATATTAAAATTCAACATTTAAAAAACAAAGAAACACCTGTTGTAATGCTGTGTAATCTTGAAAATCTCCAGAGAAATCCATCAATTGTAAGCATATACCTAGAATTAGGATGTTGCCCATGCGAATGTTAAGCATTTGTATGGATCTGTTTAGGATCGACTCAAAGTCATACACCTACTTTCGAGCTTATAAATTTACTCACAGTACTTTCTAAATTACATTTCTGTATCTATGTGCATAATTTTATGCATGTACACGCACATATATAATATATGTGGGTAGTTGGTTGATGGATCTACCGCCAAAACTGTCGGACATTTTGAATAATATGTTATACATGTACGTCACTCAGCTTTACTCAGTATTTACTTTGTAGATACATAGAGTCCTGTTCGAACCCTGTCGATTATTGCAGTACAGTTTTGCCTGAATATATGTGTACACATGTACATTTTCCGTTTTAGGCTATGAAAATAACCCAATTTCGATTTGTGAATTACAATAACAGTCATTTATGTATTAGTAGTACTTTTTATTATTAATTTGTATTAATAAACCGTATAAAGTTATAAGTATTATGTTTAAGCGGAAGAAAAAGTGAAAACTATTACTGCATTTTTATGCAGAATTTAATGGTATTCTCCTATTCCTTAACCAAGCATTTCCATAGTGATGTTCGTTCGTTCTTTTTTCTTTATATTCGAAAATGGAAAACAATTTTTACCAAAACAATATATGTATGCTAAATTTTTGCGTTTTTGGTAAAATGCCAGCCAATTATTCCTCGACTTGTTTTCAAAATAGTACACATAAATCCATTTTTGTAAATATGTACACACATGAAAGAAAACACGAGATTTAGCCGCAAATGTGATTTCAAAAAAAAAAAAAAAAACAAATTAAATAAAAATGTATATAAAATATGGTTTTCTTGCTTTGTTGAAATATGGTGCGCGCCAGTTTACTCTTTGTGTTCTCTTTATATTAGTGTACAATGCAGTGCATATTTACATATTTTCTGTTTATAAAAATGTCATTTTGCCAAAAAGTCTTTGTTTCAATTCCTACATTTGCGTTGCGCTTGTTTAATAATTTGCGCAAAAATTTGGTCCAAGGAAAGTTCGAGCTTAGACAATTCATTCTCATGCTTTTCATTATATTTATATTCATTCTTGCCATTTGCATCCCTTTATATGCATATATTGCGGTATATTTCAAATGGTCTGCCTTACATTGAGTTTCATTCACAATTTTCAATTTCTCTCTAGAAACGAAAGTGACAACGCATGCCAGTCGTCAGCAGCCAGTAAATATTATGAGAACACGCTGATCGACGAAGTGCTACGAATTTGGTGCAGTAATACTTTAATTATTAATTGCAAAAAACATAAATTAAAACAATAACATATTCAAGTTTAAATAGTATATAGTGTGGTGGGCAGTAAATGCAATTATGTTGTGCATTATTTAATACAATACGTTAACTACTCAATTTGTGCTCTACAAAGTGTGGTGTCTATATAAAATTGTATATTTTTGTTTTTATCAAAATCAATTAATATAAAAATAACAAATAACTAAATACAAAACATAATGCAAGCGGTAAAGGCGAAATTGTCAAATATTTCCATACCTTGGAGGCTAGTGTTGAAGAATGTCGCAGCGATTGTGTTATCTTTGGTAGCATTGTCATGGTGAGTATTGCTTCCAAGATTTCTATGACAACTACTGTTACACAAAATTCTCAACTGCACGCCATTCATTCATCTAAATTGCCGAAAAATTATTAATATTCATAAATATAGTGGCTACCCACACACACACACACACATTTACACCTATGCGCACACACACACATACATGCATACACACATACACGTATTATTGCTATGATTTTAAATATCTTATTTGCAGTGTATTAATTTTACAACAAATTATTAAAGCATACGTTGTATTTATTAATTGCGAAATGTAGAATTGGTGGGACATTTGAACATTCGACCACACAATCTAAATATAAGTTGGTATTCCAACGAACTTTACTTTCGTGTGTATATTATTACTGATTCTCTATGACTTATATATTATGTTCAGTGTTGGATTTGATGCCGATTTCTGCATAGATATGATCAAATTTCATTTTCCGCCATTCTATTGGGATATTGTGAATTTTCTAAGAGCTTGTGTATAACACATTTTTAATTACATAGTATATAATGTAAGACACACATGTGTATATACTTAGGTATTTGGTAAATCAACCATCGCTTTACGGAGTAATAACCCGAGTTAATTGCCTTGAAACCAGAGCGCGACTTGTAAGAAATGTTCATACACGCACACATTCAGTAGTCTCTACACACACAGCTGATACATACATACGCACATACATATCTGTTTTGATTTGCTGCGAATACTTTGCTGGTTGTGTTTTACTTTTTTGGAATATTCATGGTCACAACAAAAGAGTGATTTGAAATCAAATTACTGATTTATTTGTAATAAAAAGCATCTATATTCATGTTTGTAGATAGGCGCACATTTTGTAAGTGATAATGTGTATATGAGCAATTTGTACATAAAAATGTACATAATATATGTAAATGATGGACGCTCACTCTTTTGCTCGCAGTTTGCAGAGCTTGGCCTCCCACTGATGATGTTCATGAAGCTGTCGGTTAAATGAAGTGTTCATCAAGTTTGCAGCCTCTTCTTGTCAGCTGACGGCTTTATGAAACACATTTCATGACCACCATATACATGGAATTTTGTTTAAATTTTTGTACAATAATATATAATTGCGTACGAGATTCGATCAGACGACTAATCTTATGATGGTCATGCACTCGAGATAAATGAGTGAATCGATCATCCTGGGATTTTACATTCCAACATTGCTTATTCTGACTTTTCTGACTATTCTGAAATTTTTTACCCGATCACCCTAATAATAATGCGTTATATATTTGAGTACACAACAAATTTCTTGATTAGTTTAAAAAAAACACCTATTGGATCCTCCAATAAAAGCTTAAAAAATATCTGCACGCATATTACATCGAATGTGCTATCACACTACAAAATATGAACAGCATGAGATTCCATTAGGTATGTTCATTCTTTCTCCAAAAAATATGAAATTTTTGGATTCAAAATTGTTTTGAGAGTACTTATTGTTTGCAATACTTACCTAACATGTCATGAGTCGAACATAGTCAAATTAAAGTATAAAGTGAAAAGCCAGCGAACGCATCAAAATATGAACAATTTAATAGTAAAAGCGTAAATAATTATTATGTTAAATAAAATAAAAAGCGTTACGGAATTAGAAATTTAACTTTCCTATAAAAAGTTGATAACTAAGATTTCTTTTGCATGGAAAAGAAGGTTATGCGAACGCATATCATTCCATATCTTACCTAGCCATATAAATAGCAAAAAAAATTTCATATCAATCGTTTTATTGAGAAAAAAGCATTTCAATGAATATATTATTTAAGAAGCTTGGCTCAAAATATTAATTATATACAATGTCAATATCAGTAAACTGTTTATTCTTGTAATTCCGAAATTGCATTTTTAAAAAATATGGTTGCACCCTAATACTCAAATATAGTTATATATTTACATGCTATCCACACATATATTTTATGCGAATTACTAACAAACCCATAATTGGCTGAAATTGTCTGCCAGCAATATTTGCGTCTAATGTGTCCAAATAGTAAGCGATACGTCGACGCACTGACCGCTTGCTCTTGATCAACAAAAAAAAAAATAATAATAATAAACAGATATTACAAATAATGGCTACTCAGTTCAAGCATTCAAAATGAATAACAACGGAAAAGTCGCCCATTTAAAAATAAGATGTGACACGAATATTTGATCGAACAACAAAGAGCAACAAAGTCGAAAGAAATCGGTCGGCACGTCGGAACGACGACAGGAGGTAACCGCGCACCCATTAAAATTTTGGTAGCCGAGTGGTGTTAAGGCGCTTGATGGCTGTTGACTAAAGATCGGCTGCCAGCGTACAAAATTGACAAAGAATGCGTTTTATTTTCGGTTAATCTTATTTTAACGCATAATTTGGGTCAAAGAACTGAAAGTCCTCGTCGTAGCCTCTCATATATACCATAGCTGTACCAGAGCTGTTCCCAATTTGTTCTATCGTTAACAAAATTGCTACCGCAAAAAAGAATGAAAACGAATAATAATTGAAATAAAATATAAATATAAATATAATAAAAGGAAAGGCAAAGACAAAGGCAAAGGCAAAGGCAAAGGCAAAATGCGACAGTGGCGAGCCGGTGTGATGACAAACAACATGTGACTCCATCGCTTGGTTGCGACGAACTCAAGTGGGGGGCAAATAATTGTTTTACAATACGAAAACGTAAATATTGTTATTGCATGCACATGTGCATACATACAGATTTGATTGTATAAATGTGAGTGTGAGTGGGTGTGTTCGCAATGACACTGCGGAGAAGCTGGCAATAAACATTAATATATATATATAAATGTGCATATATATATATATATAACATAGAATATATGGTGTATATAGTATATGAATATCGAATGTGCTCATCTATGTAGCTAGATCTGAAAACTATCGACTGTCCAGTGTACTCGCATGTGAATTTATGGTTGTTGGCTCGAATTTTGTGCATCCATTTCATAGGTACTGTTATTCTGGTACACACCGGCATTTTGAATAAATAATATGTGCACAAAAATATCTCAATTGCATAGATACATACATACATACATATTTATATTGAGATATGTACTTTTACAAACATATATAAGCCTAAAATAGTGTATGAATATGATTATACATGATGAATATATGTACGTATGTACATATATATCATCTGTATATATGTATATTCTTTAACTTTACGACGTGCCTCTTAAGAGTACATTTTACACACTACATATTTATATCAATTTACACACCCGTCTGGCACATTTTGATGGCAGTAGTGTAATTATATGAATTTACTTACACACATATGTATATAGATATTTATATTCGTATACACATTTGTTATGGCTATAGTAGAAATTTTCAGCAATATGGCACAACGATTTTACTTAAATGCTCTTAAATGTCGTACGCTCATAAATAGTATGACTAAAGTTGTCATATAATTAATTCACATGTAAAATATGATGTAAATTTTTTGAAAATATTAAATAGATTATATAATAAATAATTTCGAAAATTGTATCTGAGAATTGAGAAACAATAACTTAGGTTAGCTTTTGAGGTCGATGTTCTAGATACACGATTATGTTATACATACATACAGGTTAAGCTGAGCTTCTCCTCCGATTTTTATTGAGAAACTACAAGTTTTCATCGATCGACACCTTCGAATGGCAAATAGATGATCTCATGAGAAAATTCTTCATGACTAAAATGCGCTTGGATGTCTGTCTGTCTGTGACGCTGATCTTATTCGGAATGGGAATCGAGTCCGAGTCTTGTTGTTTTAATGTTTTAAAATATTCCACAAATATTTTCCAAGAATTTTGTCGAGTAGACAGTCCTTGGCTGGTGAAATCCGGTCGGTTACGTCGCATCGACTATTGTGGGTACGGATTGCACCCAGGTACCGCACCTCTAACCACTAAATCACGAAAAACTAACAAGTGGCATTTTTAAAGATTATAAAAATTAAGTGTTTTGTTTTGATTTGTAGGCAATACTTTATATTTTTATAACGAAATGCAAATAATTATTATTAATATTATAATATTGATAAAATTCAAGGCAATACTTCAATCAAGCAAACACTTTAAATTATGTATGTATGAATATAACAGAGTACTTATACCATAGTCTATGCAAATATTATATTATTTCACCTAATATTGAGCACACACTCTCTAATACTATAAATGTGTATGTATGTAAATATATATTTACAAAGAGACTTTCCTACTGACGTCAACATAGTGTTCGACAAAATATATTTTAATTTATACGCAATGAGTTAAATATTTACATAATTGTACAGTATAAATCGTTAGTTAATTGCGTGCATACAGTTTTGTGCAGCTTATTGGAAACGTGTCTCTAAATACTGTGGCGAATTAGAAATAAGGGTGGTATATATTAGGTGAAGAGGCATGCTGCAGTTACATATGTACTAAGTACAGCTGCTGTGTGTATGCCTTTTTCCGGCATTTTTCGGACAAATCGAGCACTATTCATGAAATCTAACTCCAGAGTCATTTTATGTTATTTGTTCGAAAATATATTGTATATATGCACATCACATAATAAATACATGTCTGGTATCTGGTATACACACACTCCCTCTGAGTGATACAAATGCTGCAAACGGTATTGCGGCGTTGCAAGTCACAGATTATCTGCGAAATGTGTGTTCACTCTCACATATTTAATATGATTCTCACACCTTTAGAAATATTTTACTGCTACTACTTATTATACAAAAGTAATCAGGAATATATGGAAAAAGTCGTTACAATGTGTCTGGCATATATTTTTTATAGAGGACACATATACACTAGGAGTATATAAATTTGTATGTGTATTTGAGTTGCACCGAAATTTAATTGCCACAAACAGTCAATTTGCAGTTAATTATGCAAGTGCAATGTTTTATTGCTTATCCACACACAACAAACATACTTATTACTTGACTTGTCTATGATGAGTGCATGTATGTTTGCATGTGTGCATGAGTAAACACATTCTCATCACCTTTCTGAGATGCAATGAGGTGTAGAGCAGCGATTCACCTAATTTACTAGCACAACAGATGTTATTGGCTCCTGCTCAATTTCAATTATTTCGCACAGTGCCAAGAAATTCAGATGCGAAAGTAAATTTGTTTGAGGTTAAAATTACATAAGTGATTGCATTTATATACTCATACCAAATAAAAGTGTATATGGTTAGGTAAATGACATATGTAACATAGACAAATTGTATTTACCTTAATATTACGTAAACGAGGTGAGAACACGTCATTTCGATATTTTTAAAAAATTCCTAACGAATTTGTGTGCTCGCCAATCTGAATTCGTTTATTCGATATTATTGTCAATGAAAATTCCAAATACATACATAGATATGTACATAGTACATGTATTGTATTGAAACTATTTATTTTAGTTGTAAAATAAAAATCCAAAGTAAATATTCGATAATGTGCGGTCAACTAAGTTTTTGCCATGACGTATCGTTCAAAAATAAGCAAACAAATTAAATAAACAAATGTCAGCTTTTTTTTACAATCTGTAATGAAAAGTATATTCGTTTCTTTCTCGTCCGATTTCAAGAATTGCAGATAAGTAGATTACGGAACACAGGCATTCTCCTGAAGCGTTTTTACAGGTTCTCGGGGTTCAGGAATTGCTTCAAATGGGTAATTTCTTTCTTAAAGTCGTATCTGATTTTGATTACCCAATTCCTGCAGTATGGACTTATGAAATAATTACATATTGATTAAATACTCTTGCTCTCTATTCTGATTCCTAAGCCTGATTCCGTCCCAGCAAGCATTCCAGAAATCTGGTAAACTAGCAATAGGTGCCGATTGCCCCAAATGTGCTCGATTTGTTGGTGCTGGTGTTCTGACAGATTTTATGTATGAGCATGTATGGCGGCTTGAAATTATCGTAATATTTACTGTATTTGTTCTTTTAAGCGCGCGTTCTTTTGACGCTCGTTTACAAGAAGACTTAACAAGACAGACTTAAGATCATTTTCCAGGGCATATTGAGTAATACAGTCAGCTTGCCCACCTACGTTTATATTACTGATTCTCTCGGAAATTAAATGGTGTAAAGGGAAATGGCAACAAATATATATATGTGCATATGTATTGCTTATCTTTATTTACAATAGAAATACATAATTAGCATACATACATATAACACCACATTTTCACTCATGCACATACAGTAATGTAAAGTTTATTGGCACCGATGCTATAAATTCAAATAGCGTGACATGAGATTATTCTTATTTTTCGCTAAGCTACTCTCTCTCTCTCTCTCTCTCTCTCTCTCAATCAAAACATATGCCACACGTTTTCGTTATTGAATTCAATAAAAAAAAAGATTTTAAAATATCTCATTAAAGATATATATTATTAAGCCAGTTTGGCCATTAAGCCATTGTTTGGCGAATCGAACCAGTAATCTGATGTTTGTATCATCACTAAACGGAATTATTCTTTGAGCAAGTTTGTGTACATTTCCAATTCGCTGCGCACCACTCTATTTTTGTGTGAATACAAATATGCTTGATAAGCATCTCTGCCTGTTATCATATTATATATTGAAGTGGAAGACACCATGCGTATTTATATATGCATACAAATGTGTACGTACATTAATAGTGATTAAACATACTCACAGAGCACATGTTATATATGCGACTATGTATTTGTTATATAATTAAACTTAACGCTGATAACAATGGAATCGCGCCTCTTATTACAAATTGTGTATTCCACTACATTTTATTAGCAAAAAAAAAAAATTGAATATCTTGAGTTACCAGTTAATAGAAATTATGTAGGTCAGATTCATAAAGTTAAGTTGGCAAGTGTTAAGTCAGTTCTTTGAGCGCATACAATCAATTTATTTATTTTATTTGGACATAGATAAAAACAAGTCTGCACTTAAGTGCTTTCACTCGCTGAAAACGCTTGACTTTGTTATCGTAGATGTATGTATTGTTATGTAGATGTCTTTCTCACTTTATATCCAGCAAGTAATACATCATAATTTATCAAAGTTTTGTATTAAATATAAATTACATAATAAAATAAAATAAATAATGAAATATATCTCTGAAGTCTGCAATATTTACAAATAATATTATTTGGTCGTATTCTGGCATACATACATACACACATATAAGTGACAGAAGTGACGGATTGGTGTCATAAAAATGCAAAGGGACTCACGTCTACAAGATACTTTTTTTACTATCTACTACTGTTATTTACTATATGATGAAATATTCGAAGAGATGATAATTGAAATAAAAAGGCGAATATCTATTTTGGTGTGTTAAAGCTTTCATATACATAGATATATTACGTTATGCTATGCTATGCGCTTAAGTAAAAACTTATACTACAGATATGTATGTAGGTAAAATGTTATTAAAAACTAGTTTTGGTGAAACAGTTTACTTTTTTATGGAGAATATGTTAGTAATCATTTAACACATTACTGCTCATTGCGCATTAAATACGCATTCAAGTGATTTTTCCCATGTTTTTGTCACCTATGAAACTAAAAGAAAAAAAAAAACAAAAGTTTCACTCTTAATTGTGTATATATAAAATAACTCTGATAGTGTTAAAAACATTTCCTCTTTCTAATTTTATACATTTGAACGTTGCTATGTGTTTCAATTTGAAGTTAGCGGATATATTATTTCCAACAAAAGCAAATATTCTCACAATAGGCCATTTATATATTGATGTTTGTACATACTACATACATATGTACTTATATACATGCACATATACTTATCGCTTATATTAATTACTACTACCAACTCCGGCAAATTAATCGCTAACCTGCGAGTCTCACGGAGCAATGCGCACATTCTTCACAATTAAAAAAACGTGACTCTTTTCAATTCCACATTGATGGCACACGAAAAAGAATAAATAAATAAGTGTGCATGTGTTGTAGTAAACTAAATGTTGTTTTCCCATTCTGCATGCTTTTTATTTTGCTCACACTCACACGACATGTGAATGTTAAACCGATAAATGAGGTTCTTCCAGAGTTCTGAGAGAGAGTTCTGAAATAGCGCTCTTCGGGGTTTTTGCATCCAAACTAAAGAAGAGTTCGCTGTTAGTATTAATTTAATCATTAATAATATCTCGTAAAAGATTTAATTAAATATAATTCGTAATTTAGCTGACAATATTGTTGAATTTTTTTATGCTTATATACCATAATATACATTGCTATACGTTTTACGTCGTTTTGTTGTTAATTTCAGATATCATTACAGTTAATGCAATTATTAATTAATTAAGGTAATTATTTTTTCTTTCGCTTTGCATTCGTGTCGCAGAAATAACTTGAATTCTTGTTAATCAATTACGTAGTTAAATTACTTAATTAGTGCGTAAAACATGTTAAAAACTAGCGATAGTGTGTGTGATTCTTTAATAAAACCAAGACTTATTTGAAATTGAATTGTCAGTTCGTTATGAACTAGACATAAAACTGCTTACCATTTATGTTTTGTATAATGAAAAATGTTTTGTATAAAAGCAAAATGCTATACTTTTTTGTATGCAAATTAAATTCACCAATTTTTTTGCTTTGTTTATAAAATTTGTCTACTTGAACTACTACTATAATGCTTGCCTTTTATTTTTATTTTTACAAATTCTATTAAATTCCAGTTAGACGATGTTAATGGTAACACAAATGTCGAGTTCAGTATTTCTTGCAACCTTCAACTCGTTATTTGGACTTTGTTTATAGCATTATTCTGTTTAACGGTGTTGTGCTTTTCGGTAAACATTTATAAGTTTATTTTATTGTTTTGTTTTTTTTTTTTTTTGCGTACACAATGTATGTTAAGTATATAGGTGCATAGGATGTTCTTCTAGTGTCATTGAACTTTTTTTGCAAATAAAAATTAATAAAATTACCATTATTTTGGCGGTATTAGTTTGCAAATTTCATAACATTTAGTGTTTGAACCGAGTGTCCATCCCTCTATACCGCTAGGACATTCTATATTTCTAAAAATTACTAATATTTAAATATGTGGTCGGGCTGTAAGAAATTAGCGTCTAATACACATACAGCCTTTGGAAATAAATGAGAGCCAATTAACAATGATTGAATAAATATGAATTTGTTGTATTAGAAAAATCGAATCAATATCCAACGCTAACCAACACTGACCAGTCAGTGACCGTCGGGCGCATATATTCGCCTCCTCCCTCTTCCATTCTCTCGCTCTTGGTGTAATTGAGTGACGCTGCAAACAGCTGGTTTTGTTTTTAAATTGCATAAATGTTATTTCTAAGCTTCCTGCTTGTACAAATACAAAAACACCCCAGATTAGAACTGTATTTATACATATATATGTATATATGTATGTATGTAGATTATGGTAAATTGTTAAATATTTTAATACAGGTTTGTTTTTGCCACTTTTTATCTTAAGTAAAATTAAAAGCTCAAACAAAAACAAGAATAACTTGTTTACATTAAGTTTATTATTGATCTAAGTTGAGTTTTGTTTGATTTTTGTCTGATTTTTGTCTGTTAGTCGTTCGTTGGTAGTCATAATTTTTGGTACTTTTGCTCAACGAGAATACCCGCCGTTGTAAGTTTCGTAGAAAAAGTGATGCAACTTGAAAATAAATAGTATGCATAAATGTGACTCGTATATAGTACGTTGTGCTATAGCGCAATTACGACAACATTTTTTGTTTCATTATTAGTATTTTTTCGTTTATTTATCGCTCTGCGCATCCGGTGGGCAGTGTACATACACATACTTACTATATGCGAGTGTGCCGTCATTGAAGCTAGTGGCTAGCGAGTAAATGAGCATCGAATATGCACTATAAATTACTTTCAAGCATGTAAATAAAATGCCAAGATCGAACAAATGAGACTAAATTTTATTTATTAACTCGTTATTATTACACTAAACACTGGGTGCATTTGAGGCAGCTGTGCGGTCAGCTGACCTGTAGTAAACATTTTTAAATCAGCTGTTGGTAATTTTAGAAATTCCACGATTCCAAACAAATTCGTAAAATATTTGAATTTGAATATTTTTTTTTTTTTGAGTATTAGGTCTTGTATTTTGCTTTTATTGGATATTGAGAATATTTGAATTCATTTCGAATAAATTGAAAAAAGTTGTTTCGAGCAAGTGCGAGAAATTTATTGAATGCGTATTTAAACCCGTTCCCACGTGGTTGGCTCAAAGCCAAGCATACAAAATTTGAAGCTTAATAATTGCGTATATACGTTTTCATATACATATGAATATATCCAATATATGTAAATATATAAGCATATGTGAAAAGTTGTCTGAACTAGGCTTTTGTATGTATGTATGTAGTTCGGTACGAATACCCAAAGCACAATCAAGGTAAATTAATATTACAATTGTTGTACAAAAATCGGCTGTGGCAAGATAATCGAATTTAAATGCTTTAACGCTTTTTTAATTATCTCTTCTTTGTTTTTTAATATTTTTTGTATAACTTTTAATCATTTGTATTATTAAATATATTCCGTTTAAAAATAAGCCTTAGTTTTTTCATTAACTTGAGTGAGTTTACAAAATCAAAATTAATAATACTAGTGTTAGATGTATGACAATAAAAATAATAATCATTTTTTTAATATTCTAGAACCTTTTCACGATGGTATTAGGTGGCAATGTTGGTTTAAAACGTTAATTTATGAATCTAAAAATTCCATCAACCTACTATTATGAAACTCATTTCAATTTTCGAACACAAGATATGCAAAAATATAGTGTTTTGTACATCATACTCAGGCATACATATGTACATACATACATTTTTATATGTGAAAGTAGATGTGTTTGTATGCCGACCGCTTTGTTACTCAACGCCCATTAATTGTTGTCTTTTATTGAGCGTAAAGTCTCCTTCAAAGATATTTTTTGCAAATTTTAATTGATGTGTACATATTTATAGATATATGTTTATCTATGTATTTAACTATGACACACACTATAACACAAATCAATGATTTTCAATTAAATCACCTTAAACTATATGAAAGTTTATAAACAACAATAAATAGAACGCATTTTATGTTTGTAAACAAATCGGTGATATCGCGTTGTGCAAGCACGCTTTATCTACATATGAACTTGTACATACGCACATGTGTATATATATTCTCAAATATATGTATACATGTATGAGTATCTGCAATATTTTTGTCTTATCGGTTGATAATTTCACGCGGTATTTCTCTCGTTATGAGGAATGGTGTGGCATTTTCCACCTGTGCGCACCAGCCTAGACAGCTGTCTACAAATGCACACACATATATGTATCTATGGTTGTATGTATGAAGGCAGCGTATTAAATGTGTGTGCGTGATTATGAATTCATTTCTGCGACGCAAAATCAGCTGATAGTCTGATATAGAGAATTTTGTTGTTGTCAACTATCTGTCGTTTTTGCTTGTGTTGTTGTTGTTATTGTTGTTGACACTGCAATCACTGTTTGTTTGAGTTCTTGCAAAGTTGGATCATTTATTTTGGTTCCGGCTACAAGCACAAGCCTATATACATATGTAGATATATTTGCATTATTCGCTGATATGTATGCATATATGTGTGTATATAAGCACATGTGTATTCTAATGAAGTATAAATGACATGGTAATTAAAGAAAAGTGTAATCAATCTGATGCTGATGCAATTGCAGCATTGTATTTATTAAAATTATTTGTAGATTTGTATGCACTTGCTTACATACTTACATACGCATAAATCTAAATTATATCAAAGTCGAACACCTCTTAGTCCTTTACCTATGTACATACACATGTGTATGTATTTATATATGTTGCATGTGTTTTGATTGAAGTGCAAAAGTTCAATATCTGGGAATATTGCTGAAATAGCTCAAATAGCAATATTCCATTGCAAAAAAACGTTATAATTATTTTTTTAAAAAATTCCAAAAAGTTATAATTTTTTTCTCCAACGAAAGAAAATGGTACATTATTCGTATTTACAAAAAATTTTCCTGTACATTGATATACCCAATTATTATTGATGGCTAACTTATACTCATTTAAATGCATCCGTTTATATATACACTTATGCATATACAACTTTTATGATATTTGTTATTTTTGTAAGATATTACTTTTACTTTTTATAAGATATATACATTTGTTGAAGGTGTGAATATAATATTATAATAGACATACATATGCATATTACTAATATTGCTTTATTTATTTTAACTATTTAGGCTACATCTTCGCCCATTAGGCATTTTTTTCTTATCGCTATTTTTCTACTGGCTTTATAAGACACGCTGCAGTTTCCAAATTGTACCACCACCTGAATTACAAAAAATTTACCAATTTCGAAAAGAAAATAGGACAATGTTCGACACAGCTGTGTTTTCTGTTGGAGGATTCTTTGTGGTCGGTGAACATTTTTGGACGGGATTCTCATTTACACTAATTATTGTGATTATTGCTTTCATTATAGCAAACTGCATCGATGTTCAGCATTTACAAAGTGAGCATGAATATTATTAGATAAGCAAATATCCCATTAATATTATTAATATACTTATGTATCTATGTATTTGTTTTTTTTTTTTGTATTTAATAATAGAACGGCGAGATAGACGCAATTATGAGGACGACGCAAATACTGAGAGTGGAACTGAAACTGGGACCGAGGCGGAGTCAGATGATGAATTTTTGCCGGAGACAAGCTCAAATAATCTTGCCCTATTAGCATGTGCAAGTGACCAAATCTCATACTCCTTACAGACCGAGGAGATTGATGATGAAGAAAGTGATGATATACCATCAGATCTTATAATACACGACTGCATACCGGAATTGAATGAAAACTCCACAGATGATGACGATGATCTGATGCCTGGTATCAATGTTGATGAACTGAATGCTACTCCACGGACAATCGCCAGTAATATGCGCTTTGAGAAGTGTCACTTTGATTCTGACTGTACATCATCATCGGAGGAGAATTTGTCGAAAGGTTTAAATTTTACTGATTCGGCAAGTGGAGGTGGCGGCGAAAAATTAATTGCCGCATTCCTCGCAGCAGCGTCTACTATGCCACTATTCGCAAATAACAGGAATGTATTACCTACCTCGCAACCAAGTAGCGAGAACGTAACTAGCAACAACAGTAGCAAAAACAGTGCTTTAGTATCGGCAGTAGCCGAAGTTCCAAAAGACGAAGACCGATCCTCCGAAAGTGAATTTGAGTTCCTAGATCACGAATAGGGGCGCAGCTTATCATATTCCCGAATCCAAAGAATGATAAATGTATGCATATACATATATTATTTATAGATATATTGATATATTGGAGAGGAAAGATAATTAGTAAGTGAAGCACGATTCAAAGTAATCACAGATGTACTTATTTTTAGCTACAGAATTTAAAAATACGTGGACAATTATTTAAAGGATTTGCATCGTAGTTATAGTAACAGCATTTTTATTTTAAAATTTAATTACTATTTTTTCATTAATTTGCAGCAATAATTTTATGTTTAATGTGTAATTTAATCAATAGAACTTTTATTTGAATTTCTTTTCACTTTCTTTTGCCACTTCAACTAAATTGCTGATGTATATACTTTAAATATGAACCATTCACCATTTCAAACAATAATTATATTTTTTAACATTTAAAATAATACTGAAATCTTACAAAGACATATATGTATTTGCCCGTATAACCAACTTACATTTAAAAATATTGATCTCAGTTTAGACAATGTAATATTTTTTGTTACTATCACTACTCTTTTCCTCAACATTGAAAATCTATTTGGACAAAAATTTTCGGTGGTATTTAAAAAAATTGGTAATTTTTATTTGCCTATTTTTCATTTAATTATTTTATTTTATTTTATTTTATTTTATATTTTTCAACATTTTAAGTTTCTGAATTTTTTCTTCTGGTGTTAATTTTTTTATATGAACCTAATTTTATAAAAAATCTTTATAATTCTTATTTTATTTTTTTTTTTAATTTTCAATCCACACGTTTTCTGTTTTTTTTTTCATTAAAATATTTGTTTACATCTTTTATGACGTATAACATATACATACATATGTTCATATGTCATAACTAAAAAAGATACATAAATATTAAAAAACAATTTTTTTTTTGAATTTTTATTTGTATTTTATAAAATTTGCAAATCCGCATGTTTTTAGTGTTTTTTTTTTATTTTAATATCTTCGTTCTTTTATGGCTTATTTACATTTTTATATGTACATATACAAATTTAGCATAAACATCGTTAGTATCGTTATTTTTTTATTTTTATTAAAAAATATATCAAAATATTTCTTTTATAAATTATGCAAGAAGGCGAAGTCTTAAACGAAAATTTTTTTTTTTTATTATACCATATTTTTATTTGTAAATTTTTAATTTCATGTGTTTTTTCCTTTTACATTTTGTAGAAAAAATCATTTCTGTATGCTTTCTTCTGGTGTTTATTTAACTTTATACAGATATAATATATTCTGAGCTTTTAAAATGTCAAATTCACAAATTTTCTGCATTGTTTAGTTTAAACAGGTTTTTTCGTTTTTATGACCTATGAAAAGATAAATAAACCCATACACATATATTGTATTTAAATTTTTCTGACATTTAAATTGTATTTAAATCTAAATTTTTACATATATTTAAAAGAAAAACAAATATTTCTATTTTTTCTAGATTCAATTAGTTCCTGATTGGTAACATTTTATATATAAAATTAATGAAAAAATTGGCGTAATCTTTTTTATTCTTAATCCCTAAATTTTTTAAGAAAATTCTAATTTGTACAAACATATTTTCCAAACATTTTTCAAATAACTTATGTTAAAAAAAAATTATTAAAATGGATGACTTTACTTGAAAAATACTATACGAGTATACACATATTTAGGTTTCTTATAGCAAAAATCTGATAAAAGAAAACCTGTATTTTCTAACTATGTGACTATTCTATCGTATTTTTTTTACTTATGTAACAATTTTTGTACATAAATTTGTAAATTGCGTATTTATATAATAATAATATTATATAACAAAGTTTCACACTTACTCATTGACGATGGAAATTTTTTCAAAATTAAGTATGAAATTATTATATAAAAAATTAAATTAATTTAATTAATTTTATACTTTTAAATTGGAAATTAAGAAGAGAACTGATTATATAATTTCTGTTTTATTTTATTATTTTTTTGGCACATAGGCAAAGGTAAATAAAGAATATGTATAAAACATATTTGTAAACATACACATAAATAATATATCTACACTTAAGCATTAAATTTAATTGATTTATTATTATTTAACTATCAGAGTTTAAGGAAATTGTAAAATAATTATTAATATTAAGTATGGTTGCACAATGAATTCATACAAATTTATATCAAACAGTAAAAAAGAAATATATATATATATGCTAGTATATAATTGTATATGTAAACATGAACATGTGAATCTATTGTCTTACTGTCTATAAGTAATATATTACACATAAGAATCACAATTCAATGAGAAATAATGAATTAAAATTAAGTCTTAATGTAAATGCTAAAAAAACTGAACATATATTTTCTAATTAATCCTAGTAAACATGTAATTATAACGCGATTAAACATTTATATTAGTACATTTGTAGTTATATAAATTTAAAGTTACTAAATTAAACCAATTCTATCGCTAAAGAGAATAGAGTTATCGTGTGTAATGTACTATATATTTTAGCGGTACTCATAGAATTGCGTACAACCTGCAACTTATTGGAATATTTGTCATTTTTATCTCTTGTAAAATATGAAAAAAATGAAACTGAAAAAACGTCGGATAGATTACAAATAGAGCATTTGACTCAATTTGCATCTTTAATTTAAAACATTAAATTGTATATGGCAAATTGTACTTGTAAAATATTAAGTATATTTATTCAAAATATTTACGTGTTTTTATGAATACCCTATTATATTACAAATTAATAGTAAATATAAATTTAAAAACCAATATTAAGCGTATTTTCATTTAATTTCTCTTACTGGGCTGAATATGGTGATCGAACCTACTATTGAGTGAATACAAGTTTGGTGATGTTGCTGTATGTTATGTTAATCGTGATTTTGAAATATCACTTTTTCGTTTAAGTCACGTTGTATATGTTGTAAGATTTATTCGAACCCGATTTAGTAGTGTTAAGTGACGACACCGCCATGCGGGAACCCCAGTTTGGTTCTCAGTTTTGACCTCGAAATTCTACACGTAATTCGAAAACTATTTTGTAGTAATTCGACAAATCAGGAGCTACTAAGTCTGTATCCGTTATGGATAAGCATTTTGGGTCCTTGGTGGTACTGTATACTTTAAGGAAGCTATGTGGTAAATAAAATAAAGAATTTCGAAGTAACTAAGCTTGAGATCTTTACTACTGAGGTGTGAAATGATTTAGGCGATATGACTCCACTTATTTGACGTTTCTAAGTTTTACTAGTGAAAGCGTACGTGTTTGGCAAAGCTGATCACCGAATTATAACTCTTCAACATCTCGAATATTATCTTTGTCGCGTTGGATAGTGACTAGGCAGTTTACCATAGCATGCTCAATGCAATGGAGAGGTTTTAGTTAATTAGGGGTTCTACCATTTTTGTTCTTATGCGGTGTACTGTCATCCGAAGAATGTTTGAATTGAGATCGCTGTACCCCTCGCATCCTCTCTATTCTTTATCGGAACTGGCGTTTTTCAATGATTACGATCGTAAAAAGTCTAGGGCATTGAAAGCAATTATGGTAAATTTTATTAAATCAATACTGCTAGCTTTAATAAAGTTAACGGAAGCAGAGGTTGCCTGCGGAAACAAAATGTGTAAATGATAAGATGTTTCCAATATGATGTTTCCTGTTTTCATCTGCTAACTATCAATAGTTAGCCATGTTTATACTGGAAAGCGCTTCGGAACCCAAAAAAACTAGCGGAAAAGGGCGAAAATCCGGAGCGTAAGAACTAATTTTCACAACGTTTTCTTCCTCATAGGTAGAGCAATTAACAGTTAGAAACACACTTCAAGCATTTTTTTACAGCAATTTGAATAACCATTAGCAGTTGCTCATTTGATCAATCAACTACACTGTTGAATTATTTGTTATTTATTGCTTTTTTATTCTAGAATGTATATATATGCACTAGTTTTTTTAATAGTATCAGCATAATATTTTTTCCAAAATCTGGTACTCCTGCATAGTGTGGATTGCAACCCTAAAAATTTTTTAGCTGTCAAAACAATTTGTATTTTTATATTCTTCGGCAATTTTATAAACAAAAGGGCGAAATTCTCATTTAATTTCTTATATTGTGATTTAGAATCTTTATTTTAGGTTTTGGAAGAAATTATTACTTTAAAAATTGTTTGACAAAATGAGAGAAATAACGCATGAAAATATACAATCATTCTGTCGGGTATGCCTTGACGAACTAGGAGATAAGTCATCTCTATTGGGTCAAAAATATAGCATTTACGAAAATGAAAATATCGAAAAACTTTTGGTATCCTGCAATTTAACGACAATGGAAGACTGTGAAAACCTCCCTCAGTTCATATGTTATAAATGTCATAAAAAATTACAGTCCTTTAATGATTTCCGTGATAAAATTATTCAGTCGCATCTCTTTTTGAACAATATTCTAAAAGAGAGTAAAGATACGAGTAGAACTTCCGAAGATGAAAGACTGCTGGACAGTGGTCAAGGTAGTGAAGACCAACAGGATAATAGTGTGGAAATATCTGATATTGAAGTTTTTCATGGATATACATACTCAACAAGAAGTCGTGAAAAGCTACAAAATTGTATAGAAAATACGGTATTCAAAAGAATTGTGATATGTAAAATGATGATAACATTTGGAATATATTTACTTTCATTTGGCAGGTGGTAAAAATTCTTCAGGATCCTGGAGGTACACATAATGTTGTGAGTAAAGATCTTAAAGGGGAAATATTTGAAGAAGTAGCTGAAGAAATAGAGATAAATATATGTGATATTAAAATAGACCAAAAGACTACCTCAGACGATGAAGATACATTGAATGATTTCGAATTTTCGAGAGCAACAAATGATGTCCAAAATGATGATACATTACCATATGTAGATATTTCTATACAAACCACAGATATACAAAACAATGAATGCGAAGACGATTTTGGCAAATCAAGTTGTGGGGATGATGATTATTCACCAAGTTTATCAACAACAGGCGAACTTAATAAAACCAAAATTAGAAAGCATAAAGTGTCTCAGAAAAAAACAAAAAACATTGCAAAAAGTGGAAATAGGTCTCTGAGAAAGTCATCTGCAAAACGAAGTAGAAGCAATTTTTCTGAAGTGAAATTTCAATGTGAGCACTGTCCTCGACGTTGTGTAACATGGGAAAATTATGAAGCCCATTTGCGTACCCATCAAGGTCTGAAGCCATATTTGTGCAATGAATGCAATCGCAGCTTCAACAGAGCAGCTCATTTTCGTGCCCATGTACGTGAAGATCACGGACCAGTGACACTGCAATATATCTGTTCTTTTGAGGGATGCGGTAAAGTATTCAAGCGCGAAAATACTTACAAAAACCATTATCGCCTTAAACACACCATAGCACCATATGAAAGCCGCGAACCTAAAACATATGTCTGTGAGGATTGTGGAAAAACCTTTAAAAGTGTGACCACACTCAAAGAACATAGGTATAAACATGCACCTGAAGAAGATTACCCATTTAAATGCGGAGAATGTGGTAAAAGATATCGATCTAAACGTACATATAAGGATCACCAATTGCGACATTCCGGTATAAAAAATTATATTTGCACTTATTGTGGCATGAAAAAAACAACACAAAATGAATTACGCGCTCACATTAATTATCACACGAAAGAGAAACAATGGCCCTGCCCAAAATGTCCAAGTGTTTTCAATAGTTCTGGAAATCTTGGTATGCATGATCGTATTGTGCATAAGGGAATCCGACCGTTTACGTGTAGGTTCTGTAATCTCAGTTTCGGCAAACAAGATACTTTGAAACACCATGAGATGAGGCATACGGGTGAAAAGCCTCATGGTTGTGAATTATGTGGCAAACGTTTTATACAGATTGTAGCTCTTCGAGCGCACATGAAAACCCATAACACGCGAAAATTGCCACGAAAGTCAATAATATCGTCAGCTACAGAAGAGCCTTTTGAAACAATTGTGGAGTCAGCAATAGAAGTTGAGGCGAATTTGGAATTACCAAGCTGCTCGGAAAACTGCTAGTTATTAATATTGTTATGAAATTTTTATATTTTTTCCATCTTTGAAAATAAATTCAAAATATATATTTAACTAACATTGTTTATGTTACTCTATAGGACGAGAGGAAACAACGAATTTTGAAGTATAATTTGTTTGTTTACACACAGCTGTTTTCATTTGTTATACTGTCAACTACACAGTTGAGAACTTTGCAACCGTGAGTCATATTTGCAGTTTATATTCGTTTTATATTACGCTTTTAGAAACACACTAATAGAAAATATTGAAAAAATTAACATACCTGGATACATGAAAAACTAAAATGTATATTTGCAAGTATTTAAATCTATATAACGAATCAAACTATTCTGCAAATTTTAAACAACTTGAGAAAAAAAGCGTAAATTAACGGCTGGTGCATGATGTCACAACACTGTTTCACTGTGGAAATGTCAAAATAACCAACGCTTAATAAAAATTCGGGGAGAATCGATTAGTTTTGATGTAGGCGAATTGTGAACTTTGAGAGAAATTTTAATAAAAATAATATTTGTGAAGAGAAGAAAAAATGAATCAACTTTCGCGCAATAATTTGCAAGAATTTTGTCGAACTTGCTTAAGAAGTTTGAAGAAACGTCGCAGACGTGTAGAGGATACGCCTACTAGTAATCACAAGCTGAAGGTTAATTATGGAGATTCTGAAAATGATTCTGAAACAAATCATAGTTATAATCTTCGTTTGCTACCGCAATTACAAAAACTGTTTGTGTTATTTACTTCCTTGGATATATCCGAAGATAGCGATGAAGATGCTTACCCACGAAGTCTGTGTCAGCTATGCTATGACAAAATGATTGATTTCCAAGAGTTTAGGAACTTGGCTATTCATTCTGCGGAAGTCTTGTATAAAATTGTTAATAGCTTAGATGATGAAATGTCCAAAGTTTCTGCTGAAGCACCTACTTTTCAAGGAATAGAAATTGCTAAAGAGATAAAAACGGAGACTCTGGTAAGGGAAAGAAGCTACCAATTCAATGAAGATGACGATGATCAGTTGGTAAGAGCCAATAAAGGTATTTCTATTCGTACATTCAGTATATGTATAAAATTGTTGTTTTAACATAAAAATATTGCTTTCCTTAAACGGTTTCGTTTGATAACTTTTTATTATAGTAATATTGTTATTTTGTTTTTTTAATTTAGCTTTTACCAGAACTAGCACCATTGATGGAAATACCAATTAAAGTAGAACCTGAAAACTATTACAAGTCAGAGTTGGAAATAATATTACCAAACGATGATAATTCGGAAAATTCATCGAATGTGGTTATTAAGCATGAAATTGATTCTGAATATGAAGAAGATAATTCCCTATTCTACGAACGTAATGCATTAGGTACAGCAGATAACTCTATTAGCGATGATGCAGATGACGAGGAACATGCTTTAAGAAATGGTGCGGCCAATACCTCCAGTATGTCTCTCAACAACTCACCAATAACTGTAGGTGCAAGACAGCGGTTTTGTGGATCCTCCCGAAAACGTGATCGAAATAAGAAATCATTAAAGTGTCCACGTTGTGATAAACAAGTATATAAAAAAGTGTACCTGGACGCCCATATACGTGCTGTGCATGAAGGATATGAAAAGCCTTTTCTTTGTTTGGAATGCCAAAAAGACTTTACACGCTACGAACATCTGCATACTCATATACAATCACAGCATTTATTAAAACAACGTTTTATATGTGGTTTGAATGGCTGCGATGCTGTCTTTAAATTGAGCAATACTTTGGAGACTCATCGACAAGTCGTACATACAGGTAAATTAAATATTTTGTTGAGATCGTATATAATGATAAATATGTAGATTGAACACAAATATATTTAAATGCAGCTGCGTTTCCATACGGCATACAGGATATGTTAGAACTTCATCAAGAACAACTTAATCAAGAGGTAGAGTTAAGTCACCTATGTCAGCAGTGCTTCAAGACATACAGTTCAAAGCGTGCACTCTCCGAACATTTGAAACGACATGCTCAAATCAAGGATCACGTGTGTAAAGTATGTGGCGTTGCCAAAGTAACCCGTACGGAGTTATTAACGCATATGCGTACACATAAGCCGAATCTGGAGAAATTCAAATGTAGCATTTGCCCGCAGGAATTCAATCACAAAAATGCCATATCACGTCATGTGCGTGTTGTGCATGAGGGTCAACGAAGATTTCTATGCAGTTTCTGTCCAAAACGTTTTGGTACACGTAATTCGCAAGTCTGCCATGAACGCCTGCACACTGGCGAACGTCCGTTCAATTGTGAGCTTTGTAATAAGCGTTACGCACAAGTGGAAGGGCTTAAATCACATATGAAAAGTCATGACAAGAACTTGCGCAAACACGTTTGCTCTTTTTGTTCGCAACGCTTCATAACAAGAAAAAACTTAATAGATCACGAAAGGCGTCATCAAAGTGATAAACCCCATATATGTAATACATGTAGTCGTGGCTTCTTTTCAATTGATGATCTTGGCGTGCACAAGCTGTCACATACAGAAGAAGAAATACGTGAGCTAGCGCGGACTGAATATGCTTTGTATCAAGATGCTGGCGAGAGTCTTGGTGAGCAAATAATGGAAGGCGAATCAATTAACATACAAGGTAGAAAGACATATTTGGGCTATAGTAGTTCGCAGAGTAGCAACTGAATTGCATAGAAATAGAATGCAGTAACTGATTTACTATTAATGGTGTAATACAACAATTCTGTTGCAAACACTTTTAAACACTTATGAATGTGTAATTTTTACCACGAATTGCATAACCAAGCTTAGAAAATGTACGTATCCAGTTATATGAATTGGCTACTTTAATTTAAATACAAATATATTTATTAACTTATAAAATCTTGTAAATTTTCTTATGGACATATAATTTTATTATTAATAATTATTACTTCAATACAGTGGTGACATTCTTGGATTTTTTTTTGTTTTCAATTTCCAATTTGATGTATTTAGCAGGGCCCTAAAATAAAGCTTTTAATAAAAGTACGCAGAAACACTATTGTGAATGGTTGGAAATAAGAAAAGAAGCATCAGATAAACGTCAGACTAATCTGCCGAATTTCTTTTTTGTAAATTTATTAAAAAATTAATAACCGGAAAAATCTTAAAAAGAAACAAAATTTACGAAAACAGTATACGTTTTTTCCGTATTATTTTAAGATATATTTAGGTAGTGTGGAAAAATTTCCTTAGTAAAAAAATGAACCCCTGTGCTGTGCCCACCCAACGCCCGGACGTAGATGGCGACGAACGCTGGATTTGGTATGTTAATTAGTTTGCCATTTAATTGATCCACGCTACATACTTATTGAGTTGTAAATTTTTCGAATAGCATTCATCGTCGATTTATTTCTGAATGTCGTGAAAAGGATCCTGACATTATATTTCTGGGAGATTGTGTACTAGAAACACTACGGGATTCGGAAACATGGAATGAATATTTTGCGCCTATGCATTGCCTTAACTTTAGCATACGTGGTGATCGAGCGGAAAATGTGCTTTGGCGTGTGGAAAATGGTGAACTAGACAACGTTAAACCGAAGGTGGGTAAGATTTAATGAATATGGATAGTACAAATAAAAATATCTGTAAGCCTTTCAAAATATATAATTATTCATTCAAACTAAAATATCTATTTATATCTTATGGAAGAAATGAGGATGTCGATATTTTGTAAATTTACTCATAATTTATAAAACATAAAATGTGGGAATTTCTTCTTTTTTTCATTTGCAGATTGTAGTACTGCATGTGGGCACTAATAATACGGAAAATACGGCTGAGCAGATAGCAGAAGGTGTAGTCGAAATTGTACATAGAATACGTGCGAAGTTGCCGGATACTTATATCGTATTACCTGTAAGTTTTTAAGAAGGCTTATAAATATAAGCAAATGAAGTTTATAAAAATTGTCTATTGTTGTCGTGATATCGCTTTTCTAATTTTACACTTAATTTCAGACATTACTGCCTCGCGGCCAGCTACCAAATAAATTGAGAGAGAAAAATAATGAGATTAATCGAATTGTCAAGGAAAAAGTGATTGGTCTTAATCAGGTGCAAACTGTTTGCATTGACAAGGGTCTGCTGCAAACAGACAACACCATTAGTCATCATGATATGTTCGACTATAAGAATTTGACGAATAGCGGCGCGAAAAAAGCATTCGAGCCGGTCCACGATTTACTCTCACAGATTTTGAATGAAAATGAACCAGAAAAGGATTTAACGCCATCAGAATAGTTGCGTGCATACGGCTATTGGACCGATAAGGACCAAAAAACTATTGCAACTACATTATCGACATCACACAAATGGAACGAAGACTACAAATGCCAGACAAAAAGTTTCTTTGGCAGCTTAAAGCAGCAACTGGTCATTTAAAATGCTCACATACAAAAGCTAATTTATATACAAAAAAAAAACAAAAAAAAACAAAAAAATCAACAAATATCTCATCACCTAAAATATATTTTATATTATTTATTATATTAATTTAATATGCATGGATTCATAATAGCACGTATATAAGAAAAATTTCCAAAGAGTATGTTGGCCTTTGCGCTTGCATGAAAGAAAATTAACTATAATTATCTACTTTTTATAGGAATATGCTTTGCAGAGATCTCAAAATCAATTGTAGAAATGGAAAAAAAACATTCCACATTATGTAAAAAATATAATTAAACAACCAAATTGACTTTTAGCGCCAACATACCAAATCGTAAAAACAAAACAAAACAAAACAAAAATATATTATATTCTTCCATATTTCATTTATCTGAGTCGCACTATATATGTATTATTATTTTCATTAAACTATAGATACAATGAATATACTTATTATTTTAAGTTGAAAATAAATAAAAGCAACATATTTTTTATGCATAATTTTGAAATTTTCACTTTCCTAATATTTTCTACAATTAGACCGGCAGTAGTTTGAAAAGCATATGTGTGTAACGGTATAAAGAGTGGCCCCAAGCAACCATGGGTAATGTAGAGCCTTTAACAAGTAGTCTGCCTTAAATTAAAATGTAAAAGATGGGTTTATGTATATACAGAAATAAATATATAGAAATACATATACCGAACGTTGGGTTATGATTGTCTAAATAATCAAACGGTTATAGGAGATATTATTTTCAGCCAACCACAATCATATTATACATACTTATCGAAGTTCCTTTCGATTTCCTGTGAATTTTTCTTACAACAATTGAAAAATTGTATTTTTATGATATACAACTTGAAAAAGTTTTAATTGATTTTATTATTTAAAGATATTTACCATTTAATGAAATGTTTGACGAAAAGGTAATCTAACAAGACAATTATATGCGGAGCGTTATGGTTTTTCAAAATTCTGTTTTATTTTGTGGAATAATTTGCACTATATAATATATATACTCATATGTGTGTATCATTTTAAAGAAACAATGACTGTAATTATTATTAAATAAACTATTCTGGCCTCTGGTACATTTTTTGGAAGTGATAAAATTATTTTCAAAAAAATTCTCGGCCGATCTATAATGCAGCATAATCGGTTAATGGCAATTTCAAAAGTGTACTCATACCAATTTTTGTTTAATTATCTATTAACGTTTACACATATTGCATTCTGAGGGCTACCTTAATTTATATTGACACTTAAATTTAATAAAAATTTTGTATTTAGGAATATCATTTCACTTGTCGACAAACTTTCGAGAATGTCTTTTATATTGTTACATTTCCAAGTGCAAAGTAATGTGAAATATTGGAAAGAAATTTTAAGCACAGCATAAATGGAATATTATATCTAATCTAGAGCAATTCATTTAATCGTTTAACAAAAAAAAAAAATAATAATAATAATAATTGGAATACTGCTAAACTATGTAAGTGCTAGAGTTTGCTAATAAATAAATTAAAATTTAACTAACTTATATTTTGTAGCAGCTTAAATTATTGTTGGAATAATATATAGACATACATACATATGTATCTACAAAGGAAATAAGCTAAAAATCATAGCATTTCAATTGCTTTTCATTGTTTATGTGTAGCATATGTGAATTCATAGCATGTACATAGCACTTACATTATTCTATAAAAAAGTCAAAGAAACCGAAAACGTGTAAAAAAATACATACATACACGTGCGGTTACGTTTGATTTTTCATTGTTTTCTGCTTTATATCATTTCCTTATCTCTTAGCGCACGCACTTAAAATAATCGACAATCAACCAATAATACAAAATCACGCACTGTCCAGTCCAGTTAGTCGCATTGACCCCGCCGTTGTATAATCCAATCCGCGTTACCGCTTTATTCGACCTTTTTTTTCAGCTTGTTCTTCAGTAATCCCGGCAGCAGGGAGATCAGTGCGCACATCGATAACAATCCCATTGATGTCCATGAGAACGCGTCGCTAGAGCTGCTCATCTTTTGCAATGTCTTGCCCGCTTGTATGGCGACAATCGATGGTGGTGCCACGCCAAAGAAGGTACCCAAGGCGAACGTGTACACGGGCACACCGATTACGGGCGATGCCAGGTTGATGAACCAATTCGGCAATATGGGTGTCATGCGCAGGAAGAGCATGTAGTTGAAGAGACGATCGCGATGCTTCTCCACATGTTTGGACCATTCGTTTGTCTTCTTCGGCCAGAAATGGCGTATCAGACGACGACCAACCAAATTTGAGAGACTGTAGCAAAGTGTAGCGCCCAATGATGAACAGAAACAGATGAGGAAGAGAGCGATGGGAAACTTGTAGAGGAATCCTAATAGTATGGATAGGAATAGTGATCCTGGAATGGCAAAGGTTTGCAGGCTGTGTTCGTGTGTTGAGTAAATTTGTTAAGGAAAACAGTGTCGATATGGAAAAACAATATAATATGAACATAAAGAAATATACAATACATTCGAAAAAAAAATTCTTTAATTAGAAGCCAAAGAAAAAATACAGCTATTGAAAAAACTAAAAATTTTGATTCGTAAATAATTTTCACCAGTAGGTCGAAACTGCGAAATTTAGCACCGATATTTCTACCAGAGAAAACGAGTTGATATCCAGTCGAATTTCTTTAATGAGATTATTGGTTAATTGGTTTATTGGGTAAAAACCAAATTCGGAGTCTCTCTCTCTCCATGGTTTGCGATACATATCGATAAACTAAACTAAAACCTACTACTAAAACCCGAACTCTGTAATACTATACACTAGCCTGGAGTGTCTTAATGGCCTTCGACTCCACACTTTTGTCTGTTTACTTCATGTGCCATTACATATGTATAAACTTTGAATTAAAAAAATTAAATCTCCAATCCATCTCCAAATTAAATTCTAAGTATAATTATTTATTACATGTTATATCATACACTTGTTTCCCGCCGCTCGAATTTTTGTTACACGCTTACAATTCAGAGTTAACTTGAGTGATAATAGTTCATTGACACAAGCGTCGTTTTTTTTCGTGTTTTCTTATTTGTCTAAATATTGTGCAATTGGAGATTTTCTAATTCTAATGTTTAAATGTGTAAACTCTAATGCCACCAAAGGCATTGTCTGTTCGAATTTTGGGTGCCGCGACTAACATATTGAAATGTGTTTACGCATGCGCACATACCCTCACATATTGAAGACCTTTTCAACGAGCGTTTGCTGTGCAAACAAAAGGCATTTACTTTAAGTGCCTACACTCATGCATATGTATTAAATTTTTCGTTGTATTAGATGAAAGAGTTTGAAAAGGAAAATGAAATATCTATTAAACAATAGCATTAGTGAAGCCACACCATACGTAGCAACAAAAATGAAGTCGAACACGATATAAATACAGACGACAAATGTACCTACTAAGATTGAAATTGGGTCAAGGTTGTTGCTTTCTGTTGGTTAGCTGACATGTGCCTTTCGGTTTATTGGCCTGTCGCTTTGCGGCGTCGCAACGCCAAAAAATAATGAGCAAAAAAAAAAAAATAAAAATTCATATGCACTCATATATATTAAACACAATGACTCTGTTATGGTTAATTTATAAAAATTGTGCTCGCTTATATTATGTACATATATAAGTATGTATGTATGCACTCGGTGATTTGGTGAAAGTACACGTAATCCATTCCACCATTTTTGATGTATGTTTGTGTGTACTATATACTATATGTATAGATAATTTGTTAATTGAATTAACTAAAGCGAAATTACGTAATTTTGTTGATTAATTTAAGGAAATCTAATACATAGAAAGATCTAATACTGAACTTTGAACGTTAAGAATGTTTATGTGATTAAGAATAGGAGTGGTGAAGTAAAATTAGCATTGCGCCATTATACTTTAGTACTAAACGTAAATATCAAGCTCACTAGTGAATGCAATACTTATGCTATTTATCATGAATATGACAGGAAAATAACGCCTCGCTTGTTTGTGCTATCGAAGCTATTTTGCTATAGTAGTTCATGACAAAAAATAGGGGAAATTTTTTTAATTGTTGTTTTCTATATATCGTGATTATTATTATTAAAATATGCATGTTTTCAAAAGTGCACAACATCACACTTAGATAGGAGTGTATGCACATATATTCGAAATACGCATATAAGGACCTCCTTTGATTTGAAATTTTTTTAAATCGATACAAGCAATATATATATGCAATTTAAGCACATACATATTGAAACTGGTATCACAACATGGGACACCGATTTCTAGACTTTTCATCAAACCTTTTGATGACATGCAAAATTTTTAAAAGGATACAATACATAAGCTGTAACGACGCCAAACATCACTTCGAAGTAGTACATGTCCTTGTAACGATCCAAAACTTTGGCTAGCATTTTAGCGTCTTGAATGTCACGAGGTATCTTAAGATGCTGCTTCTCCAATCTGCAATGAGAAAAAAATTAAAAATACATATATGTGAAATACTTTGCCAGACACAAAAGTCTGCAGCGAGAGGAATTCAATGTGTATTGCATGTGACAAAATTTAAAGCAGAACCGCAAAAATGTACACGAAACGAGTACCAGCGGTGTATACTAACAAAGCCAACTCGAAAAAAATAAATAATAATACATTGTATGTACGTATGTATTTATGACAGCTGAACTTAATTCTGGGCGTTCGTGAACACAACTGCTGATTGTTTTCTGCCACAATAGTGGCAAGGAAGATTTATATGTTATTTACATTACTTACATACAGACATATGCATATATACATATATATATTAGCTATTATTTTACGATGTTCACGCGTGCAAATCCCAATTTAAAATTGGATGAGTAGAACAGTAATATAATTGAAATAACAAAATTGAGTGTGTGAAAATTTAATAAAATAGTACATAGAAGTGTGGAAAGAAAACGTGACATTATCGTTCACCATGTAATTAGCGTTTCGCCTTACTAGATGAAATTTAAGCTATATATATATATATATATATTTGGAAGGTGTCGTGTGATTGCAATGTTCCATGCAAACTTAATTTTCAGCAATATTCTGATTTTAAAGGGAAGTGTAGGTTTTGTGATATTCAAATTGCGCTCGAACAGATTATTGTCTTAATTACTATTAGAATTATTTGCTCTCCCATTGTCGTTTTTAATAATTTCAATAGTAATATTAAGGTTATTCGGTTATTTCTGATATAAGGTTATATTTAATAATATCTCTATCATCTTTCTTTAGGGTTATTAACTCATCTTATATATTTATCAGCTAATAAAATAAATAATAAAAATTAAAAAATTAATTAAAAGAAAATAAACCTGTTGAATTAATTATTTTTACAATTTGGAACTGATATATCAACTGTTTATTTGCTTTCTTATGCAATATTTATACTACAGTACTTTATCGAAATTTTTTGTTATAATTCAAACAGTCGTTTAAGCGTTTTCTTCAAAATAAGCTTTGAACACATATGAATACCAATATGTATAACATATAAAATGGAAATTTTCTAGCTATACACATCATCTAGCCTACATATTTTTCCATATATTCTATATATATATATATATATTCTATATATATTTATATTTTTATATATATCTATACATATTAGTTTGAAAAGGTGTAGAGCAAATATATATATGTACATATATTATGAAGTAATGTTTTTAAGTACCTAAATATATGAATTTTTATATAAGCAAATTAAATAAATATACAAAAAGGAACATATATTATAGTTGCTTTTAAATAATTCACTTTCGTTTTTTATTTACACTTTATGTTATAATCAATTCAGCGTTATCTTGTTTTTTCGATGCATTAAAATATGAATGAACTTTCAATAAAACTATTTTATATTAGTATCTATATTAGCTCGTCAAAAAATTTCTCACAATATGCAAACACGGAAGCGTGAAACGTTTTATATTATGCATTGTTGAATAACTTTTAAGCGATAACGAGCAAATAAAATATGTACATCCAATAAATTTATCGAACACATCAAACACTTTAACATTAACAACATATTCATTTGTTCAAATACTTAAATTTAGGGCCATTAATATATAAATCATCCCACAAAGCAACAAAGACGTCACATTAATAAGTGTTTAAATTTCTGTACACTATATGTGGAAACAAAAGAGCAACAAAAAGTTAAGCACCAACAGACAATATACAATCTTCATAATCATTGGCATTGAAGTGAGCACCCCATCCACACGTAACATATACTACTTACTCATTCAATTCGGGAAATATCATGTATACGTAGCACATTACGAATAAGCTGGCTGTGAAGATCGCTGCCAATGTGACTAGAGATCGTTTTGTTGCATTTCGCTCATCAGCAGACATTGCCTGTTTTTGCATTTTTGGGGGGTTTTGTTTATTTTCCAATGTAGTGTTGGACACCGATTGTGTGGCTGTAGTTGGCGATTCATTGCTATTAGACAACAAACGGCCAGAACCGGATTGCATATGTTCCGAGACAGGTATATCTGCAATAAATCCGAGAAATTAATTAAGAGTTAATTTTTATTTGAACATTCGCCAGAATTCCTGGATTACCTTTTGCAATGCTTGTTGATGCAGACGCTGCAGCAGCAGCTTCAATAAATTGCGTATTTTCAAAATCCATTAAAATTGTTTTTATAATTATGACTTTCAATTAAATACTGTTCTACTCGCTCAATAATTTTTGATACGCTTTAAAGCACGCTCTGGAAATGACGATTAGACTCTTTTCCCACACACACTGTAAATTATAATTATGTATTTTCTTTGTTTCACTTTTATATTCAACTTGTTTCTATTTGTTAATTTCCGTGTTTACCTAATGCTCACCACTTTCAGCAAAACCTTACTGCAGTTACGAATGCAGTTGAAAGGATAATATTATATAGTTCATAGAGAATTTTGATTTTGTTTAATTACTATCCGTAAGTATGTTGCGAAATAAATATATTTGGTTATATGGCACATGTATTTATCGTTTCAAAATTTTTGTATACACATTTCAATTGCGCACATGTGTTAAATTCAATTTAAACTAAAACTTTTATTACCATTTATTTATGTAATTTAACTGCATTATCCAAAACACTAAATAAAATCCGAAAAATAATTTGTTGTTGTACGTGTGTTCGCCATAAAAATTACACCGCAGTACAAACAAATTGAATGAAGCCCAAAAAACGTATGATTGTTGAAATAGATTGAGAAAATGTGCGACTGATTTCTCTTCTTCTTATTTGTTATTGTGAACTGTATATGACTAGCCGTCAAAAGTGATTGTCCACACAGAATTGTTTAATCAACTACAACAAGCACTGATTAGTATAAAAACAAGAAAAAAAAGTGGAATTAACAAAAATAATATATTCTTAGATTTTATTAGAATGTGTTTTGTGGCTGTATGCAGTTAGTTTCAGCTTTTAATTATGCGAAAAGCCAATAAGACAGAAACTGTATTTGAACGTTTTGCAACACCGTTTCGTCAATATGATTTATAAATCCCGCTCAGCTGCTCTAAGGAAGGCGTTTAAACAAATCCTTCGATTTAAATTTAAACTTAAAGCTAAAAGTAGCATCAAAAATAATTTCCAAATGGTTCAACATTTTGTTGGCGAGATTGCAGTACCAGCCATCCACCTGAATTTAGAAGTAACCCTAGTGGGTGGACAGAGTTTCCGGTGAGACTGCATATTAATATTGTTTGATATTTTAAACAACTATATATTCTTTATAGCTGGAGGAAACTCATTTCGAGTGATACCAAATTGTCATTATTCCATGGAGTGGCATTCAATGCATATTGGCAATTATGTCAAACAGATTCCACTCTTTCATATAAAGTCTATCCAGCACCGGATGTGCTTAATACAAATACACACAAAGCTGACTATTATGGACAATTGTTGCATCGTTACTTCCGCCTTGATTTCGATTTAAATAAAAATATGGAAAAGTGGCGCTCGGCCCATGATCACTTTGATACTATAACGCCACATATTAAAGCCGTGCGTGTGCTGGATCAAGAACCACTGGAAAATATATTATCATTCATTTGCAGTCAAAACAATCACATTAAAAGGTAAGAACCTTTGATAATTTAATTAAATAAACCATTGTCTACTCGAAGGAACAGTGTTTTTTTTCTCATTCATTGGTGTCTATGGCTACATTACTGAAATGACATTTGGAATACAATTTATTTCTATTTTTTGTTTAGAAGTCGCATCTATTTTGTAATCTTCATTTTGTTTGTACATGTGTTTCCAATTCAACTTGAATCTCTATCCGAACAGTAACAATGCCTAGGTAACTTTTGAGCTACAACAAAATTTGTTTTGTGCTGAGAAATATAAACCAAATCGAATTTATTCAAATTTGACATCTCCACAGGCAGACCTGAAATATGCAAATGTTTTTTTTTTTTTGTCGGAAGATTCTTATCTTATATTAAATATATTATATTTCTTGAAGAATTTCAGCAATGATTGACTGGTTTTGTTCAAAATATGGTCAAAGTATCGGGCATTTCAATGAACGAGAGGAATTCAGCTTTCCCACGCTCTTAATATTAAAGGAACATCAGAAAGAGGTTTGGCTTTTATATTGCATATCATAAGTCCATCCCTAAACACAAACCTAATATCTTTTTTAGTTAGAAGACAATTTGCGCCAAGCCAAATTCGGCTATCGGGCCAAATTTATTGCGAAGACTGTTGAGAAAATTTTAGAGTTTGGAGGTGAGTCGTGGTTTAACAATTTGCGTGAAATGTCTTACGCGGACGCACGACAAGAACTAGTACGGTTACCTGGTATCGGGTACAAAGTGGCCGATTGCATTTGCCTTATGTCGTTGGGTCACTTGGAGGCAGTGCCTATTGATACTCATATTTATAAAGTTGCGCAAGCGGTTTATATGCCAGAACAATTGGCGAAGGTGAAAACCGTCACTCCGCGCATTTATGAAGAGATCGCAAATCATTTACGTAACATTTACGGACCGTATGCGGGTTGGGCGCAAGCTGTGCTTTTTTGTGCCGATTTGCAACAATTTCAAGCAATAAAGGAGTCAGCTAAAAAACCCACTGATAAGGAAAAATCGGAGAGTAGTAGCGCTAAACCGAAAAAGAAACGAAAATGAAAAGCTATATGTTGCATATACATAAGTAAGTTCTTTTTTTTTTAAATAAATATATTCTGTCTTTATTGTATTTCACTTTGTTTCATAACAGAGTAAACTTCCCAATTTTTTTAATTTAATTTAATTCTGCGTATTTATATTCATATGTACATAAACAATTTCTATATGCAGACTATGCCCGTTAAAATATGTGGTTCATAACCATAGCGTCGTCACAATTGTTACGTAGTGAATCGCAAATTATGATTTTCAGCATTTAATTTAATGCCATCGACAATACTTCCGCTAATCTGAAATTCAGAATAAGTTGAATGCTGCTTTAAAAATATACAAATGCGATTTTGTTTGCTTGACTTACATTTCTTCGTATTAATGTTGTGCCAAAGTGCATTTGTATGGGTTTGGTTTGTAAATAAAATTGCCACTTGCTGATCGTCACGTTCCCACAAATCTTGCCATCACGTTGATGAGCAACTCACGTGTTTTTAACCATCACCATGTAATGTCTGGTCTTCTTCTGCATTGTCCATTGATTTAGAGTCGGTTTGTACCTGGAAGAGAAAGGTTAACTGTACTTTAACGGAAAATTATTACGAGTCATATGAATACTAATTAATATGTATACAGAATTAGAAAATACAGAATGTATATAAATTGGAAAAAATTACTTTTGGTGTTTCAATTAAATCGTCTAATATGTTTACCGTTAATAATTTACAACTTCAACTTTTTTGGGTGACTTCAATATTATTTATGATTTGCTCTATTTCATTGTGTCAAGCATCTTTCTTATATTCTCTTAATCTCATCGTAAACATACCTTATATTTTCGATGTTTTCCGTCTTTATCGTTTTCTTGTGGACTGTCCGATCCGTCGGTGGTTTTTATAAAAGAAGAATAAAACGATGAGAAACTGGAACCATCCATGTCATCACTGCTGGCAATGCTATCCGTGTTGGGCTGCAAACATAAATAATTACAAATTTTAAAGGCTTCTCGAATTTTTCCCAAAAAAAAAAAGTCACTAGTCTTCATCCCTTTACTATATGTACGACTGGGCACATAAGGTCTACGGTTCTTAAAAAAATACACATCTTTAGACGGAGGCATTTAGACAATCGGTTAAGCGGTTAGTGCTTACGCAACACTGGTAAGACCATCTGCCAGAATATTATATTTCAGACAGTGACCGAATACCTTTTGGGGTCATCGCAACAAGATTTGTTCGCGCCTCGTCAACTCTCTTCTCGTGAGTAATCTCGGGAGGGTCAAACCACCACTACTTACTTTTTTCCCGAGTACTCCTGAATTTTCTCACGAGAGCAGTGCAGTGCATGAAATATTGCCGAATAATGTAATAGGTCCAATCCTCTTACATAAAATTTCCCAGTGAGACTACAAAAATTCCCTAAAATATCGCTGCTCTCTATTTTGACCCGTTCTCGATTATAAAATTTTCTATTTAAATGAAGGCGTGCATTGAAAAATAATAATATCCAGAGATTTTGGTATAAATAACCTATTCTAAATGTCTGCTTAATCTAAATAAATCACTTACGCACCTTCAGATCATTTGGATTGAGCTGTTCCGACACATAATCGCCGATAACCGATGGAATTGGAGAGTCAGCAATACCCTTTTTCGATGTATCCGAAGGCGCCTTCGTATATAAAATAAATAATAATTTTCCCTACTGTAGACTTAGAACGAATTCCCTTACCATGTTTGAGCCGGGTTCGGCTTTCACCGATGTCGCTTGCGATGATGGCCGTTGCAATTGGGCAGGTGTGATCGAGTGGAAAGCGCCCTGAGTCTTCGTTGGTGTCGGCGCCAGCATAACGGGTTGATTCTGTTTGTGGAAATAAAATGGAAATGGAATGAGCAAATTGACAACCATGAAATTTGTTTTGCTTGTGAACTAACCGTTTTGAAAGCGCTAGCGCTGCTGGCCTGTTCCGACAACGCCAAAGAATTGGCCATATTTGAGAACGGCATGGGCTGGTACATCATGGCTGGAGCCGGATGTGTATAGAAGAGCGAGGGGTGTGGATACATAACTCCAGTCATATATTGTATTGGCAGGGCTTGTGTCGACGTGCTCGGCATGTCGCATAAGCTGGGTTTGCCTTGTGCTTGTGTTGCGGCAGGGGCAGCTGCTGCTGCGGTCGCTGGTATATAATAGAATGTTGGGAAGATGCTGTGTTGCGGCGTGAAACCGCTTTGCGCCACCGTCTGCGATGTGTGCGAAGTGTTGATTCCAACCGAGAAGGGTGGCCAGAGGTTGACGTTGCGTGTGCAGGAAAGGCCGGCTGCGGCATAGGTACCAGCAAACGATGTTTCACCCAGTGTTGTTTGTAGCGTGCCGTGCGCTTTGCTACTGCCATATGTCGCCATATTGTGGTGATCCACGTATTCCCGTTGCGCGTCCATAACATTTGTATGCTGATGCTTCGGTTTGTTGGCATCTCCTTCCCATGAATGCGAACCGCCACGCTTAAGACCATGCCCCGGCCCACTATACTCCATCACCTTTTCGGTTGCCTTCTTACTCTTCTCGCCATAACGACCGCGTGCTTCCCGATGTTTCTTCAACATGAATTTCTCCATTTCGTCGTTATGTTTATTTAGTAGCGATTCGGTTAGCGTTACCAATTGTGCACTGCGCGATGACGTGCCAGTACCGGCGTTGCTGGTGTTTGTATTGCTACTCATGTGTATGTGGCTGCCGGATGTAAAATTTACTGAGGACCCACTACCACCGCTACCTTCAAAACATTGCAACGGACTGAGCGTGTTTCGTGCATCAGCCGAAATACTGTAAGACTGTTCATTCTTCATTGGGTCTACCTCTACAGGCGCGGTAACAGGCTTGCTGTTAAAAAAACGTTGCAAATTCTCATTATAATTCAGTTGGTTGTAGCTGGGCGGCGTTTCCGTCGAACTTTTGCTATCGTAGTAATCATGGTGCGGCGAGATCTCGCCCAACATCACCGAATCTCGTTCAGAGACTGTTAACTCGTTTTCATGTGGTAGCTCGAGCTTAAGATCTGTACGCGTCACCTCGTCCATTAGTGTTTCCATGAATGAAGCTAATGCTTGACAACGACGCGATACCTCTTGCTTCACGGTGTCCGATGGTCTTGATATCGACTCTTCAAGAAGTTTGAGTATCTCGTCTTTTATGCGCATATTCCGACTGCGTACTTCGTCGGAAAGTTTAGGCTTATTAGCGGGTGCCGAATCAAAAACATTACAGTGTTTGGGTCCTAAAATTGAATGTAAACCCTTGTTCACAATTTTTAGAGTCTAATTTTCTTAAAACTTACCTTGAAACACTTTATGGTGTCCTATAACGAATTCCAATTTACGTGACCACGGATTAACAAAACTTGTCCACTCCGTTTCCAACAATATATAGCAGCCATTCTGTATCAGAAAACGATACGGTTTGCTACAAAACGAAGCGCCTGCTGTTTGCCCTTTTTTCATAACGGTTTCATAGATCTCCTTCAATACCATTAGATCTTCTGGATGATAAAACTCAAATATTGAACGCCCAATAAGATCTTGTGGTAAGTAACCCAATGTGGATACGGCGGCGCTGTCCACATGCGAGATTAAACCCGTCGCTGTGTGACGTATGGAGAATTTAGGGCTTTTGTGCGAGAGTATCTCATCTGGCACTGTAAAAGAATTTACCAAAAAATACGCTGTTGCATATGAGCTAGCAAATATCAAGTTAAACATGTATACATACCTATATAAGAACTCTTGATGGGCGTGGCGCATATGACTAGCAACATATTCGTACCATTCGATACGAGATTGTTGTCGGGACGCGCCTCTTCGGGTGCTTCACGGAATGTCAGTCCCAAACGGAAGGGTTCGTAACTCACCGGGCGTCCAATGACAGCATAACCACCAGATTTTAAGCCGCGATAACGACGTAACATCACACAGAAGGTGCTGCGCGCATCTTTCGGTGCGCTATTGCGCGATTCTGCAATTGGTATGCCGGTCGTTATTTGACTGGCGAAGGTGGCGCGATCTTTGGGATGTACAAAATCTATGAACGAACGTCCCAGCCACATATCACGTGGAAAACCAAGAACATCGGTTACGCTGGGCGTTGTGAAGAGCACTATGCCATCATGCATCGATATTACACAACAGAAGCTCTCCTATCGGGAAGAAGGTATAAAAATTTTTAAATTTGAGATAAAGTATTCAGCTTTTAGAAATAATCTGTTCGGAACTTGTAGGAAGTTTCAACTAAATCGACTTTTTCTTAAAACTAGTTCACAATCCCTAGCGATAGATTGGAGTCTTTTGAAGAGAGAACTCTTCAGATCATCAGTGTAGAATTCTCGATATCATTCTCCTTCCATTTCAAACTTATAGACATTGAATAAAATTTGTAAATTCGCCCGATTTGATTTTCACATGGATTTAGCAACTGGGAGAAGGTGCTTTGTATCTATTAAGGTGTATCTATTAAAAAGTGCTACACTTTTTTTTAATTTGTGGCTTTTTAAAATAATTTAATTAGAACACCCGCGTAATTTTCAAATTTGATTCGAATTTTAGTTAATCCTAAGTCTGTTGATCAAATTACAATAGGTGGCTTAAGTACGGCCGCCTGTAGTTAGTTTTTTTTTTTCACTATACCTATGTTGTAATTCTAATTTTTTACCTCCTTAAGTTTTTCCGCCTTGCTAGAGCTTTCCAATTTCCCTGGTGCTGATTCGCAGGTTCTCTCAGTCTTTCCACCTTGCTGTGTGTTAGCTGAAAGTAAAAATAAAATTTAAATAAAGATCAGATCCCAGAAGATTTAAATCCCAGAAAACTACCTAATACAATAATTTAGTAAATTTGGATAATGGTTTAAAAAAATATAGGGACATTATTAAAAAGCTTTGTAAGTAATTGAACTCCCGATCTTCTATCTGAGTTTTGTGAAGTATATGTTATTTCATGTTCTTTAAATCTCTGTTTGTAGTATTTGTGAAGTACGTCCAATAAATTTAATGTCTTAAAAAATAAATTAAAGGATGCTTAGAAGAGCTGATTTGAATAATTTTCATGTCAGAATTAAACTCGACAGTATAATGGCTTCTACAGGAGGGTAGATTTTGCTTAGTTTTCAACTTGCCCAGTTCTAATGAAGTGAAATTGTGTAGGCAAGAGATTTAATTTCATTTCTTTTCCCTAACTATGGAATTATGAAATGGAATATTGCCTACAATTAGGCGGATTTATAAATGACTTTAGCGAAGACTCACTCCACAAAATTTAATACCTTTTCATAGAAAATATACTACTCTTATAGTTACCAGGGTTTTAATTTGTTCTTAACTTCTTAACCACAGAAATTTATCAAAAATATAGGTTATACATGCATATATATATACATAAAAACATAATTATTGCTAGATACTTACTAGATAACAGTGATGGTGTGGGAAATTGCAATGAAATCTCCGATTTAGTTTGTTCGGTTGTCTCCTTTTCCAACAACAATAACGTCTCTTTATTCTCCTTCTGGCGATTGCATTGTGCTACAATTAATGAATATATTGATTAATGAATGAAATATTGCCCTTTGCATGCGCGAGGTATTTATATAATATTTTGGAAATTGTGTACGAGATACGAAAGTATCAATTTACCGATTGCCATGTCGCAGCCCAAGGTGATTTGCTCTTCACTTTGTGGCTCACTGGTATTCGGGACATCATCCTGATTTTCTAGAATATTCGTTTGTGCCGAACATTTCAACTTCTTCTTCTTGCGTGTCTTATCTTTGACACGTTTCATATGCATGTCGCTGCTGTGATTAAGCCAAATTTTAATAAATTGCCAAAAGAAACAAAAGCAAAACAGTAGTTTAGTTCAGTGTATTAAACAGCAGTTAGTATTGTATTGACGTCATAAGTTGCATAAGGATTCAGGTCTGGGTCAGGTTCAGATTTGGTTACATACCTGCTCGCCTGCGTTGATGGTTTGCCGCCATAGCCGCTGCTGCCGGATGAATGGCTACCGCTTAGACGTGATTTCGAACTGCCGCTGGGAACGAAATTCAATAATAAAAAGATTAAATTATTACTGACATGGTTACAGTCATGTTAACTAGCCTTTATAGTCTAAATCAGCCTAAAATCTTTGCAATCGCCTAAATTCTTAAATGTGTAAAAAAAGGTATTGTAAAACTTTGGGAATATTTCTGACATAGCCTTGACATTTGATATAAACTATTAAGCAGCTTATAAATTAAACTTTTTCGAGCAAGAATTATTCCAGCAGTGCGGAAATTAGATCTCTATTATCATTGTTAGTAAGCTTGTAGTACACTGAATAAATGTGAAAATTTTGGAGTGCCCTCAACTTTATACTGACTACCTCTGGGGACAGACGGTCTTGCAAATACTACATACAACATGGGTGGGTTTCTCTAGTATCTAATGGTTCACAGGCGGAGTTTGTGCAAAATATTCCGATACCATGAATCTCTCTTTTTGTGAGAGTACTAGGGGACTATTAGGATACCATGGATTATTTGTTCCTTATTAACTGTTAAGAGTATGCCTTATCTTCTTCTTCTTCTTCTTCTTCTAGAATTCCTAGTATTTTCATATTTCAACAGTTTTCTTAAACTGTTAATTAAACGCCTTTGATGCAATTTTTGTCCTAATGCCATTACCAAAGTCTCTACATAATAGCTAACAATTTTAATTGTTATGACTAGATCGAAGGAGATATTCGATTTTATGTTTTACTAAAAACTGCGACATTTACTATGATGTAAATGTTAAAATTTAGGTTCGAACTGTTGAAATGGGCAATGAAATTGCGTTTCTCTATTTCCTCTATAAAATGTAGTGAAGTTTAGTCTCTTATTGAAGTTTTGTAAACTGAGATAAATCGTAGTGTTAGTTAAGAAGCGCTATATTCTTCCAAGCCCGGAATATTTGGGTCAACTAGCACGGCTTGCCTAACAATTAGAGCCATAAAGGCTCTACTAACATCTATTCCTGCTTAGTTTCTCCACCTTACTTTGACAAAAAACTTGATCAGTTATTTATTAAAGGCGTCGTAGAATTCGACTTTAAAGCAAACTTCCTATAAAGGAAAATTTGGATGCTTAAATATACAGAAAATAGACATGGGATCCGTCGAGATCTCTCTCTTACCAATATCATATTAAGGCTTTTCGAAGAATGAAGAAGTTTCCTCTTTAAAGTAGGATGGAATTTCGAACTTGTGGAAACTTCTTACGCTTAATCTCTATGTATTTTGGCTCCACTTGAATACATTGTGATTTGGCTTTTGAACTAAAAAAACATTAATTCATAAAATTAAGAACTAACGTATACATAAATACGTGTACTATACGCAGTAATGCACTTTAAACCCAGTATGTACCCATGCCGTTGTACCACCACTCTCATTCCCTATTTCGAAATCTCTCTCATTTATTTGCATTGTAAAGCTAAAAACCACTCAATTGAATCACTGAGTCAGTCACCATATAAGTACTCAATGAATGCAGACAGTAAGCGGTCACGTTTATTGGTACATGTCTCTGGTATTATATAAATTTAACACATTGCTTTTAGTTAGAACATTCATTGTTTTTATAGTTCGATTCGCCGTAAACTAGTGTGTAGCAAAACACTTGCAACACTCATTCTTTGTTGTTTTGTGCACTTTGTTGTGGGTTTTGCGTTGGGTTTTGGATTTGTGGTTATACAATGTTATTTACGAAAAAATGTGCTCCAATGGGTCGTCGAATGAGTCATAGCCAACTGTAGTTTGCACTAGAAGTTTGCGTAAAACGTGCATTGAGTTTTGTACGCTCGAGGACGAAATGGTAATAAAGTAGTATCAGATACGAACCCTCCACAATTTGTTTGGATACAGCTCGCAAGGTCCGAAAAAAGTTGAGCTAACCGACGATGTTCTTAAATAAAATCGGATCGATCCTATATGCGTGTCCTAAATCCTAAGGCTACGTCTGAACCTCAATCTCCTGCTTTAGGGAAAGGGCAAAATAATTTGGTAATAACATTACCATTCGGTGAAGATAATTAGAAATAATTTTTAGAGATCTGAGACTGACAAAGTCTGTTTTTAGCGTTCGAGGTAAAGTCATGGTTGAGTTGGTTCGACAACAAACATTTTTTTTTTTTGTTCATTAGGATGGACCACTACACTACACTACGTCGGCTGAATTTTTACCAGGCCCAGAATATACTAGATTTGGTTAATATATTTCAAGACAAAAGTTAAGGTGTCCGTCCTTTTTTAAAGTGTTAAATTTAAAGATCATTTACCCAATGTCCGATTTTTTAGACTTGGAAAAAAATAGGAAGTTGGTTGAAAATGGGCCTTGAGTAGCTTTTATGAGTAGACAGAAAAGGTTAAGGGTGAAATAAAATGTTATACTCACTTAAAAACAATTAGTATAGAATTAAATCATTAAATTAATCATGAATTTTGAAGACTCTGTATTGTTAGAAAATACGCAGTGTTGCTTGAAGAATTTTTTACAATTTTAAAGTAAATGATATTTCACGTAATCGATGTCGATTCAAAGCACATATTTAAATTATATGGTATCGATTCCAAGTGATAGTGTAATATAGTTCCGAGAGCAAGAAATCGGGTTCTCGTACCTTGATCTTGTGGATTTTTGCTTGCAGTAGTTAATAATACACTACTATATTAAAATATTTTGTTCTTCTGTGTTTTCAATAATTTCATATCTTAAAAGCAATAAAATTTTCGTTCAATCTTACCTGCGCAGCGACTGCGAGTTGCTGCAACTATTTGAATAAGCGGAGTCCGAAACTTTGGTGTTGTGTGTAGATTCCGTTGATTCGCCTTCCATTTTTAAACCGTTGTTTTTAATTATTTTATAAATTGAGTTTTTTTCCACTTATTTTATAAGTGTTATTGTATAAAAAGTATTTTTACAAAAATTCGTTATAATTTTGTGGCATGAGAACTATGCTTTAGTACTTTTTTTAAAATAATATTTGCACTAGAATATATTTTCTTCAATACACTAACTGATTGCTTCCAGAAAAATAAATATTCTGGTTATTTGAAATATATTTTTGACGAGTTTTTGGTATTATTAAAAATATTCTGTAGTTCCTTTTTGTTCCATCAATATTTTTTGTTAAAAAATTGATTAAATTTTGTATGATTTTCTTTAAATATTTTCTATATGTTTATCATTTATTCACCACACTTTGTTATACAAACAAAATTGTAATATTTTAATATAATATAAAAAATATTTATGAAATGATTTAAGATCGAAATTTATTCGTGCCGTTATCCTTTTAATCTTCACAATGCTGTGCGACGTTATTCCTACGACTGAGGCTCCAACGTCGCTACAATTTGTTTTATTCACAAATGTGTTATCACACAATCACGTTTCACCGCCATCGCCAACATCAATGCCAACCATCACCACCACACCAACGGCACCTTTCTTCGTATGATGTGGCCGTGTGATGAGGCCGGCACCAAACGCTCGAGCGTCAGCAGTGCAGCAGGGGTCCCAAGTAGCACATCACACATCTCTGCACGTTCTTCGGTCGCGTTGGTTGGCTTTTGAACATGTACTTTCTCTCGCTTGCGCTCTCTTAATGCCGGACGGCGTGTCCAGCAATGCGTGCTGCCAACACTAACATACATACATACATACATACACGAACACTTCCATTCTGGGTCGATAACAGTTTGAGAGTGCGGTTGGGGTTGGGGTTGTTCGTACTATTTATAGATCAATCGGCAGGAGTAGAGCATTGAAACGCATGCTTTTACCTTCGTGCTAGCATTGATAATATTTATAACATGAATATAAGCATAAAGTTCCAGCCAGCTTCCCGAATAGGGATACGCATTGAATTGTGGGCTGAGCGAATATATATTTAAAAGTAAACAGAAAGTGAGTGAGCACTTTAGAGGGTGTGTTCGGTTTATTTCAGTTTGATTGAATGGTTTCAGGAAAATTTTTTGATTGTATAACTAATTGAGAGTGCTTCTCGCAAAGCAAAACTTTACGTTTGTTATTCGACTTACTTTTGCGGCTTTTGCTATTTTCTATTCTGCATGTTGCCAGTGTACTTTTGAAAGGAAAACTTTGGATTGTCTATTTTCCGAGCTATTCAATAGCAGTAAATGTTTCTCATTGCGAATGGTTAACTTGATAAACTTAAACTTGAAGGACAAAATATATTTGAATTGAAACTAAAATAGATTTTTAGCAAGTTGTCTGTACACATTTAGATATGTAGGCAGTTAAAAGCAGGACATGATTTGGAATAGATATTTGTTTACTAACTACTGAGTCCCAGAATGAGTTTACTTGCTCTCAAAGATACATGTCTCGAACACATTAAAGGATAACCAAAGATACCAGTTACAGCGGTTCTTATAGAAGCTCGGATTGATATGAAAAATTGGCAGTTGAATACCACATAAAACTCCCCAACCTGTTCTCGGCTACCCTCATCATTATCAAGCTCGGAAAAACAATAAAGTTTTTGCATCAGTATTTTGTAACATGCTCAGCTCTTCGCGCCATAAGTTCCCATCGGACTAACTTGAACTGCCTAAGGTTAATCTGGTTTTCCACAGCACTTTTATCGGCGACATGTTATTCTCGCTGCCGTCACTGCCGAAAATCGCTAAGGGAAGGATTGCTAGCCACCTGTACAGTACAGAATTATCGGGAATTATCGGTACTAATTAGCGGAAAAACGTCTAAGCCAAGGAATCTAGATCTAGATCTAGGTGTATGCTGTGATAACATCCTATGATGACATGACCAAAGTTCTTCGACTTTCATTTGGCAAAACTAGCATCATAAAGAGGTCGCTGTAGTTCAACTTAGATCTGACAACAGTTTAAGCCCATACCTCTTTCGATTTGATTCTGTGATATTCAGTTATCTTCAATTCTCCTGCATACCCAATATATCTGGCATCACAAGATTTACGGACTCGATCCATAGAAAATGTAAGCCTCTTGGCAGAGGCCTCTCTGGAGAACTCAGGCAGGAACAGTCAGATAGAAGATGAAAATAATAAGCAATTCGGAGAATGCATATGATTATACTGCAAAAACAATAATAACAATATAATAAGGGGCTCGAAGTTGAAGTAGTAGCTTAATCTAAGGAAACAACACAGCCGTGTAAATAACGTATATAAATAAAGCTCAATTTTATTGTGTCTTAAAAGTACAGTTGCCTTTGAAATATTCAGCACATTCCTAATATGCTCCAACTCCCAACGCCATACGCACGTTATTTTTCAATCGGGTACTCAGCACGTTGGGTCACTTGTGTGCATCGGTGATCCTCCCTGCCAAGTGAATGAGAGCGTGTTTTGCGCACGTATGTATACTACTAATTGTATGTGTATATGCTTATGTATCCGAAATGTGTAACGAAACGCCATTCTTATTGTGAATTCCCCATAATTGTAAAAGAATATCACGTTGACGCAAAGGGTGTCTACACCTTTCCTTGCATCATGAAATATTACTCCCATGTATATACTGTAAACCTGAAAGGCGAAAAGCGAAACGCGAAATAAACGTACGTGTACACGTGCAACCGCATACGCCACGGCGGCAACATGCCGTTCACATACGCGCACATGTGTATGTGTATTCAAATTCGCCGCTAAACACACAGCAAATGCAATGCGCATGTGAGCAGGCCCGTTTGTGACGAAAACGTCAGCAATCGGTTGTGGAGTAAGTAATAGTAATCAGTTAAGCGTAAACAACCAAAAATATTGTGAAATATATTTTGGTTGAAATTTTCCGTTTTCGGAATTTCGATGCTATATTAAAACTGCTACAAAAATAATGTGCGCTGCCACGTGTTTGATATTTGCTCACGCTGTGTACTTGTTTTTTTTATTGACTTTCTCAACAAACTGCTTATGATATGCATGAAGGGTCTTAAAAATTCTGAATCGTTTCCGAAGGAATATAAAATGGGAAGATGTGTAGTGGGGATGAAGGATAAATTTGGTTCCACTTTCGTTGGTTGAAAAAGGAGCTCGTAGGGGCGCCTGACCGCACTTAAGCCATAATTAAGCCAAGTGTACTATCAAGTGATATCCAACTGTCCCATTAAGTGTCGGTGTATATCAAAAGTAATTATAAAAAATTTTACATATATTTTAATTAATATGTTTTTAATTAAGGCTTTTTCATATTTAGACCTCGATATTCCAACCCAACGTGATAGCTTAGTTACAATTACTTTTGATAATTACAGTTATTTCTATGGACCTCAGCTGTTCACTTTTATTTTGAATATTTAATATTAGACGATTTTAAATTATTTGTGTGAAGTGAAAGAAGCTTCAGAGTATGCATTGATTAATGCGCGCTAGATTCTTCGTCAAGTATATCATCTCGTTCGTTCTAATATGCTAAGACAATTTGATAGGTGGAAGGTGAAGGCACTGTATATAGTATATATGAGTCCCTACCGTCATCAACACAGCATCATTTTTATAACTGACAGCTGACAGCTGACAGATGACAGATAGAAATTTTAATTTGGGCTCATTGAATTTTGACATATACAGTTTTTAATCATTGCACTGAAAAGTAGGCAACTCTTCTCAGTTTATTATTATGGGTGAACTGAAGCGTCCCGTCGCTTACGATTTTTCTTTATTTTAACAACCCAATTCCCAACAACCCAATTCGTTTGGTAAATCATCCCGAAACCCCATTGGCTTTAAATATACGAAGTATTTATGGCATCGGAATTTGCACATTATATATTTATAATTAATACTTTGGTGTCATATAAGTTTTCGGGCGGAATTTTCATAAAATGGAAAGGAAACCAGAGTTAAGACAAAACTGTTTAAAATTTTTTTAATTATGAAAATAATGTTTAATATTTATGTATTATTTGTAAGGCAATTCTGGAGTTCACAACTGAAAACATTAGACAACTTTATATGTAAATTTATATGCTTACAATTGTACAGTATCAGTAAAGATATCTATTTTAAAGCATCTATTCAATACGAGATTTAAAATTTTTCAAACTTTTACATAATTTTCAAACCTCTTTCATACCTCTTAGGCTTAAGACTATCCGAATTTACCAATATATTGGAATTATCGGGGACTATTGGCAATTATCCTCTTATTTCCGTATTCCTAAATTTTGATATTATCGTTTCCAAGACAGTTTTTATTATTTGACGTACATCTAATATCGAAAGCTCTTTACGGTTTATATTCCGTATTTATTTATTTTCCCTATGTTGCTTTCAATCAATTTTTTATATCCAGATAATTTTGTTCTTCTATAAATACTGTAAAAGCGAATATATGGCGAATATATGGCGAATGAAGGCGAAAGCTTGTTGCAAATATAGATTTCGTTCGTGTTTGTTATTTATATATATATATATATATATATATATATATATATATATATACATACCTATGTAGTATAAAACAATATTTACGCTCATTAAACATATTTGCCTTTAATTTTGATATTATATTACATTTCAAGCAATTTCCCTCCCAATTTCTTAATAGTTCGAATAATCTCTTTGGCTAATCATATTTCATACAACATATTTTATTTTGATTTTATATAACACTAAGCAAATATTGTTTTATTGCACTTAAATGCGCACGAAAATTGTCTCTCATTGGAGTGTTTTTTGAAGGCACAACGTATGTACACATATATTTACTATAAAGTTGTGGTGAATAATTGTGTCTATGTATATAATATGTAGCATTATGTGCTTGAATTTAAATTTTTATGTTATATAATTTAAAAAAAAAAATTTTTTTTTATGTGGTGAATTATAAATCTATAATAGAAAAGTCATTAAAAATACGCTTGATGATAATAAGCGCTTGTCATATAAACCATTTTGCCGTTGCATACGGAAAATACATACACACATTTTATTTCTTACTCATTTCACACATACATACTCGTATTTATTTAAATATACTTTGTTTTGCAAATACACTTTGTCGAAATCACTAACTGCTGGCACTTTACTTTTGTAAACAGCACTTTTGTTTTCCTTTTCCTTTTTCTTATTTTAGTTTTCAATTTCTCAAATTTTTCGCACTAAGCGAATATCAGCAAAAACTGCAAAAAAATCTATGAGAATGCAATGCGTTCAATGACATTTAAGTATCGCTCGGTTGTTCAAGAACACTTTGCTGTTAATATTTTGTTTTTTTTTTTATATAAATTTGTTTGCGGTAAACCGTTTTAAAACGCGCCAACAACTTATTCGTAGTGAATTCATAAAAGCACTGAAATGTCTGAAAATGTTTTCATAAAATTTTACTCAATTTGTCGCTTGTACCGTTGGACAGTGGCAAACAACTGTTGAATGAGTGAGCTCGTTGAGTGGAAATGAGTACACACCTCTATAATCAAATGCACTCAAAACAAATGGCGAAAATGTGTTTATTCTGATGCGCATGAGTTTTATAATGCTTCTACTGCGGATATTAGTAATTCTTACTGCTTATTTTTTCACCAGATTGTGGATGAGGGGTCGTAACTGCGAGGGTTACAATTAGCACAATATGCGGTTTTGAGCAATTACGGTAAAGTTTCTCAAATATCACAGCATCATAGTAAAATTTTGTATTTTTCCAAATACCCAAATACGTGCCCTAGGTCAAGATGTTGAGGAAGTTTGAGCGTTTGAGGAAGTCTCATATTCCTATATACGTTTGTCTAATATTCTTCTTGGGAGATCAGATCATTATAAATGACTTTTCTTTTTTTATCTGAATGAAGTTTGTGAGGTCCTAAGCTACTGTATTAAAAAACTTAAGGTGGTCTACTATCCTTAAAAATCTTTTGGTTAAGATTCTTTAAAAAATATCTAAATACTGACGAAAAACCCCGAAAGCTTTTTAAAAAATCTTGTTTATCGATACAAATCTTATTTTATCCAGCTGTTATTGAACTCTCACCAGAGCAGTTATTTTCGAATTAGATCGGAAGCATACTGGGATATCAATTCATTGGATAATAAGTAATTTTTTGCAATTCCCACCAAATTTATTTTCCTAAAATTTTTGACATCTTATACTTCAATTCTCTTTTCTTTAAGTGTTTTAAGTTGATTGAGATATAAAACGAGACTTTATCTTAACATTATGTTTAAATCCCTCAATCTAAACGATTTTACCACGATAAACTGTTTTGAGTGAGGCATGAGACAACTTTGTTCTGGATAAGTTTTTTGGGGCAATCTTAGAACACTTTGATTTTAGTCCCTCTCTGGATTTGTGTCTATAGTATGGGGAAATTCAGACGTCAAATCGACAATTAACTATATTTTTCATATTACGAGAGGTACATAAATAGATTGTAGAGTGGTGATAAGAAGGCAATACTCTCTTTGATAATTTCTTATCAGCTTTGAGTCAATCGTGCGTAACAGTTACATTATAGCTTTATTATTGAGTAACATGAAACTAACGCCTAAAATAGAGAGAGAGAGAGAAGAGATCAATGATGTGCTAGTGCTGATTCAGCTTCTTTGGAATTACGATAGATATCTTCTTGAAAGAAATTTTGTAAAGTATCCTAAGTCCAGGCATTTATATTATTTTATGGTATTTTTTATTGATTTTTTCATTCACGGTTTCGCTTACTGAAAATTAAATTATGTGACGAGCCCAATAATACGAGAAGTTTTTTTTTTGGGCAGGTAACTATGTTTTTTAAGGGTTTTACGCTCTAACCCCAAAAGTTCAAGAGTAAACCTCATAATTTATAGATATATTATATTCATATTATCCATACATCCATAAATCCATTAATCCACAAGCCTTTTGTCTCCATGACTCCCACCAACACAGCTTATCTCCACAATTTAGTTTGACGCCAAGCAACCGGTCAAACGATATCTTAGATACAATTTGTGTGCTAAAGTGAGAATTCCCGCTTCTGTTTACTTATAAATTTGTTACACAAGCTTGATGATTGACTACGTGCATTAACAACAACTCAAATTGCCAGCGCGCAAGTTACGAATACGCTAACGACATACGATGGCGCCTCCCCCCGCTGTGCCATCGCATTGCCACGCTGCCGCGCTGCCGCGCTCGAGTCACGCATTGTCGCACGTGAGTTTGAGTGAGAAATTTCGTTTTCATTTTTCTATTTTGCTACGAAGCGTCGTTCTCATTCCGGTCTGACACATTATGCAGAGTGTCTTTCGTAGATATTCGCAATTACACACATATATACACACACAAACATTTGTTGACATACATCTATATATATATATATATGTCGGCGCGAAAAAGCGCATTGAAGGCCGCTGTACGGAAAGTAGGTGGGCCACTAGATGGCGAGCGGTTTAGTGAAAAGCGAAAGGCCACGCCATAAAGCAAACTTTTTCTGAGTATAGACGTAATGATTTCGGAAAAATTATTGTCACGCATTGCTCCACACAAAATGCTCGCAGTGCAGTTTTTATTCCTCTTGTTCTTCTTTTTTGCGAAAACAGCTTTTTGGTGTAAGTCAGCAGATTACTTGCACTCGCAATTAAAGCACGGAGATCTTCGTCGCTTAACTCTTTATGCAAGTATGTGTGCTGTACACTCACACTACTTAAGAAAGCAATTGACAATGGCGTTGCGCGAGAGCGAGACTAAGCGGTAAATTGTATGATATCTTTACAGGGTTGCCGCTATTTAATTTTCTTAAATTTATTTGAGTAATATTCATTTGTTGACTTTGAAGGCGTTTTCGTCAGCACAAAATGGTAAACCTAACCCGACTACTTTTCAAACGGCGAAAAGTAGTGGACTTATATGGATATGTCTGTAAGTGATGTTTTTACACAATCCCCTTTGGAATGTGAAAGGATCTCTTCGAGCAGTTCGATGCGAAACGAGTTACTCTTTGGGCTGCGATTCTTATCTAACGTTAGTGAAGCACCTTTTGAATAACTTTATACAAAAGCTTAAAACTGATAACACCTTTCTGGATTTTGTAAGGAATATAGCGAATGGATCCGCCATTAAATAAACTCATCTCATATCACTGTTGACTTTGAAACCAGAGCGTTCTCCAGAATATCATCTTTGTTATAACCAGGCATAAACAACGTGTAATATATCGTTTAAGAACGTCTGCTCTTGAATAATCTACATTTTCTACTTCGTATAGACCCCAAATATCTGGAAAGCGCATTCATCATAAATATGTACATCTAGATCCTCGCTGGAGCTGCTCTGCCGCTCACGTAAAGGAGTGACATTAAACGTAAATTGATACTTAGAAACCTCCTAAATTCACTCAAGGTTCATTAAGAAAAATTTTTTATTTAATATACAAGAGATATTTTTGGTAAAGAAAGATGAAATATTAGATGATCTGTTACAGTGAAGAGCATGGCTGCGAGAAAAATTTTTGCTCCAGCGAGCGGAGTTTCAATGGTTTTAATCAACTATCGTAGATTCAGGGAAATAGGTCTCAAAGATTTATTGCCCAAAAAGGCATACCAAAAAGAAATAGAGCTTACTGGCCACTTTGTAGCCTGGACTCATTTTCGCCGTTGTTTTAGGTGGAACTTTAAAGTAGAATTTTAAACAAAAATGTGAAGTATTGAAGTATTCTTGGGACTTATGCAGATATCTGAAGCTACCAACAAAAATTCTGTTCCAGAATGTAGTATTTGTAAAATTAGCAATATTTTTTGTAAATTTCGTTTGAAAATTAAAGAGAATTTTGGTCCATCTAGTTATCACACGGTAAATTCCAAAACCCACTAATCGCCGCACATACATACATACGTACATAGATACATTATCATAAACATTAACCTTGTCTCTTCAACGCATTCAAATTATAATTGTAAATGAAAAATGAAATTAATATTTTGCGTTAATAAAAAAATATATATCTAAACGCCTTTTTAGTGCAAAATTAAAACTCATTCAACATGCAATTAAATCTAGGCCCCTACCCCACTGAAATTGTGATGAATTGCGATTCAGATCGAGCAAATTACATTATCATGGCACGCAACTCCCGCTAGCACGCCTAACCAGAGATTACAAGCCACAAGCATATCACAGGCGTCTACACATACAGTAGCACATAAATGTATGCATATAAAGTATGAACCACAAAGGTTTCGGAGCAGACAAAGCTAAAGAAGCGTTGTAGTAGAAGGCGCAGCAGCTCCAGCTCGGCGCGCCAGCAAGCGTTCGGGTTCAATTTCCTTTATACGCCGCTAAAGCAGCATTCAGCAGTTTTTTGTTTTTTTTTTTTACTTATAGTACACATATTAAATATGAATTTTGTGCATGAATATGGATAGCGTTGAACCGATTTTGGCGTGTCTTGTCTTGTCTTGGGTTGAGTTCGGATGAGCGCTGCGCTGCTGTTTGCTGACCCTTTTATTGACGCGCGACTCTAGGTGTACGGTGTGCGGCGTGCGGCGTGGCATGTTTTAATGGGCCCATTGTGTGCTGAAAGCGACGCGGGCGCTACTTTCCCACGATACGTGAAATTTTCCCATAATTTAATGGCCCACACAATTACAACATGGCGAGTAGCTGAATCAAAAACCTCGGTACACAAAGCACCACACACACATATATATATATATATATATATACATCTGTATGTAATCGTATAAACCTTTTGCTGGTGTCAAAATGTGGGGGAAAAGTAATCAAAGATGCTGACACTAATGTTGTCGGCTAGTGTAATCTAATATGTACTTAAAGAAGCGCACTTGTCAAGAGTTGTTGTTGCTTGATTATAATATGCCAATGTGAATTGGCCACATCTGGTGCACAAAGTGCAAAAAGATTGATCGGTGCTTTAAATTTCAATTAAGTGTTCATTAAATATGAAATAGAATAAATTGTGAAGGGGTTTGCCTTAGAAGATGTTCAGTTCGACAATAAGGAAGGCTAGCGGAATAGACATATTTGCAATCGACCGGTGGGACGACTGGGCTGACTGGGCTGACTGGGCCGACTGGGCCAGGTTCATTAGTGCCGTTTGGTAGCTATTTCTGACGTGAATAAGTCTCTGCTAAAATACCATCAGTCATTCAGGGACTACCTAAAATTTGCGGGAAATTTTTAAGATCAGTAAGATTTTCACCACAAAATGTAGAAGATCGTTGAAAGATTTATCCGAGTTATGTAAGCACTTTCTTACTTTTATTCTTAACCTCGAATACTATATTTTTCTTTGATCTTTTCGACAAATGAATTGAAATATGAGCCTCCATTTCTAATATAACAACCCAACAATGGGTTTGTGAAGCATTGCGCTTCGATTTTCTTTCGCATCCACCGTATTCTCCAGATTCTCAGACGTCAGGATAATGATCGCTGGAAAGAATTTTAACGAAAACACAGAGGTAATCGTCGAGATTGAGGACTATTTCGAAGCAAAAGACAAATAGAACCACAAAAATGGTATCGTTGGAACATCGCTATAATCGCTGTATCGCTCTCGATGTCACCTGCTTATGTTTAGTAGTAGTAAAATTTTGGAAGCTTTTATATAGAGGTGACATACAACTTACTAACCCCACACTTGTGAAATAGCTATAATTATGATATAAAGAGGACAACACTTGGGAATTTGAGCAGAAGCTTGGCCACACAATATTTGTGTATATTCATTATTATTAGTATTATTTTATTGCCATTAGTAGTAGTGAGTAGTGAAGAGTTAAGCAGTAGCCATGCCATCATCAGATTATGCACTCAGTGTCATAATTGAAATGCAGATGAAATAAAATAAGAATGATTACATACTAAGCACTCACTTAGTTTCTGAATTAAAATGGAAAATATTGAATACACACATACATAACATATGTGTACGAACAATTAGACGATTGTTGTTGGCCAAACAATGTAATACAAAATGGTCTGCACAATGACAATAACAACAACAGCAAACAAACCAAATTTAGATAAAACCAGCAGCCAAACAAAAAACACAACAAAACACAACATCATTTGTTATGTAATCGCAGTTGTCGGAAATGTTAATGTGTCCCCCCATAAGCGCCCAAGCGTGTGTACACACACATAGATGCACACATATTTATTTATTGTATAGTTTAGTAGAGATATATGCGAGATATAATTAAAATCACATTTCAGTTTACCTGCAAACATATGTGCATATGTATGTGTGTTTGTGTGTTTGTGTGTTTGTGTACATTGTATTCATTTGTATCGTCCCGAAAGTAGTTTATGCTTTTTTCGTAGCATTGTTGCGCATGCGCCATTGCTAAGGTATAAAGTATATACGACGACACTTACGCTTGGGGCAATCACAACCGTTGTACTTAGAAGTGAATGCGATACCCGCGTAGCGGTCTGCACAATTGTATGCATGAATGCGCGGCAGCTATGGGCAGTGTGACACAATGTGTCACATGAAGCTTGAGCGTGAAGCAAACGAAACGCTTTTGTTTTCATTTCCAAATTGCAAATGCGGGAAGCTCAGCACGACAATAGCGATTGCAGAGCTCATACTCTCATACTTGCAGGTACTTACTTATCTATATTGTTTCTCTTTTCACTTACAGTGTATAAATGTCCGTTTTCATTGTTGTTGTTGTGCAAGTATTCTTTCTTGACATTGCCAACTTAGTTATCGCTCCCATCAACATATTAGCACTTTACAAGTTATAGAATTCTCGGAACAAGGGTTTTTCAGTATAAAACCATTTCAAGTGGATCATTGTGGGCACACTTGGATGGTATTAAGATGTTGACAATAACGCGTTCCAAGGCACTAATTACTTACATTCGTACATGTACTATAATGACTGCTAGGTGATATTCTCCACTTTAGTCTTCTATTCCAAGTCAAATGAAGAAACTGTGAATTTTAAGAGAAAAGTCACGAATTAAAGAGCAAATAAATATAAAGGTCCGATGGAGACCTAGAGAGTATATATCCTAAGGTTTGACTTGTTGACCTCTGGTCCGCCTAAAAAATAATTTCGTATGGCGCTAGACCGCCTACAACCGATTTGAATAAAAGTTTTGCTTGATTTGTTTTGTTGTCGTTGTTGGTGATATTAATATCAACAGGATTTATACCATTTATATATTATATATCTCTAATTTAGCAGTAGACACGCAATAGTCTCATTTCCATTTAAATTATATCAATTATCCGGTGTTTTTTACACCGCTGTCTGAAAAGTTGTCAAAATTAGATTTTATTATTGCGACATACTTGCCAACGAAGGCAATCCACCGATTACAGCCGTTTTCCAAATTTTCGATCCCTTTTTTGTGGAATGACTTCTCTGTCTTTTGCTTCAAAATAGCTCTCAGTCTTTGCGATTATATCTTTGTTGTTGTCAAATTTCTTTCCAGCGATTGTTTTCTTGAGGTCTGGGAGCAGTAATAAATTTTTGAGGCCTACATTCGGAGTATAGGGTGAATGCGGCAGCAATTCGAAACCCACTTTAGATGACATGCGGCATTGCCTTGATGAAACAGCACTTTAATCTTAAACAAATTGGGACTTTTTCCCCGATTTCGTCCTTCCGAAATTGTAATAACGTAACAGTTTTCCCTTTTCAAGATAACTGATGAAAGTTATTCCATGCATATCCCAAAATATAGACGCTTTTGCCAGCTGACTGTTGAATCTTTCTTCGCTTTTGTTTCGGATTCCCGATTTGAAATGATGGAGCTCGCCCAACATCCACTCTAGCGCTTTCGCATACCCAAATAGACAGAAATTTGTTGCTTTGGACCTCCACTTTCAAGCCAAAGAAGGCTTATAATTTTTGAAGAATTTTTTAATTATTCTTCATCTATGTTGTCACCTCAATATTAATTGAATCTCCTCAGGTATAATAAAGTTATGTCAACGCTTCTTCCAATACTTCGGTTTCGGACATAAAATAACCCCGCAGTAAACTCTACGTAGCAAATTATATAGGTAAGGTGTGAATTAATGGACATGTAGTACAAAAAGAAATCTGAAAAAATGTCCATGGGGCAAGTGAATAATAAATTCCATTCCAAAATAGACGTTTTGTCGCTTTCCGTCATAAGGAGATATATAAAGTAAATTCAGGCCAAATTTCAAGTAAATCGGTTGTTTACAATTTGAGATTTTTTGGACAACTATTTGAAAAAGCCGAAAATGCATTTTAAATTTTAAGAAACTTAACCACAATACTAAAATGACTGTAAATTTTAAATAGTTCGAATTTTGTCGAAATAATTCGATTATCAAAATTTCTGGACCATAAGGTGATATTCTTAAACAACCGTAGAAAACTAGCGGAACTAGTGCTATCATACGAGTATATTGATATTAAGAAGAGGAAGAAAGTGATATGTTTTTGGGGATTGATTACCAAGAAACAGAATAGGATATTTAACTGAACTTCTAAATAATTAGACGAAGTAAACATTAGAACCATGCTTCCGTACTGCTTCGATCGCAGAAACAAAACCAATGCAATTGTTGGTTCCTTAAAAGAAAACTGTTTCTTCATTGAGGTGGAGCAGTATCTAGTAGCAAAGTCTCGTCAAATGCTACCCGGTCACACACTTAAGTGAGGTATTATTTACTTCCTATATATCTACATAGTACATGAGAAGTATACATTTACCGCTAACCACTTATTATGTTTGCTAAGCAAGATCACTTCTTAAAATCGCTGCCCAAACTCAGCTAAAGCACCTTGTCTAAGGTTATCACCAAATGTGGTGCCGGAAAAATTTCCCAAACATGAGAACAATTGTGCGAGATGAACAATAGTTACGGTGTTTCATTGTGTTAGTGTGGGAGTGAATATTATGCTGGTGGTGGTGGCAAAAATCTCTGAAAATTACCAAGTGCTGGCGATAAGTTTTCACACGCGCACGCGCACGCGCATAAGCACAAGCAAAGCTCCAGCTCTGGTGATAGCAAAAGCCATGCAAGTATCAAAAACTACAGAATTATATGCTCAGAAAACGTATACTCCTACACAAGCGCACATGCGTATCAATGGGAATGCGCGCACACCTTCAGGGTAGTCGACTGCCACTGCTCGTGTCTGTACTCGTATGGACCTACACACGACTCGAACAAGGCTAACTCCGCTTAAATTTGTCTATGTATTGTATTGCGCTTCTGCGCATGCCTGTAGTAGATGTACCGAAATGCATGCCTACAGCTGTGTTCGTGCAAGCGAATGCCTGTACGTACGCTTGGTTTTGTTGTTATGCATTGGAAAATTAAATTTACAACTAACTAAGTCTGACTACGCAGAAACATACACACAAATATGTATAAATAGTGGCTAATGTCCCTCTTTTACTTCTTCATTGTTACATATTATTTTCTCAGCCTATTCTACGACTTCAACACTGTCGCATTGGGTTGCCCGAGGCCGGGCTTCTGTGTGAGCGATTCAGTTTATTTCCGAAAACCTTTGAGAACGGACGCGTTTTTCTTGCGTCTTCACAAGTAGTCCGCGAAATTATTTCTTATTTATTATATGTACGCGTTCCGGCACAACAACAAAAACACAAAACAACACAGCGGTTAGGAACCAATAAAAAAAAAAAAAAGAAAAGGAAAATGAAGTAAAAAGTGAACAACCACCGTCCGAACAAAACAATTTTAACCACCAATCGCGACGTTTTTTATTACCTTTTATTGTGTCATTAATGTTTTGTGTTTCTTGTTTTTGGCATTTTGTTGTGTTCGCCTATTCTACGAGCCCAAAATACCCTCCTACATATACTATACGTGAATAAATGCTTTATGCAAACGCGCGATCGCCTCTGAAGCGTGACCTGGTATTACCTGCGCTTCTGCGTGCGTGCGCATTCGGCTTTTGGTGATTGTGTGTCTGTGTGTGTTAGGGAATTTCGTGTACTTTTCGGTGGTTCATACTTGGCTTGCGCATGTGGGAAGCAAAATGCCTTGATGTTGTGCAGTGTCCTGTGGAGTTCTATCTATGCGTGTATGCAACTTGGCATACACCTGTCATGTGTAATCGAAGAAAAATATGCACAAACATAAATTGACAACTATTTTCCAGCGCGAAATATTGACTGCCGTGAAAGTTACGAATATAAATAGTTTAGAGTTAAGTATGTTCCCACGCTGTAGAAATGATAAAAATAATTAATTCCGAAAAGGTTCTTTTACTAATTTGCATACGGTTTGCTGTTATCTGTTTATACACCCTGTAGAAAAGGTATAGTATACAACTTGAAGTATGTTTTTTTTTTTTTTAATAAATATGTTTAGTTTCACGAGACTGGCATTTTGTTCATTTTCGAGCTATCTTTTAGACCAAAAATAACAAATGTATTCGATAAATGTCTTAAAACAACTTCGTCAGCGAGGCAAGAATTTTTGCCGAAGAAAAAACAACTTATTTTTTATTTGTCGGAAATTATGTTTAATACCGTTAGTTATGTTTGTGTTGCATTTAAATGCCCTCCACTAAGGCGTTTGCGAGCATTATCGGCTCTATGGGCTCATTGAAAGCAAAATTCGCATTTCATGTAATAATATCCAAAATTTGTTGATTGATTTGTCGGTAGTTCGGTAATCGTTGTTGAAAAATAATTTTAGTAATCAATTTTGCTTTTATTTTGCGTATTTCTAAACAGTAAATATCATTCAACTAAATAGATGGTAATATAACTTTTCTTTGAATGCTCTGATTAACAATATGAAATTGGCTTAGGGGAAAATCCGATAATAAATATAGAATAAATCAGCAGATAGTGTAAAAATCGAGAAGAATATTTTTAGAAATCATTTATCAATATTTTTTACTCAATTGCTTCGAACAAATGTCATAATCTTTTGCCAAAATATGTCCAAGCTTAAGTTTTCTCAAACACTTTTCGGAAAGATTTCGCAAACTTCTTTAGTTTGAGACATATATTTAGATATTTTAAGCAAGCTTACTTTATTCAAGCAGGCATAGTTCTATTCCAAAAAATGAACAAATTTAAGCTCTTTGAAATACTTTTTTCGTGCTGCAGTGAGCACATTTAGATCCATATATTGATAACCAATATTCCAACCATACATAAATAAACAACCAGAAATATTTACCTCTTAAGGGTAGTTATTGGGTTCAATTAAAAAATAATAATATGTCAAACACTTTGGAAGTTTTAGTAAAGAGAACGTTGACATTAACTACTTCGCAATTACCTTACCACTTAAATTCTACTTCGTAGTCATCGGCAGAAGATCCTGTTGATTGCCTCTTAAATTTTGAATAGATTAGAGTGCTTCACGAGTTGCTCACGAAAAAAGGCAAAGGCCCTTTCAAAGAGGTTTCAAGGCAAACGGACAAACAAAAGGTTTTTGTTTGACAATTTCTTTTTTTTTGGTCTCATTCACTTTGCGCTTGAAGAAAACAACGCCACATTGTTCCATCTAATGAATATATAATAGATAACAAGTGAAGGTTCAGTAGGCTTTTGGAGCTTTTTGGAGCTTTTTATTAGCTTTATTAATCAATTTAGCGAAAAAACAACTATTCTCAAGTGACTTTTCAATAAACCCACCCTTGAATTTTTGTGCACATTCCTTTTATTCTCTTTAATTGAATATATCATCCTCCACTCATCGTTATTATCATTAAGCTGCACTTTGATTAAGCTCGATCTGTTTCAATATATGCTTAAATGAGGACTCATCTTCATTATACTTTGTATTTACAGTTTCTGAATGTTCGAAGGCCTCTGAAGTCGAACGTCCAGCTTGGTGACACATTGTGAAATGCTCCAACAACAAACATGATGTTTCTTGATTTACTGATCTTCTCCACGACCAACTCACAACGATCAGCAAGCGACGCAACGGCAACGGCCACGGCCACGGAGGGTGTGGAAATAGCTGCTGCTGCAACAACAACAATAGCAATTGGCAATATGACAACTGAGGGCAAACAAAGCGTGCAAACCGCAAACGAATTACAACAAAAGCAGCAACTAATTGTTGGCAACTTACCAACAACAGTAAGCAACAAGAAACAACAGCCAATAAGTAGCAACAAAAGTGCAAGGCAGCCAAGCGCCAAAACGGCAGTAAGCGACGGCGAGCAGGGCAATGCAACGCTGCACTTTGTTGATGACAATAAAAGTCAAAGCGACAAGCACAATGCCAGCAGCGTTGGGAGCAACAGCGGAAGTGCTTGTGGTGCCAGTAGGAATACGGCAATAAATGATAGTTGTTGTCGTTGTTGTTGGCCAATTGTTAGCAGTTGCAGCGTTTGCGGTGGCCAAGGCAGCGAAATGGCAATGCCTCAGTGCACAACGCCGGCAGAGATTGCGATAGAAGCACCAACCACCACAACAACAACGACAACGACAACGACAACGACAATGGCATTTGAGCCAATTGAATGCAACGCCGGGGAGGATTGCGTTGAGGCTGAAATTTCAATGCACATAGGGGAAGCGCGGGCAATGCCAGGCGACAAAGCGGGAATAGTAGATACAAAAGGTATTAATAACGAAGCTGAAGCAACAACAACAACAACAACAACAACAACAGCAGCAGCAGTGCCGCTTGTGAAACGCTTGGCGTTAACATCACCGTGCAGCAGTGCAGCGGAAACGCTAACGACGAGTACAGTACCTGAAACAGCCGCGTTAACAGTTGGGTGGTTGGAGGCGTTGCTGCCACGACATAACGGTGGTATGGAGAGTAAACACGACACATCGCAGCACACAGGTGGGAGAGCAGGAGCATGCGCTGTGACTGCGCCAACGACATTGACAGCAACAATGACTGTGACGAGTGCGACTTATGCTCTTACAACAACAACATGCACAACAACAACAACAACAACAACAACACAATGCTACAGCACTGACCAGCACACAGTGAACGGCAATGCTGCGAACAGCGATGACAGCCACACTCAGCAGGCGAGCTTCGACGATGCCAGTGCCAGTGGCTATGGCAGCAGCATACAGCAAAAAGTCAGCGACGACTTGCTCGGTGCGGTAAGGGACGTGACGAAATCAACTTCGTCATCGATCGAAACAAGCTCACCACAACGAGTAACGATTGCGTGCACGAAGGACTATGGCAGTACGTGTGCGGCGCCAACGAATGTGATTGTGATTCTCCCCACAGCAAGCGACACATTCCAACAGGCTGAGGACGTGACAGCGGCAAGGAGCAACGTCACGAAATCCTTAATACAGCAACAAACCATTAGCCAAAGCACAGGCCGCAGCAGCAGCAGCAGCAGCAGCGACCGTGACAGTAGGCGAAATAGTGAAAGCAGCTATGATGACAGTGTGGTGAGTGTGAAAGCACATAGAATAGTCAGCTTGGCCAGCGACGACAAGCACGACGAGGACAACGACATACGAGTACGACGTGTGGCTGGAGCAGCAGCAGCTGAAATAGCTGTAACAGCTGAGAAGAAAATTTCATTAAAATCTAAGAAAAATTGGGAAATTGTGAAAAATAGCCAATTATTGAATGTTGAGCAGCAAGTGTGCGCTTTAGTGTATAACGGTGTTGCAGCGAATTGTGAAAATCTATTGTGTAGTGAATTTGACGCCAGTGACGGCAGTGTTGATAACAAATATTTATGTAATTTAAATGATTTGAATGATTTGAATGAGTGGTGTATCTGCGAAGCGAATTCGTTGAGGAGCCAACGAGGCTGTAGTGCGGCCAACAGCGAGGAGTGTGGCGAGCAAAACGACGAACACGATACAGGCACTGTGCGCACCAATAACGGTACCAGCGTCAGTACCATATGTAGTAGTCGTCGTAGTGGTGCCAATGTCGATACCATAAAGGCCATTCATGAAAACATTGTCGAAGTTGCAAGTAGCTTTTGTCAAAATCGGGGTGAACCCCAAGAAGGCGAAAACTATAGCACTGAGAGGTGTGTAAAAGTGCAGCCAGACGCAAACAAGACTGAATTAAAACCAATTGTAAGCACTAGAACACTTGAAAACTTCAACTTCATTGAAGAAATAGCAGCAGCGACAGTTGAGGATTTAAAATTCAAAGAAGAGGGACGCCCTAGGTGTTTCAATACAGACAGGGTGGATGAGGTTAAACATTTTGAGCAATACTTTTCATGCGAATTGTCTACACTCGTTGCGTATAGGACACAGCAACAAATAGCGAACGGAGAATGCGAAGAAAGTGTGGTGAGTGTTAATAAAAAAGCGATTAGTGCAGGGCAAGTGACACAAACAGAAAGACAGCAAGAGAAACAAGCCAAAGAAAGTGTGGATAAAATTGAAAAGGATCAGAAACAAAGCGCGATTTGTGCAAATCAATCTAAACAAATATTATGCCAGCGAATTTCGGACAAAGGACACTGTCAGTCTGAAATAGCTGATAGCAAACCAGGCAGTCAGCACAGCAACAGCAACAGCAATAACAACAACAGCAACAAGAACAACAGTGGATTAGGCACTACTTTCGATTCAACGAATACGCAACGAGCGCAACGAATACATAATTCGCAACAGAACCTCAAATTCATCACTGCGTGCAGCGTCCACGACCAGCGCCGTCAACAAAAGCCTCAACAGCCTCAACAGCCTGAATGCGCGACGGCCAATGTTGCGCCCATTGAATGCGGCAACAACCGCAATCGCAAACACAACAACAACAACAACAACAACGACGACAACGAATTATTAGTATATAAAGTGAATAATGAAAATGTATATGCCTTACGGAGGCGGGGTATAACAGACGAAACCTTAGTGAGGCCACAGCTTACATGCGAAAATGGACTGCACAGTGTGTTAGCGCCGTGCGACGGGAGAGCGCATACCTACGAACAATACGAACAGCAGAAGCAGCCGCAGAAATACCAACAGAAGTGGTCTAACGAACCATCGTGCACGGAGCAGGCACAACAAGCGCCAGATTGCACCCATCGCTGCGAATGCGAAGTTATTAATGAAAGCGAAACGGTCTATAAGACGACAAACAACCCTGCTGCATACACCACTGTAATTAGCAGCCCAATTGGGGCAGCGACTGCGAGTGGTGAACCCCTAGAAACGACGACGCGCGACCAGATAAGCCAAAGTTATCACAAAGTAAGCGAGGAAAGCAAAATAAGCGTTAAAAGTGAGGAGGTGCAGGAGGTGCACGAAGCGCAAGAGACAGAAGAGGTAAGTGAAAGGTGTGAGACGGAAACGAAAGAACACACAGAGAACTTATTTAAGTGTGCAATTTCTGCAAGTGGGCGCAACACTAGCGGCGCGGCACCAGAAAGTGCAAGTAATGAACGAGATAAGTGCCCAAAAGGACGCACTAATAACAACGGCAACAACACACAGCTAGGCGCTGAGGCACAATTGGCTAGTGTTGCCATAGAAGCCAGCGTAGAGGATGCGAAAGTGTTTAACAAGGCGAGAACGATCAACACGCACTCAGCTTTCTTAGCTAATCTGCCACTAAGCGTAAGTGCCACACAACGATTGGGGTGCTGCGACTGCGATTCAGTTCAAGTTGCTGCACATAAAACTATTGACGGCAAAGAGGAAACTAAAGCTTTACATATTCCCTGCGAGCAACCCCACTTTGGTGAGGAACAAAAGCCGAGCGCGGCGCTACAAGCAGAGCAGGCGGAACAAATATTTAGGCTAGATGCTGAAAAATATGGGGAACAAATTCCCGTAAAGCAACAGCAAGACAATGCAAAGTTAAGTGAGGCAGATAAACTACTTGTGCATAGACATAACATAGCCGAAGTAAGCTCCCTGCACGACGTCAGCGTTAAAGCGTACGTCGCAGAGACGAGTCACAAGGGAGCACTCACACAGCGCACACCCCCATTCGGTGGTGGCGATGAGTTCGCAGCTAGTCAACGTTTGCAACGCTTGCAACAACATTTTCGTGGATTGATATGCGTGACACGCAATAATTTAAAGGGAGAAACTCCGCACGAGCGCGACGAGGCACATGCCAACGCAGTGACGGCAGGTGTGGACGAGTTTTGCGAGAAATTGCAGAGCATACAAACAAGTGGTAACGACGACCACCACCACCACCACAACAGGGACGACGAGGACGCGAACGAGGACGAACGTGCAGTTTGTATATCGCAACAAGCAGACAACATCGAGGTGGTAGAAGCCTTGAAACGCCTCAGCGAAGGCAAACAATTCGAAGGTAAGCACAAAGGTTTATTGGGAGACGACGCGACGACGACGACGCAGCAGTGTGCGCCCAGACAGGCGACGAGCGCACCAACGAAGGAATTTCCAAAGGGCAACAACAACTGCATAAGGCTAACAGACGCAACTAATGAAGCAGTAGTTTCTGTGGCGACGACGGCAACAAGCGCAGCAAGTACAGCTAAAATCATAACAACAACACTTGCGGTTGGACAAATTGCAGGAGGCACAAAACGTTATTGTGCTGGCGCAGTAAGGTCACCAGCAATTGTAGCGACAAGCGAAAAAGTTGCAGGCATTGAAAAGCCAAGTGCAATCCAATTAACAGCAACTCATTGCAACAACAGCAGTGCTGGTGACGTTACGTTAGCAGACAACAACAATAATCAAGCGTTTAAAAATAATTGCAATCAACACAATAATAGTGCGGAGATTAGCAACACTTTTGTACATAACAACAGCAACGAGTGCGCATCAGTCACAGCGCACACACTCAAAGAGTGTCGAAAGAGTAACGAGCGAGCGCCGGCGCCGGCAGCAGCAGTCGCGGTTGAGGAGACGGAAGTCGAGCAAACAGCTGTATTCGCTAGCAGGCAACGAGTAGGTGCACTTGACTCGCAGCTAGCGACTAGCGCTGGTGACAAACTAACGGCACACAATACTACCCCAACTGAGGTAACAACAACTACCGTTAAGCAAGGAGACGAGGCGACGGCGGCAATAGTGCACAAAGTTGTGGTTGCGGCGAGTAGCGAAACAGCCACCCCGAATCCGACAACAAACGGGTATAAGGCGAATGCCAACACTGTTGTAACAGCGGCAATCATTGGTGCGGTGGAAACAAACAATAACAAAAATCGCGTGCCGATAATTGAAAGCGCGTTTGCACGCCATAAACAAGGTGGCACAACAGATGCAACGGATAGCGAAGCGTCACACGAAACTGCACTGACCAACGCAACCGCAACGACAACGACAACTGCTGCAACAAATGCAATTACAACAAGAACTGTGAAAACTTTAACTAACACAAAATTTAGTGAGACGCCTTTGAACCCAACGAAAACCACAACATTTACGAACGCGCAGCGCCAATATTTAGTTACGAAGTCCACAGCCGATTTGGAAGCGCCAAGTACTCTGTCACCATTAGCAGCATCACCAACAAGATCACGCACACCAACACCACCACCACGTCCGCCACCACCTAAAGCGACTTTGGGTTGTGGTCGCCTGAGCGCATTCGTTGCCACAAAATCTGCAAATCAGCAGCATTTTCCAGTCACACCAGGACCCCTTTTATACAACAACAACAGCACTGACAATATAAACAACAATTTTGAATACTACCTACCAACCGCCACCTATCGGCCCATATACGCGTTGTATCCGTTGGTGGGCCATTCGCCGTCCGAGTTTGATGCGCGCCGCTTGAGTGATATCATCGGTGGTGTTGGTTACGTACCAACAACAGCATTAACAGCAAGTACATTGCCATTGTCCGTTGGTGTGGACACAAATCAAAATCCAAATTTCGTGCGCAACACAAAGAAGTGTGAACTCAAACGAATCGGAGGCCAAGGTAGCGACGGCGGCCACATCACCAACATCACCAACAGCTGTGTCATATCGCCGTTGCGCCCCAGCGTTTACAACGTATTTGCAAATTCTGTCGATTTCGAATGTTACGACGAATTATTCGACGAGGTGTCGTCCAACGGTAATGACGCGGATGTGCAGCCGAATGCCGTGGTCATTGTGAGCGCGGAAGCTGATACGAATTCAATTTGTGATTGTGTGTATTGTGTGTTCGAGCAAAATGAAAATAATTTACTAAAAACCTACAACAACGACAACAACGACAGTAGTGTAAATAATTTGTCAGTGAACAGTGAAAGCAATTACGCTCATTTAAATCGAAGTGTATCGTGCGTAGCGTGCGACGTGACAGAACGTCCCGAAATTTGTGCGAGCAAAGCACACTTAAGTGCAACAACAAAATCAAACAAAACAAATCCAAACAACAACCACAACCACAACCACAACCACAACCAAAGTAAATACCGAAGCCTCAACATCGATAACAACAAAATGCGTGAAGTTAACGGTCAGTTGCGCGGTCTGCTCAAAAAACCGAATCGTCCGCCGCCGGCGCGCAAGAATCGTGTCGTCTTCGATGAGACGCGCAATGAGTTTTTCGAGGCTGATTATATTATTTTAATACGTGAGGATTGCGCCTACGACGAGGAGGACGAGGAGCCGTGCACATGCGGTGAACACGAATTGGTGCGTCTGTGCTGTGAGGAGGGCTGTCAGTGTAATTACTCGGCGGTGGGTGCGAGCGTTGGCGTAGGTGGTGGTGGCGCTGTCACCGGGCCTGGCGATGATACGCGCACGCCGCAGGTAAGTCAAGTCTCATTTCAATCGCAACAAAAATTAACTGTAAATGCACAGTTATTTTAAAATATAAATATGCCGATGTTGTAAGAGGGGGACAGCGCACGCCCACGACTAGTCACAGTGACACTTCTTCAGATGTAAAAAAAAAAAAGCGTTTGCCACGTGCACTGTGTCTACATGACACATTATTTTTATTGAGCTGTTGTTTATAATGTTTTTTTTTTTATTGAAATCCAAACAAACCCCCATTTTTATTAGATGGAAGTTCACGAATACACAACATTGTTATAAACAATACAACCGATAGACCGTGACGGTTAATGTACCGTTTGGTTATTACCATTGAATTATCATGATTTTTTAGCTATTAACGCAAAACAAATTCTTCATGACAACATAACCTAATTTTGTCATAATCAGGCAGGCCGAAAAATTCGTATCGTTTCTAACAGAGGGCGTCACTAATATATAATCTATTCCAATCCTTTATTAGACCTAACCTTCAGAAGATATGCGCATTGATTTCAAGAGAGTTCTCTTTGAAACTTGCTCCGACCTTTAAAGTTCTCTACCCCCAGGCGATGTGAAATTAATATCAAACTCGTTAAACTCGTTTCAAATATCCAAGCTAACTTATCCTCCGTTTTCTTAAACTCTATAAATTCTCTAAATAGGATTTTTTGGAATATATTAAACCTAGTGCCAATTTTCTAACATATGTTATCATATTTTGTTTATAAGACTATATTTTATTTCAAAACAAACATTTCAAATTTGTTTAGTGAAGATTCGTGTTTAATACACACGGAGGTTTAAAAGGAAAGTTTTACAATTTTACATGTGAAATAAATTGAAATGGAATAAAATAAGAAATATTTGAAAAAAAGCAATCAGTTTTATAATCTCAATGGGTTGCATTACATTTGCGATTTGGGTTACACTATGTTATCCTATAGCTTGAGATTATCGTATCCTTACTTACATTATATATGTATAATACATTGAAAGAGGAGGATGATTGATTTTTTGTATATGACAATTTTATAACAGAGATATTCTCTGAAATCTGCCGTGTTCTCAAGCTTAAGTATTAAAAACCAAAAAGCTGTTGAATTTCTCGATGGAGGTAAACGAACTACTAGGCTTTTGCTGTTATCAAACAACTTGGAGTTAATTCTTAACTTCTTGTTCCCAAACTCGCTAGGTGTTCCAAAATTTAACAGAAAACATTCTCATACGCAACTGTGTACCTGGCATATGAGAGAGTAGAAGGTTATCTGTAATTGAGAAATTTTTACCTGAGAAAGATTTTACCGAAAAATAAAGAACAACCCACACTTTTTGATATAACTCTTCAGTCTTCAGCGATTTTTAAGGGTTTTACAGTTTTCAGCAACGAAAGGTGATCATTTAGATGGCTTGCAGATTTCGTATAGATTTCTGGTAGACTAAAAATTCAGACGAGACTCTTAAGACGGCACTTGAAAAGTGAAAAACGCAAATAAGTGAAGTGTGTAGCTGTTACGCGAAAATTTTTGACTTTAAATTAGTTTATATTTTCTCAAATAATAACAAAAACACCCGGTTTAAACATGTTTTTATTTTCGAGCAAAGTAACCGATATCAACTACAGAAGAGAGCAACAACAAAATACGCGATAGTAAGTAACAACAACAACATTCACCTTACTTACAAGCACTTCAATTGCAATTACACTAATCCATTAGACCACTCCAACTCCAACTCCAACTCCTTTAACTCCACCGCCACTGCGCTTTGAACAATTATACGGCAAATATTTAATCTACCCTCTCACCGATACATATATATATATATGAGTGTGCGCTCAATGACTTAATATCGCAACTAGTTTTTCTTTTTTTTTTGGTTTTTAGAATTCCGTTACATGTGTACGTAAGTACCGTTTCGTTTCTGTAAATAATGCTTCACGGCATGTCGTGTCCAAGTTCCATCCAAAATGAGCAATTAATTTATTTGCTTTCCAGAAAAAGTCATGCACGTTTATTTGCACCTAATTGGCTTAAGTTCTACGATTATTTACGAGAAATTGTTTCACGGTAAGAATTGTCGGAAGTTTTTATTTAGATCAATATTGTACGGGGTTGCATTGTATTGATTAGAAAAAATACTTTAAGAGACATTTCATTACATTTTTGTCGCATTTTTAAATTTTTGTTTTGGTTTGTTGCGGTGATATTTCGATAGAGTAAACCTTTTTAGGCTCAAAAATACGTATTGTTAAGTTACAAGTATTATACATCCCTAGTATCTTTATGCTTTTCAAACGAAATAAGAATTCAAAAAATCATTAATTGAAAATAAATTCATTTTTATATATTATGCATAATAAAATTTTTCTCAAATTCCACCAATCATTCTATTAAAAGGGACCTTCTCTTCGTTTAATGCGAATATTACAACCAGTCAGCGATCTAGGATATAGCCTTTTGATTTTCGAAAATTTTCCATTCCTTAAGTTATTCAACAGTGTCAGAAAAAAAACTGTATCAGCTAATTTTAAAGTTTCAGAGTTTGAAGACGAAAAATTCTCTTGAAAATTTTCGCGATTTTATTTTAAGTATAGCTGAAGTCTTCAACAAAATTTTGGAAAGGTCAATGAAAATGTATCATGAAAAACAGATTTTTGCATAGGGTTAGGACAAGTTAAATGTGGGTCATGTCAGCCACAGTTATGAATTGTGGCATACAGAGAGATTTATTTATCCTTGCATATTGAAAAAAGACTAATACTAATCCATTTTCCATTGAATTCCGCACTATTTGGCATAATTTCCATGGCTCCATTAATAATAATGGTCTAGAAGAGAGAGGTAGAAGAGGAAGAATTTACAGTATGATTTTAATAAAAGTTAGAACTATGCGACGAAACACAAATAAATGACCATGCGTTGGATCCAGATCAAACAAAGTGTTCTTCATGGATAAGTCAAAAAGAAAAAAAATCTTCTAAAACAAAAATGGATCAGTTGCCTTTGTGCTCTTAATATCGAAGAGAAGCTAGTGTTAAAGGTACAGAACTTTTTTCTACTAAAAATCCTCAATAAAATCAGAAAAAATATGAAAAATTCTCTCATATTTAACTATTTCATTTATGAAGAATTTTTAACTAAGAAAAAACAACATTGCTATTCTTTTTTCCACATAAATTCGGTGCTACCCTTGTACAAACCAGTTTTAGGAATTATATTACTCCCTTAAAAAAATAAACGCTTCGCATTTGCAAATATATAAAAATAGTTGAACAATTTTAGGAAGGCGAAATAATTCAAACCGTGAAAAAATAAAAAACGCTTTAATAATTAATCCAAATAGTGTTTTTGCAATTTCATTTTTAGTCTCGAGAGCTTATTTCCAATGGAAAATAAAATAGCCCAAACCTTTTATTAGCCCCACACAAATTTTTATGACTCCCTGGATTTTACCAGCTTGATGCCAACTTTTTGACATATTGTTACATGCATAATGGCGCACACATACACATATTCCACTCATTTATATATATATATATACACACACACACACACAATAGTTGGATACTAAAATATCCGATTAGATATTTATTTGTATTCAAATTTAGGAACTTCAACCGCACAATTTAACAGTACTCTCGCCCGCTCTCCGCCCGCACATTTGGCACGCATCATTGGCTTTGACATAGAAAAGGTCAGGCGCTTGCAACCTTCTAGGAATAGCACAGAAAAACACATTATTTATGCAAAAATTGAATGCTATTTTTTGGTTTGTTGCTGGTTGTTGTTGGAGGTGGAAAACATTTCAATTATACGAAGGCGTTGTTGCCTTGAGAACGTGGAAAAACAGTGAAATCCTTGAAGCGCACACACCGACAAGCATGAAGTGCGCGCAGCCAATATGGACTACGGGGCATATACGTGCTCCATATATCTATAATCCGAGTACAATAGGGTGCACTCATACACATACATACATTAGCTTATTTTGTATTATATTCTCTCTACCGATTTTAACTAAATCATCAATCATAGCGAATATTTAAAAACAATTATGCCAATAAATTACGGCGAGGTAAAGGTGGATTTCGCCATTGTTATTGCTTTTATATGGCATTTTTAGTGCAGGCATTAAGAGAAAATATTTAGCGTTGAAAAAAGTATTCTGACAATACCGTGACTATGCGATTAATTTCTCTTTTCTAGCAAAGAAAGCATTTCATACCTTTATATATTATATGTAGTTCCCTCTAGCTCGTTAAATGTATATAATAAGGTAATAGCTTCTGGCCGGTTTGCATAAGGCAGATCTAATTGTGCTGTGGCATCAATCATTGTTGTATATATTTTTATTCCTTTTGCATATCCTTATTTAACTTTTAAGTGATTCTTATCAAAATTAGAGCTCAAAATAATTTTTTGAAATTGAGATTGCAAAGGCAATCTCCGCCCAGTAAGAGCTTATGACGTTGAGTGCCTCAGTTTGATCGTGTTGAACAGTGGTTGCTCTGATGATTATCGGTATAAAAGATTTTACAAGAGAAATAATTACAATATTAGTTGAGCAATACAGGAAAAAAACATGATTTATCAGGATTAGAAGAGTAGTTAGCAGTGAGATGAAACTCGCTCTTCCAAAATAGATATGACCGAAAAAGACAGTTTGGGGGCCACTGTTGGTGAACATTTCCACATTTGCACATTTGCACATTTCCTCGGCAATACAGACCTTTAATTCCTTGGAACATATCAGCACTTTTATTTTAAAGTTCAGAACTGCGATGTGGCCAGTCAATATCAATAAGTCGTTGAACCCTAGTGACACCAAGATCTGACTGAACTGACCATTTGAATTTTGTAGCGCTGGAGCAAAAGGTTTCTATTGCATCGCTTGTACTCTATTCATACATACTTGTATATATTCGCTTTAACAGAGTATATGATCTTTACCAAATTATGGACCGATAATGCATCTGCTGCTAATGGTGAACTTAGATGAAGAAAAAGTGTTTCAGAGAGTTTGTATTATACAGTTTAGCATTATTGTCACAACTGCAACTTTGTCTTCGTCCACTCAGCGCAAAGCTTAGCTCGTCTCGAACATAATCTTGTCTTCATTCTTGTACAATTTCAATTTTATATGGACACATTTGAGATCCGGATCCGTCAGCTTGCTTACGAGTAGCTTGCTTCTTAGGCGCTCTGCGTTTTCTGTATATCTTGAAGTTCTATGTCCGTAGGGAATGGAATATAATGAATGCAAAATTGTCATAGCATAGTCGAACAATGGGTTATCCGCCACTGAGAGCGACTTGACGCAATATCTGCTCTTAAATTTCGTAACCGCACACCACGATTAACGTGATTAATTTCAAATGTAAACACACACACATTTCGGTACACACTGTAATTAGCCATTTTTAAAAACCCACCTGAGTCCTGATTGTCCATCGTTCATAATTTTCATGATTCATCTGGAGTTGAAAGCTAGGGGAAAATTCGGGGCTAATATCAACTAAACAGAATTACTGACCTAAAAATCGAATCTCGGGGTTAGCTCAAAGGTCTTTTGAAATATCAAGGCAGAAAATCCAATCTAAGTAAAAAGTGATATAATTTGTGTTTATAACTGTACATCATACTGGTGGCACGAGTTTCTTGCACCTAGCAACACACACACACATACACACGTACATACATGAGCATATAATAACCAAATATATGAACATACATAAACGTAAAATAAATATTATACAAACAGCCAAAGTAGTGCATTAATCAGCCGAAACTTTCTTACTCATAACCAAAAAATGTTACACATACTCCGCCATCGCATGCTTACTCACTTATGTAAGCACCTATGTATATGCATACGTGAGTGTGTTTGTGTGCGTATGTGTGTGTGTAGCTACTTTGCACTTGCCAACTTTGCTGGAAGCATTTACAACAACAACAACACCAGCGAAAAAGGAAACAAAACTGTTTGTTGTTACTTTTATTATATGTTGTTACTGCAGCATTTGTTTTTGTTGTAGCTGCTGCAACTATTACTGGCTGCTTTATTGTGTTATTTTGTTGTTCATTTAAGAATTTCCAAGGAATTTCAGTTCAACTCAGTTTAGTTCCATTCAGTTGAGTTGAGCTGATTGCAGTCTTACACTCACACATACACAAACACATGCAAACACACTTACCATAAATGGCTATATGCATTAGCATACAGACACACTCTTTGAGTTTTGCACTACTGTGTAAAAATATGAACTACTGCATAAGACCCAAAGGATACTCTACTTAATTATGCGTGTGGGATATTCGGGTATGCACTTGTGTCCGTGTGTGTGTGTGTGTGTGAGTGTGGAAGAAAGGATGTTACGGCGGCAGTTTGTTAACCCAGCCTTGGCATATACTCGATAAATTTCCTAAACAAATTAAACATGTGAACACCTTCCAACATCATTTATATGCTCTATTCAGCAGAATAGTTTTGAGGCCAAGTTGAGAGAGGGTTAGCACGTTTTGAATCTTTTTTTTATGTATATGTATTCGGAGTACAGTTTCTAGTCGATACCTGGGAACCTAAGTCATCATCGAATTAACGAGAACAGGCGAGTATGAGAGCGATTGTCAAAAACACTATAATTATTTTGTGCATGAGACACCGCCGAAGCGACTATTTCTCGAACATTATACGGACGGAATGAAACTGTCGTAATCTATAATTCCAGCAGACAAGATTATGGTTTTACCCTAGTTTGTATGTATAGTGTAAAGAGATGCAAAAAGAGATTGGAATTATTATAGAGGTTTGGAAGCTGAATTATACGGACATTTTTTTAATGAAGCTTTTAATATCTACTGAGTTTAAGTTGTAGTCCAATGCGGACTTGGTCTGAACTTTTTATCCAATTTTACAAAAAGAGGATCGTACTAGCTTTTAAGCCACATTATAAGTCTGAAGAACTTTCAATAAAAGCTTTTTGGTGAAAGAAAGCGAGTGAGGAATTCACCGGAGAACTGTCATTACCTGACCAGAGAATATCGCTTTTAGAAAGCCGTTTTCGGTGCGACAGAAATTCGATCCGAAATAACCATTCCTCAGCTAAATATTACACTTTAAGTTTTGATCCTTCTAAGTAAAACTAAAGATGGTATATATATTGTGCTTGAGAACCGCGTAGTAAAAAATCGAATGAAAGTATCGAATGATTTTATAGGCGAATGCTTTAAGGATCGCTTTTACCGGTCCCATTATTGCGCCTCATAGTTGAGCATGAGTTGAGCGTCTCGCTGTTTGGTCCAAAAATGATTCTATAAAAATCAAAGGTTATATAAAATTTCGAGAAATATATTCAGGAAATGGTATTACTCAACATTGTTGCCCACAGCCCATAAAATGAAAATTACCATGTATAATATAGTAAGTTAAATATAAGTTATGGCAACAAATTTCAAAAATACAGCTTTATTAAGAGAAAGGGTTTGATAGATTCCATAGACGGACTAGTATATTATTGATACACATATATTTCTTCCTCCCCACCAGTTTCAGAGCAGTTCAAAAATTGCTGCTAAGCATTATCTCCTCTTTGGTTGTCTCCAATTTGTTATGTCATGGGTTGAACTACATTTATGTATTATAGTACACACAAGTCACAACTTTACTTATTTGGGAGGTTACAAATTTCGTCTACAAATTTGTTGCATTTAAATATCGGTAACCACAACACACACATATACACATAAATACGTATATATATATATATGTATATACCTTCTCTGAGGATAAAATACCCTTACATAATATGCTATCTACTTAGCCACTCGTGTGTATAAACACATGTGTGCTTGAGCTTTTGTTGAGAATTTACTTGTTGGCTTTTGGCCGGTTTGTATGCGTTGTGGCACTGTTGCTCAGTTAATAAGATTAAAATGCTTTTGAGACTCGCTTTCATGTAAGAAATTAACACTACTTAGTTTACGAAATATTTGGGAAACCAATTGTAAGTAAAGTCATTACACATACATACATAACATATTAATTGTAATTATGGGAAAAGATGGCAATTTGAAGGCACACAAATCAACCCACGAGAGGTTCGATTAGGTATGATCTTTTTCAAGGATATTGGTTGAAAATGGTTTCCATATTTTTTTTTTTTGCAAATATTCTATAGGATGATCAACATAATTTTGATTTTTGTTGTTACTCACTTTGGAAGGATTTTGTCCAGTTCTGTTGTGAAGACTTCAAAAACATGCATTAATTATTCAAAATAAGCCGTTGAGTTTGTTCTTGTTGTGAGCGGTTGTTGTTGTGAGCAAAAAGAAGTCTTTGGGTACCAAAGCAGGTCTAAATATATCAGGTATGTGTATCAATTCGATGTTTTGGTGAATCAAAAATCTGTTTGCTAGTGGCTAAGAGTGGGATTCCACCTTGTTATGGTAATTGATATTTTTATTTTTTTTATTTTTTTTATTTTTTTTACGAATTTATCGTATATAATATAAAACGCTTTCTCTTTTGTTTTTAAGTTTTCAAACTTTTTGTAGGAGAGTGTTGCAGTGTACATCTTGATTGTTGTGTACAGTTAGGTCCACGAAAAGGGAATGGCACTGATTTATACCCAGCCAATGGCAATCACTACAGCAACATTTTTTTTTTGTCGGGAAACCATTGGGATCTATTAGTATTAAAAAATTTTTATGAATATAATATTATGTAATCACTTCATGTTTCTATTGAAAGTGAATTTTGCACCAGAAGAGCTTATATTTGTTATTTTCCATTCATTGAGTGGTTCTGAATAAGCAACGAGAGTTCTTTAATTTACAAACAATTGAGTCGAAATATTTTACATGAAAAAAAAAAGTTGGGTTTCCAAATGAACTGTTGTTGTATTTTGTTGTAATTATTATGAATTTTGCTTACTCTATATACAAGTAACTCTGTTCATTTATGCAATGAACCAAGGGTAACGATATCTCTGATTTTCTTATGAATTCTGCCAGCTCATAAAAGTTATTTTTGGAGAAATCATTTTCATTGGCATTCACATTTGCCAATTTATATCCAAATATATGTATATACTAAGGGTAGCATTGTAAACTCGACTACATAAGTATACATACATATGTATATGCTACATAAGTATACATACATATGTACATATTGTACATATGCGCATTTAACGTGTTCAATAAATGAGCGAATCTGCTTTATCACATTTTGGCATGCATCGCATCTATTGACTTTTGACATTCCATCATAACGATTAGTGTCACATAATGCTCTTTAATAGTTTTTTTTTTGTTTGTAGAGTTTATAAATTTGCAGGTAGGATGATTTGCTTGTGTGTTGGTGCGTGAAAATAATAACATAACGGGCGACTCTCATTCTTTTCCAATGTTAACAATGCTGGCACATATGATGTAATTTAAATTTATTTACACTGAAATAATTGGTTTACGAAGCACATTAAATGTATTCAAATTAAATAGTTTTTCTTTGATTATAAATTTAAAAAAACAAACAAATTTTTTTTAAAAAAACAAACTTTTTAAATATGCTTATAGTATTATAAAATCATAATAGATCTTTTTGTTATGACTAAAATGGCTAAAGTTGAGTATCACCAATCTACAGGATCTTCATAATTGGTATATTCTTTCGCCTCCCAGTATATTGATGCCGTCAAATACCTTCTCATAAAATCCTTCATCCGTTCGGGGTCACCTTTGGTTTGTCCAAATATCTAACAGAGAGTGAAATCTATCTCATCACTGAGTGAAAAAAGGTCTTTGTTTGTGGTAGCTCCAACATTAAGAAAGCTTTTGCGATTGTGTTATTTTCTTAATTGTCTTCTTAATTATTATGTTAAATGTTTATGTGTATCTTATGGTTATCAAAGAAAGTCAGAGTTTTAGTGGCTTTGTTATTAAGGTAATAGTTCAATAAAGGCTTCCTTTGCTTCGAGAAGTGTCAAAAAGTGGTTGAATTTTTTTTATCTATATAGAAATGAGTCTAATAACATCTTGATTTCACTTGCTTGAAGTGCTTAAAAATTATCTAAACGTTCTGTTGGCAGATTTTAGAGCATTCAAAGCCATCACTTGACCCTAGAAGCTTGCAAAGTAAAATAGGTCCAGCAAATACAGCTTTCTTTTGGCCAACACCTATAGAAGCTACTCCATTCCAGAAATGCAGGTTTCTGCTCAGGTCAATGCTTAGACTACAATTACGAGGATTTTTTATTAAAAAAAGAAAAAATAACTTACTAATTTTTTTATTTCGCTCTTACTCAAACATTTCAATTTTGTTTTCACTTGATATTTGATATTCACTTGATATATCCGAGTTCTGATAGTTCAAGAAAATATATTCAACATTAAGTGGAAAAAGTTCATTGAGTTCTCGGTAGTCATCAAAAGGTTAAGTTAATGAGTAAAATTCTAGTATTTGCATTTAGACTTATTGACAAAATTATGTAATTGAAAGGCTTTCCTCTTTCGTCTTCACAATGTTTTATGTAAATAAAATTATATATTATACACAAACTAAATTCATATTAAATCTATGTATATGTATATACTTGTGAGAGCATGCGAATCATTCAAGTCAAGTAATTGCAAACAAAGTTAAATATTTAATGGTGAAAGGGATGCAAAGCGCCATCACCAATTCAACGACAATTCAAAGCAAATAGCAGAAACATTAGTGCCATGCCACTTTGCAATCCCTTTTCATGTACTCGGAGTCGAACAAAAATGGCAGAAAAGTGGTGCAAAAAAGTTCGGACCAACACGTTTTAGCCATTGTACATACCCTTCTACATATGTTCGTATATATGTGTGTACATATGTATGACTTTTGCAAGACAACTAAAATTTGTTTGAGTGTGTGTATGTTTATGTGTGCCGTCTGTGCAATAGTTTGGCTGGCACTTCACTCACACCGCATCTCACACCTCGCATCTCGCACCTCAAAGGCGAATTTATTGCCATTCATCCGCTGGCTGAGCGAAATGTCGTACAATGACTTCAGCGCATTTTTAGTTCATGTTGTAGTTGTACACATGCATATATACAGTGTATTATCGTTGGCGGCTGTTGCAACGCTCCCATTGTTATCATCAACGTCGCCCTCGCCGCTATATTGTGTCGCAAAGTAACACTAGTGGTGGGGCCTGGTACCGCCAACTAACAGCGAAGAACATCAAAAATTCATACGGCTGTAATTGCCTGACAGGAAATCCTAATTTTCCGGTCACAGATGCCTAACAAACCAACACTTAAGCAAACACAACGAAACGAGTCACTGAATATACCAGTACTCGTGTATGGTGTAAGACTTGGCGGGAAGGGTGGCACACTTTCTCGTTGCTAAAACAATGGAAATCTGAAACTTAAAAATTTTCGCAATGTTTTCGATCTCACAAGATATATAGATTCAGATCGCAGTGGATTTTGCTTCCTACCCCTTTGAAGTGTTGATTAATGAACTAACTTGCACAAACATAATGTTTAGCCGAGGTCCGTAAGCTTATTTCGAACTTATTTATGGGACTTCGGTACATATTGGACTAATAATATCTTCGTGTTGTCGTCTCTTTTTCTCCTAAGGGATGTTGTTTCTAGGTATTAAACTATAAATGTGGGTTCTCACCAATTTAAACTCTTTCCAAATAATGTCTAAATAATGTCTGACAAAAATATTTTCAATGTCAGCAAAATAATTGAAATTTTTGCATTGCCAGCATTAGTGAATAAATAAGCCAGTCTAGAACCGTGAAAAAGGCCTAATTTTTACAATTTATTTTGGAAGAATGGAGTATCTCTCTCTGTATGTATTTGTATTTTTGGAAATATTTTAGAAATGCAGTTTCAAAAAAAAAAAACGTGCTGAAACTGACGGACCTGAACTCTTCGGTACAACACCAGATTGGAAAGGGAGTTAACTTTTTTCATTATTCTACGAATTGAATAATGTATTTAGGTCCCTTATGTATATTTGAAGCAAAAAAAACAAAAACTTACTTTTTTAAAATTCTAACTAACCTAACCCCTTGCATTCGAAATGTTTATGTTCTATATATTTATATATACATATATAATTATATTATATATATTTGAAGTTTTTTCACAATTTGCATAAATTCCGTCGCATAAAATAAGAGTGTACTTTGGCCTAACATCGTCAAGAGTTAACTAAATGTAATAATTTTTGCCTAACGGTACTTTAAAAATTTTTAGTAAAAAAAAAATATCTATAAGATCGCCTGGATCAACAGTAAATGACTAATAGCGCCTATAAAGACGAAATACAAGGTTTATAAATATCGATAATTAGTCTATAAAAATCTATCCTTATACACCATAAGTTGTTGAACTAGAAATCGAAAAAATAATTGTATAACTAATCAAGAAGAAGAGGTTAAAAATCTTTGGACAGAATTTAGGTTAGGGTTAGGGTTAGAGGTTTGAACAGGTTTGAAAGAAAAACACAGATAAATATAATTTGTTAATCCCCAACCATTTTACGGGGTTTATAGATTGCCAAGTGTCACCAACACGACGACGATATATAAGCAGATAATTTAGTATAATAATTAATTACCTTTATTGAATGACATATTCCCGCATTCTCTTACTTACAGAGTCCGAAATATGCGCCACCCATTGAGTTCGTTGACGAGGCCGCACTGAGTCCACCCGACGGCTACAAGGACAATGGCTTAAAGAATACACTAGGTGGCGCGCTAAGCGGTCACATCTTCGGCGCACAGCACATTCAACAGTTGCAGGTCATACAGAGATTGCAGCAGCAACGTGCCGCCATGTTGGCTGCACGCAACAACAATCAAATTCCGCCACCGCCGCCACCCGTTGGCACTGCAGCGCTCAGTCAGCAGCATCATCAACATCAGCAACAGCAACAACAGCAGCATATAGCACAGCAAGCGCAACAACTGCACCAACAACAACAGCAACAACAACAACACCACCAACAGGCGCAACAACACTCACCCGACGACGACTCGCTTGGCGTTTGCACCGAGTGCGCCGAATGTGCCGAGTGCGCAGCCAAGCAGCTCCAGGATACAGGTAAATACACCAATCTAACTAATCACTTTACACACCACTCTTTACCCAGCTATTCTAGCCTATCGCATTTCGATTTTATGGCATATACTTCTTTTTGTTGTTGTTGTTGTTGTTGCACAAACACCTGTAAACCGAAAGGTGTATGTGCCGTCGAAAATCACCGGATGTTGTGCACACGGGCGCACCAACACCAGTTGAGTGCTTCATCTGTGTGCTTGTGTATGTGTGTGTATGTGTGTGTGGCTTCCTAATGGAAGTTCGAGCATGTGGTTAAGTTAGATATCTGCGGTGACAATGCAATTAGTCTGACTACATTCAACCGACTTTGCTGGCACATTATGATTATGAAGTGCCATTGGCTGGCGGAGCTACATGACTCTCGACTTTTTCCGCTGGCCACCCGTCGCATTAACATTAGTATTCGAGCCGCTCAGGCTGGTCTGTGATTAGTGCTTAGTGTGCGCTGGCTGCTTCGGTGGATGCTCCCACACCGGCAGCTGGCAGCTGGCCGCACGGGCTGCTGCACATCCTCCGCTGGCGTCTGCCACGGACAGACTCGCAGAGTCAACTGGCAGAGGTGAATGTACAAGTGGCTCGGTATTTCAATTAATCGCAAATTATGTCGTTGAATTTCTCCGTTGTTATTATTGTTGTTGTATTGTTTGCTCACTTCACAAGCAGCGCAGTGTCCGCAATAAATGAACACAGAATTTGGCCATAGCGGCATTCCGCTGTTGGGGGAATAATTTATTTTCAATTTTTTTCGATTGAGCGCAGTTCAAACGCTCACCGGAGACCGGGTGTAATCTATTTTAAATATAATGCTGGAGTATTTTAATTCTGCTTTTATTTTGGCCGTCGGCAACATTGGCACTGATAACGAAAAGCCAAGTATTTTTTAATCGAATTTTGGTGCAATATTTTGCTTTATGCCTATGCATACATATGTACATATATATAATATATGTAAGTATATACTAAATATTTATTATTTAAAGCAAATGCCATATTCCGTTGAACGCTGGTGAAAGTTGAAACCCCAAAAGAAATATTTATATAAGTAATATTAACATTTAAAAATTGTTTCAATCTAATAAAAATATTTTATGAAGTTGCCACCTAACATAAAAATGTTAGAACATTTAAACTATAATATCTTTACACTATATTCAATCATTGTATATATGGTAGAGTTTAAAATTTTTCCAAAGCCTTTGAATCAAGCAGAAATGAGAACGGAGTTGCCACTTTTTTTAAATTTCGAACTAAATTTTAATCTCAAAAATACGAAAAAAAATACCAGTATTATTACAATGCTATATATACCTATATTGCTGCCAACTGACTAAAAAAAAAAGAAAAATAGGAAATCGGGTATTAAAATATAAAATTTTAAATTCCTAAACATTAACAAATTAAGCCGCACAAACGCTGCTTAGTGATTAAGAAAAGCTGTTACGATTACGTTAGGCTATAGAAAGAGAGGTGTTAGGTTTTGTACGTTATAATAAAACTGCAAATAAATATATGTTTGTTCATATATGTTTGTTAGAATATAATGTTTGGTATATTGAGATCAAACCTAGATAAGCAGAGGTTTAACTTACTACAGTACACAGAATGAAATTTTGGGACTATTATGGAATCTTCCTCAGGCGATCTAATTCTGTTTAGATGTTGAACCACCACTTTTACACATATTATAGACATATCAACCGCATAAGTGTATGATCTCATTAGAATCAGCTATTTTTGTGAGACTTTAAAGGACTTTCCTTGGTAATTGAGATAACGGAAAGGTGTCATGGTACGGTTATGACGAAATTACTGCAGAAATGCTTATGTGAATACAACTTCCTTAGTAAAATTTCATGGTAAATAAGCTTACTGTGCCTAAGTGTAGCATCGTTTCAGGCGCATAAGGGAAGATTTTTCATCAAGTAAATTTAGCAATTGAAATTGACATACCCGCATTTGCGGTACATATCTATGCGTATGCATCTAACAAGTTTTTTCGCCTTAACCTTGTGCTTTTGTAAAGAAAGAAAAGGAACCAACAAAATAAAAATAAAAATAAAAACGCAAACAAACACACACAAAGTGTGATGGATGCAGTTAATTTTGGTCGACTGACATGAATAGATTTGCGCAGCGGCATTGTTATGCTTCGATTATTAAACAAACAAATCGATGTTTGCTAATTGATTGATTTATGATTTGCGCACAGCAGTAAATGTTAACAAAAACAAATATGGCAAACAGGGTGAGCTATAGACTTTCGTAATGATACAATGTATGTAAATAATGAGGGAAAGGAGAGGCCACTTTGTGAAAATAAAGGTAGTTACGAGAGTAGTTCGAAATGTATTTAAAATGCAGAAGTTTAGTTTAGGCTTGAGCTTATAAAATATTAAATTTTGCTAAAAGAAACTTCTTGTCAATTAGCCAACAGGCTTAAATTTACAAATTTTTAAAGGGATTAAGCAATATTTCCAAGGAACCAGTCTCGAATTAGTCAGGCAAATAAATTATTAGCAAAAATGTAAACAAGTGTCCACGAAAATAGTATATCAGTGTTTAATCCCAGATGGAGTGACTTTAACTCTGACTCTTGTAAGCAAAATTGCTTTGGAACTAGTCCAATATTTTGATATTTTAAACAGCGTGCGCTTGCATTTTATAAGGGTGGGACATGTGTATTCTGTTTTATTTTGATGAAGTCATGCTTCATTGCTCTGTCCCCTTTCTAGAACCAATAGAGTACAGTGCGTTTCATTTAATCATTTACTTATTATTTGGCTTAATTCCAAATTTACCTCGAAAGCCTTTTAAAAATTTTACCGAAATAAAAACTATGAAACTGGCAAATAGTTAGTCATAAGCTCGAACTGTATCTCAGCACGAAAAATGCTGAATTTTATAAATAGTTTATTTTTCTTTGCTTTTCGCTGGCTTTTCTTAACTTAACTTACCTTAAAGCCGCCTTGAAAACTTCAGCGGAATCAGATTATAGGTTATGAATTATATCGTATAGATAAATACGCAAAGATACATTCTTTTGTAAATACATACATATATAGATATATAGGAAGGAATAATTTCACAAAAAAAATTACTGGAAAGCATACACTTCCGTGAAACGCACTGTACTTTATGCAGGCATATCAAACAGATGTGCATACAGCCCCACACATATGCATGCAGAAGTATATATGTAAGCGAATGGATTGCAAGCTAATTTTTTTATTATTTTTTTTTTTTTGGCCAGACGCTCAGAAGCGTAAAATTGTGCTTCTGCTGTGTCGGCCAAGAGTCACAAGAGTGGCTCGAGCTAACCAAACCCTGAAAATCATTTGCCGAAATTGCCTTATTGAAGCGAGAGCCCCGCCGACCACGCCTCAACTGCGTGACATCACGGGCAGATGCCTTCAAGCAGAATTCCGCTCAGAAATGCATACATATGTATTTCATCATGTTTGATTTTTTAAATTTTACATTTTTTCAGGTGGATGGGGGCGGGGGGAAACATAACAACGCGTGTTCACTCAATCGCTCGTTCATTGAAGCGTTCATTTCCATTTATTCCCGCGCACGTGTGCTAGCGAAGTGCATAAAAAATACCAAAAACGCGGCAATAGTATGCAACAATTAGCATTTAAACAAATATATTGTATGCACATATGTATGTGCTTACTTGTAGGTATGTACATATGTACATATGTATGTGTATGTGCATTTAGGGGGTTTGTAAAAAATTTGAAATATTGAAATATGAAATGTCAGTCAGTTGTTGTGCATCCATCAATTGCAGCAGCATTTTCATTTTGAAATGCTTTGTTGTTGTATGAAAACAACAACACCACGAGACATTTTTCCTTTCTTTCCTTTTTCCACTTCGAATTAATTGTAAATATTTAGACAACCACCACCGTATCTAAAACGCTAAAATTCTTTAGATATATACATGCAGATATTTTTTTTTTATATACACACTACACACACATATGTACATCCAAAGACATATTCATTAGCACTGCCTTGAAGCTATATATATATACATAGGTGCAGATGCGTGCATTAGTCATTGATTGTGTCACAACTTTTGATTTCACCTATTCACATTTTGTTTTCGTTTTTTTCGCTTGTATTGCATCGTAGAATGCACTTCGCCACAATGCCAAGAGGAGCTCACCCCACTCGGCGTGTCGGCCGTTGCACTGTTGCCATTACACACCAGTTCACCCGAACGTCGCATCACACAGAAAGAAATCATAGCCGGCGAAGAGCGTCCCAAATACGTTCTACAATCGCAGTACAAACCATCGCCAGGTATGAAATGAAATATGAGCTCTCCCACTTACCCAACTGTAGTTATGTATATCGCAGATATGTATGTACATATATATTATATCCAATATAGTATATCCTATAGCATATGTATTCGTAGCATATTCATACATTGTTATTTATTTAGTATATATGTACAAATGCATTTAGTTAGACACATGTGAATATGCTTTGCTTCGCTTTATATTTGTATTTGTTGGTATTATGTGCTTTCATTTCGATTTCAATGATGCGTATTTTTACTTTATTATTACCGCTATTTGTGCTATGAGTCATTAACACAGCAATATTCATTATCATTTGTAATGCGTGTGAAATATTTGAATATAATCGGTATAAAATTTAGCTTAAATCCTTTCGATCACGTTGAGGTTAAGTTTAGTAGAGTTGGTGCAACTGAAGATTGGGTTATGGGTTCGAACTAAGAAAATTAAAATACTAACACCATATACACAAAAAAAAAGAGTAAAATTAGTTCTTTTCGCTGATCACATACAAATTGCTTTATATACCTTTTCCTTTAAAGAAATTGTGGAAAAAATTTTTTTTTATTAAAGTGTCATAAAATCTATTAGATTCCTTGAAAAAAGCTTAAAATTAAAACACTCAGAAATAGTTTTGTTTAAAGCTATCTACTTTTATGGCTTTCAAGCATTGTAGACTGTCTTCCAAATATATTTCAAGTGTAAGTAAACTGGAGTTCCTCGAGATCACTAGAGGAACATACAGGCTTCTGAGTAACTAGCCGGAAAGTATGTCTTGTTACATGAAAATTATGTGCTTTATTCTCCACATATATGAAGGCAAATTTTGCTATTCAGTTCCAAAATTATCGTATAAATCGTTATCGTTATTAGAAAAACGCGAAATGTCGCGAAAAAAGAGATATTTTCTTTCGACAATATTCTCTTCATTGTATACCAATATAATATAAAGAATGCCATAACATTATATCCTCCTTCAGTCATGGAAATCAGCGTCAAAATTTTAAAAACTAATTAATTAGCTTAATGAAGCTTTTGGTCGAACTATAGTTGATTTAAACGAATCTATATATTTGCTGTCATTATAATTAAGATAAACTCGATTTTAATACATTAAAATGTTGTGTTGAATTTCTTACATCTCTTAAACAAAGAACATAAAAAACTTAAGAGGGAGTTCCGGTGTATATAATGCTTTACTTACATATATTATGTCTTTTGTACTTTTAAATCTTAATAAATTTAATAAATCCTAATAAATTTTTATCGAATTCAGTGATCAAAATACTGCCACAAAAAGTCCCTAGATAAAGTGAGTTGGACTACAGATCCTCCAAAACTGTTTTGACAAATTTTGTGAAATCATAAAGACCACAGGCTTAAAAGTATTAACTGAAGGAACGAGTAAGCCTTTGATAAGAAAAATGTATTATTATTTTAGGTAATACCAGCATAATTGAATTGAAGCTAAATTATCATATTTAGTGAAGTAAAATGTCAAACAAGAGAATTCTTGTGCAGTTAAAACACACTCTAAGTTTTCGCAGCTTAAGTGTAACACGTCTAGTCCTAAGTTATAACTTATCCCTAATAAGTTATTTTTAGGGAGTTATTATTGTTGGTTAAGTTATAACTTATCCCTAATAAGTTATTTTTAGGGAGTTATTATTAGGGATAAGTTATAACTTAACCAACAAAGTTAGAGAATATGGTAGCTGTACATCCATATATTCCATTTTGTTTTTTTAAGTTCATCTTGGGTGTTAGCAATTGATAAAAATTCCTAAGCTGTATTTGTTCTGAGTGACTTGGTGAAATTTTTTTCAAGGCTAAAAATAAGGATCTACATATTCCATTGGTCGTGGCTTGCTAGCATTAGTCAAAATCTATGGAAAACTCATTAAACTATGAAAAACAGTATCGAGTATCGACACACTTACTACATCAATCGTTTTGGGGAATTAATTCCTTATTTTCATCTCTTTTTAAACTACATAATTTTCAAATAGGCAATTAGTTAGAAGTGCTTGGATAAGACTCACTTTTCAGCTGGTACCGACAATTCTTTTGTCTCTGCAGCAAGTCTATTTATGTACAAGTCATATTTATGTCTATATAAAGAAAGCCAATCCGGTTATTTACACCGTTTATAATAGAACGACTGGACTGCCCAGAAAATTCTCTTAACAAAGACAGACAGCAAGGTAGACAATATATAGAAAATACTCGAATATAAAAGTAAAAATATAAATAAATAAAATGGTAAAGGCAAAAGAAAAAGAAAAGGAAACAATTGTCAAATCGGTGGGTCTCAATCATTATTTTCTTAGTTAGTACCCGCCGGATCAGTACCGGATCAGCGAGTATATAAGTAAAAGCTTAAGTAAACAAAATATTTCTCAGAAATTAAATCCTCTTATTATTTAAATCACAAATATCGCATAAATGAGAATAGAGTATAGAAGAGGACTTGAACTATAATTTGCGCTTTTGGCAAACTTAATTGAGTTACACTATAATTTACGTTCGCTTTGCCATTTTTTTGTAGAATACTGCGCGCTTTCATAAATACATATGTATAATTTTTATGCTGTAAATAAGCGCATAAGCATTAGCATAGATACACCAACGCATACGCATAAACATAGCGCATAAGCCATTTAATGAAGCATTCATAACAGAGTTGCATTCCCGATTTCGTATTACGCATTACGCATACCGCAATCAACTGCATGAGCCAAATACGTACATACATACATGTGTAGCATATGTGTAACTAATGCCCTTTTCACACCCAACATATATAAATACATACATACAGTGTAGTGCAAATATTTGGTATGTAGATATTCGTAATGTTTGTATGTATGTAATTCTAATTATGCTGCCAAATCACATTTGTGGTGGTAATCTGCTACATATGTACCACCACTACTACTACTACTACTACTACTACTACCAAACCACTGTGGGCGACGCGGTGAACTCACTTTGCGCTTATGTCTGCGTCCTCGCAACGCAACGCCATTTATGTATGCGCTTCTAACCGAAAACCCAACTGAACTAACCCAACTAACCAATTTTCAATTAAAAAACAATTAACAACCATAATATTACTTGGCCTTACTAACACAATAAATACTAACAAATTCAATTTGAAAAACGAAAAACAAAAACAAAAACAAAAACAAAAACAAAAAAAAATTAAAAATAAATAAATATCTCGTACATGTAATTGTGCTGTAATTATGTTGTAATCGTTAATCGTAAACATACATATTTGACTTGAATGCATATTATGTAATAAAGTCAAAGATAGAAAGGATAATCGTTTGAATGCCAAGAAGAATAAACGTTTTGTTGTTGAAACTATTACCACTATGACCACAGTAACAGAGCGGCGTATCGTGCGTGAAGCCAGCGAGGATGTAACGGGCGCCACTGATCTCTTGCCACCAGCATTGCCGGCTAAGCCCGGTGCCATTGCGGGTGCCACTACCGGTCAGTCGATGACACCACAACAACAGCAACAGCAACAGCAACTGCAACCACAACAGCCGTCAACTGTGAGCGGTGAGGTGTGCGATCAGGAGAAACCGCCACCCATACCGCCAAAGGAGTCGTCACCCACACAAATTAGCGGTATTCTAAAGGGTGGCAAATTGTGGAAACAGGATTCAATGTCACAGGTAAGGGTGCATAGTTTTTCAGAGCAATTTTAAATATTTTAGACTTCCATTTGTGAATTTCATTCAATTTTCATTCTCAAAGAATGCGGCTCTTAACAATATATGAATTTTTAAGATTATGATCAGCGAAATACGAGTTCTTGTTAGTGTGGATATTAGGAGTTGATACGTAGAGCTCTTGGCACACTACATGTTCTTAGCCACCACAATACGGCTGGTTTTGACTCTTAGCCCAGTATCTCCGACAATCGTGAAGTCTCTTACGAACATTAAAACTCTAATTACCCACTTTTAATATCTTCTAAGAAAGTCAAAAGAAAGCAAACGTAGAGATCTATTAAAGCATCACTTTAGTAAAGCCTAAAGTACCAGCCGGGATGAAGATTTCAGCTTTGTTATTTCGAAAAGCCTGCATACTTTATGAGACTAATAACAGGGGGTTATACGGTGACTCCGGTTAGTATAATTGGCGTAATAAATCGGAAAAGTATCCTTCGTGCTACGTAATTTCTATTGAGTCCACAATTTCAAGCCCGTGACTACTTTGTTTTGAACATTAGTTTGGTGCCAAGTGAAAGGTGAATCCAAGTCCAACAAAGCTGGTATCTGTTTAAAAACCTTTAGGTATGGAGTCCATACTCTTAATCCTGACCTGTTCTAGAGAGCGTAAACCCGTAATAAAGTTAACGTCGGTAGCACGGAAAGATCTACAAATCTCTCGCAGAATGTTTCTTTCGAACACGGTCGAATTGTCAGCTCATCGGATGTTGCCTTTCTCTCCGCGCCTTCATAATATATTAGGACGCACATGATAAAGGGCTTAAAAAGTTTTTCATTTAATTCCTGATTTGCTTGCTGCTCCTGAAATACTTTTACGCTTATTTGCCTGCTTAGTTCAATGCTGCACTCAATGATAATAGTCATTCCACTTTAAATCGCGAAGCGTATATCGGCTTATGTTCCGGGATAGAAAAAAATGTCTACAATTGTCATTCGTGTGACCATGTCGGTTCATGAGACCAAAGTCGCGAGTGCCAAACCGCATCCGTAGCAACGGAATAATCGATAATATCGAAACGTTTACCTATTTTACAAAAAATACATACATTTCTTGTTGATCAGTTGTTTTTAGAAACCAGTAAATTGAGAATCTTTTGGAATTCCTTAATTGAACCAAATAAATTCTATACCAACATTTTTAAAATAAAATCACAATTGAATCGATATTTTTTACGGTAAATCTAATATCCCTTTTCTTCAGCGTCTCTACAATATCGCCATAAAATATGTTAACTTCTGCTTATATTTTTTTGTGTACAAATTTCAAAACTCTCTAACGTTTCTTCTTATCTTTCAGTCGGATGACCAAAACAATACCACATCCGAAGATGAGGGCGGCACTACAAAGCGTTCCGTACGTTTCGTCACTGAAGATTTGGCCGGTGACGGCGAGGGTCAGACAACTGGCGACGCCGCTGAAGGGGAGAATCAGATAAACGAACTCATACCGATCAAGAAACATTCCACATTATTCAACAACGCATTACGTCCCAATTCCGCCGTACGCCAGTTGTTCCCAAGCGTCGCTCACCAAACACCGGTGCTGACTTCGGAAGCATTACGCGCGTTTGACGAGTCTAAGCGTGCTGGTTGTTTGGTGCCAAATCTGCCCGGCTGTGGTGATACGGATACCATAAGACGTAGCATTGAGCGTAATATTTTGCGACGATCGTTGATCAAGTGAGTGGCTCGTCGTTTTATCTTCTCTGCCTTCATTTCTCTCTTACGCAATGAAATAAACTTTGTTCTCTTGCTTATATTAGGAAAAAAGCTGTAAAATCCGATATTTCACTCGAAGAACGCATCAAACAGCTGACATGTGACATTGACGAAACGAATGAGGATAGCGCTGCGGAGAACGGCGATGAAGAGAGCTCAAAATTGGCTGCGGAAGCCAATTGTGAATTAACACATCGTGGCAGTCCTATGGGGGAGGAGAATCCACAGAAGTTTGCTAACGGCAATAGCGATAAGAGTTTCTCACCCAGTTCGTCCGTGTCGAGTTCGTCAAGCGGTTCATCGGCATATAAAAAGATCTCCGACATATTTAACCGTGACAAGAAGCAAGACAAAATACTGGAGATGGAAGAGAACCCAATAGTCATAATACCTCAGGTATTTAGCACTCCATTTTCAACATGCTCCATTTAAACTGAACTTTTCCTCACAATATCCTCTCTTTACAGGAATGCCGTTGTCCGGCCGCACCCGATCTTGGTATGGGCATACAAGTGCCCGTTGTACATACCCAAATACATCGCACACCACCACGTCAAGTGGAGCCGAAACGCCAATTCCTCTCCACACTTGCACCGTTGACCGCTTGCGTGGCTGGTAACAAGGACGACTTATCTTCCTACTATACCCTGGCTGCTGCCCATCACAGCGGCCATGCGGCCAACAATGCACAATTCGCCGAATTCAATTTGAGCGGCGTTAATTTATGTGAACAAATTGGCTTGACACCGCCTGGTGGTGTTTGTGGTGGTCCTGATGAGGTACGTAAGGTTGCACCCGATGTCATTGCCGGCACCCCTGGACAAGAGCAGCAGGATGAATTAGCTGCATTTGCACAACAGGAAGCCAATCGTACGGAAAAGATTAAAAAGCGCTACACCAACGAGAACTCCAACAATAGCTCTGATGATGATGAGCAAAATGATTACGGCTTTAATAAGCGGCCATCGGTGCGTGGCATCAAACCGAAATTCAGCTCCACCAATGAGATTTTGCAGCAAATGCAAGAGCAATTGAATCAGCAGATGCCCAGCGTCGCAGTGGGGCAGGTAAGGAAGAGGGATGCATTTTTCTTTTGGAATAACTAGTAGAATATTGTCGAAAAACTGTGAATTTTGAATAATTGTTCGGAAAATTTGGATCGAAAGAGCGAAAACTCTTTTCTCAATGAGTTTTTCTCCAATTTCATGCCTTTCTCAAGGTATCACATCAAAAATTAAAGCTTGGATTCAGCTGATTACATGGACTACAGTCACAAATTTGGTTTTCAGTCAGATTAAATCATTCAAAAACATTCCAGTGTTTTCAGAAAGTGTTCGCTCAAAGTTGGTTATTCAATCGAGGTATTCTACCAAGACTTATAAGGTCCCAATTCCGGTGCTATCTTTTTCGCATTCCTATTTCTTTTTTGCAATGATTTCAAAGCATTCCAGAAATGTCTAAGTATAACTCCACAATAATATCTTCAACGTAACCTAATCTTCTGCCTTAGACCTCAATCCAACCAAAGAGTCTTACAATGGGCTTGTAGAGTATATAATGTATACCGTGTCTAAATAAAACTAAAAATGACTGATACATCAGTTTACTAATTTTTATGACAATTGAAAATATAAAATTTCCTCTTCCCCCCTTTGCAGCCCATCAGTCAGGCAATTAAGAGCTACACGCTGCCAAAACAGGCCTCAACTAGTTCCATGACTAAGCAGATTTCGCAGAATCCATCTCCACAAAATGTGCCACATCCTGTAAATGTTGTGCAGCAACAGCAACAACAACAGCAGCAGCTACAACAACAACAACAGCAGCTACAACAACAACAGCAGCAGCTGCAACAACAGCAAAATCAGCAGCAGCAAACACAGCAGCCACAACCGCCTTCCCAGGTGATGGTGGGCCAGCAACAACAGCAACAACAACAACAACAACAGCAACAACAACAGCAACAGCAGCAAACACAAACAGTTCAAATGCAGGCCAATACAATCGCCCAACAACAAACCGAACAACGCACCTGGAGCTTCTACACCGAAGGCGGTGCTGGCGAACAGCAACGTTTGCCCATCGAAGGCGCCGGCCTACAGCAGGCCTATTACCAGACACTACCAGGTGGCGCCATGTTCCGCCAAACGATTATGCAGCAAGGTCAGGACGAGGCGGCCATGATGTATGCGGCGCAAAATTGCCAAAGTGTCACCGCCATCGAACAACAACACTACGGACACTATGCGCGCAGTCCGACGCGACGCCCAGAGTCACCGCCACCGCTGCGTAATTACCACCAAACAATGGTGTTGATACCGTACAACGCACAGACTTACTCACAATTTGCCGCCAGCAATATGGACCCGAAAGTGGCGCATATACAGCGCCAAAATATACTGGAGTACCAACAGGTGTGCACTCAACCGTCAAATGACGAACTGTTTACACAATATTATTATGTCACACGCTAAATCCATTGCCATTTGCCATTTGCCATTTGCAGGTGACCCAGCAGACCATACGCGTTCCCATCGGCTATGCGCTGCCCGGCATGCAACTACACGTGATGGCCGGACGCGGCCATGCCGCACACTATGCGCAACACGCGCAACAAGCGGTGGGCGTTGAGGCGTCAACAGCCGCAGCAGCAGCCGCCGCCTCCCATCCGCATCAACATCCGCATCCACCGCATCAGCGCATCATGGCGCAGCGCTATCAGTTCGCACAGGAGGGCAACATACCCGGTTTCAGTGAGCGCGGTGTGCCGGAGGGCGCGGCAGCGGTGTCGCATACCGATTGCCACAGCATGGTGTCACCAACCGCTAGTCAGGCAACAACTGTGCAACAACAAATGCAACAGCAACTGCAACAACAGCAACAACAGCAACAACTGCAACAGCAACAACAATTACAACAACAGATGCACCAGCAGCAACAGCAACAGCAACAGCAACCAGCACCACCGAATGCGGTACAACAACAGCAAACTGCCGCAGCAGCAGCCGCAGCCGCCGCCGCCGCCGCCGCTCAAGGTTCCGTCTATTATGCAATGAACGTATGACCCGCGGCCGATTAGTCGGCACCAGCGGCGGCGGTCATTGTGGAACGCCGTCAATGTCAACGCGTCGAAATGTCGTCGGTACAGCTGAGCACACGGTAAACTGCAATGGCGGGAAATGGGTAAATATAATTACGGCAAAAGTACGGGTAATTGGTGGCGTACACACACAAATACACAAATACAACCATTATGCTTACATCTGTGTGTTTATAAGTGCACACACAATTTAGCGAGTTGAGATTATATATCTTAAACTGAAAGCGTGCATTTGCATGTAAACAACAACAACAGCAGCAACGAGGGAATTTAATTAGAAATGAATTAGCGTTATTAGCCATAGTGAAGTCAACATTTATGAATGGATTACATAACATACCAGTATATATAATACGTATGCCTATATGTACTTACTTTAAATTTTAAATATATATATATATATATGTATGTATGTTTAATCAATCAAAGGTCGGTATTGGTCAGTTGATGAACGTGTCATATTCCATTAGAAATGAAAGCTTCCATTTAATTGCGAATTGATGATAGCAATTATTAAAAGTAATTAAAAGCAGAATGTTTTGAAAATGCTTATACACCACCAGTAAAACAACACCACGTAACAACATTTTTATTTTTCGGTTTTTACTATTTTTTTCTTACATATTGGGCTTATGTAACAGATCGATTGGAGTTTGAAATTATTTTATACAAGATTTGATTCGTTAACCGAATTGCGGAAAACGTTCTTTGAATTACGCAATTACTAATACAATAGCATAATTAGAGTAAAAACGGATGTCATAAGCTCTTCTTCACAAATTGAGTTAAAGAAACAAGTCAACATTCGGTTCATATGTTACCTATACGTATATAGATGTACCCAAAAAACCAAGATCCATCGATTCTTAAGTTATATAAGTCATATTTTTCCAATAACGATAAACGGACAGATCAAATTTTCACTTTTCCAGTATTGGTAAGCCATTTATCGACAAAATTTTTCTTTGACAATTCTATTCACAGCACTATTCATATAGTTACAGAGGTTCGCTTCACTATAGTTTCTGGTTTTGTCTCATATATATTTTGCTTCTACATCGCTTTAACCTCTTTTAAAAATATTGAATAATTTGGACTTAAGTCTAACGTCGTCAAATAACAACTCTGAGCTGGCTAACTGACATCTTCAAGGTGGCTAGGGTGAAGGATGCAACGTGCTAAGTCCAAAAGTCCAAGTTTGTAATGCTGTAGTCCTCAGCGGTCAGACCTACCCAAATTGCCCCTCAGAAATCAGTTGCTCTGCCTCCAAACAAAATTTATGTCGCACATAACTCTCAATATATAAGAACGAAAGAGTAGTAAAGGAATAATATTTTTGTTGTTGCATAGTAACGTACACTTGTAAAGTTTTAAAGAATTGGCTATAATTCGCAAACGAATATAAATTGAGTAATTGGTTAATCCAAAAACAAGACGCACATAAATAGAATACTCATTAAAAGAGCCAACAATAGCAAAAGTGCAATTTCAAACAACAATGACATACAAAAACAACAATGTTTTTATACCAAAATTTAAAAGGCAAAGCGTAAGCAGATATAACATTTGTGAAATTAAAAACAAAAAATAAAATAAATAATATTAATAGAAAATATTTAAAGAAGTAAGCACATAGTTTATATAATCATATAAATAATTAGTGTTATAAATACATATATATAAATGAATATATTAATGTATGTGTGTAATATGCGCTTTAAGGCATACAGGTAGTCTCATTACATAAATATGCAATGTATTTCAAGTATTTATTATAAAAATTTATTTATTTTAATTGAAGTTAATAATTTGAAAAACTTGTTTTGAACATTTGAAATATTGTTGGATGATTGCAATTGTTTATTCATTTAGTAAATTCCGTCATGTAAATAATAACCAATTTATAATTATTATGGTCATATATAAGATATATTGCAGCAGTACACCATAAAGAAGTACACTTGTAACTTCTGTTGAAAGTGGGAAGTGAAATTTACTTCAAGTCTTCTTAATTCGTACTTGATTAGTTTAAATCGTTTACACACGAGTCTAAGTGCGTACATATGTATAAATAGATATTAATTACATATTTTTGTATGTAGATTTTCTTAGCATCACACCGTACTGGTATTATTATGATAGTTTAATTCTAGTTGTTGACTTATAATGTTACAATTACTATTCGATTTGGAAATTTTCAGCTTTACAAAATAGCAAACTGAGCTTCCCATAACTATACATATGCATACTCGTATGTGTATTTCGAAAGATTCTAAAGCGTAACATACTGTATGAAATATACTACAAGTTTTCTTTCCTTTTTTCTTTTATAACATTTCAGATCATATATTTTCTTTAGGGAATGGTCAAAATCAAGTTTTCATAAGAGTATGTGTGTTGTTTATGGTTTATAGAAGGATAATGTACTATTTTGGCGATTCTAAAACTTGACCGAGAAATCCGATCATGGAAGATATGTCAAATAATTTATTTGATGTCAATATTGTAATAGTGAAATTACTTTATAACTTTGTTTCGATTAAATTTTTCAAACAAGTGACAATCCTTCTCAATAATAACTCCAACGAAGTTTTTTCACAAAAGTATTTAATTTGCTGCGCATGTTCTATTAGTTTATATATCTTATCAATATTATTGAATTGAACCTTTTTATTAAGTGTGGTGACACTCTTCAAATAATATTTGGAATTGTAAGATTTTTTCAACCTCTATATCTATATTGTAGTTGAATTAAACTTTTAAAGAGGTGACAATCCTCCAAAATATTTTCAACTGTAAGCATTTTTATGCCTCTTCAATTTGATACCTATATTAATATATATAATATTAATATCCTTTGTCAATGTTTTCAAATAGGAAATATATTCTTCGAAATATATATCACTGATAGTAGCTCTCTCAAAACGTTTCGATTTGATGCATATTATGTAATATGTCGTTTGTCATTTATCGTGCCAATTCAACTGTATGTACAAATGTATAAATTTTAACAGGTGGCAACTCCTCCAAAACATATTTTCCACAGAAATGTATATTAAAACATTTCAGTTTGTGGCATTTCTTCATTTTATTAATATTTTTTTAACTTAACATTTTCAAACATGTGGCAACCTTCTGGTATTGTTGTATAAAAATTATTATATTGATGTTCAATTCAGTTTCCTGGCAAATGAAATCACTCGAAAAGATTTTTATTTTTTAAATGTAAGAATAGAATATATCGTTTAAACATGCAATCCACATAGAAAAAATAAAACTTGATTTCATCGATCCGCAATCTTCTGCCGAACACTGTTATATTTCAAAAGCAAGCAAGTCGCTTCAACTATTTGTAAAAATGTATTGCGAAAGTATTATGATTAGTTTAAATTTAAATCTGATTTCATTTACATATATACATACACACACATACATACAGTCCACTGTGGGTGCTACAGTTCTACAATTAGTGAAACGAAAGAAAAACAATTCTAGCAGATTTTATTGCTCAAAAGTATTAAATCAAATTGGATAGTGCTAGTATTATTGCATAATTTAACTAGGATTAATTTAATTTAGAGTTAATTTAATTTATTAACTTTAATTATTTTATGTACTTTGTGGTTGCATAATTAAACAATTATATAACATAAAGGTATTCGTTAAGTGCGATAATTAGCAAAAAATTACTTAAATATACTCATTAAAAATAAATTTTGCAATTGCAACCAAATAATTGGTGGATCGTTATTAAACTAAAAATCAAAAAAATTGTGCTTAGCAAAATTTATATGCCCAATACTTAAATAAATGCGATTTTTCGGAAAATTAAAATTAAATTAAAAGAATTAAAATTAATTGAAAAATTAAAATTAATTAAGAAATTAATTATATTTATTTAAGCACAATTTGGTGAAATTACTCAATTGTTGCATGTGCACAGTAAAATATTTTGTAATTTGTGTGTTTGTAAGTAAGGAGGAGATAGTTATATAATTATATTACTTGAGAGCACTTAGTTGAGTGAGAATTTTTTTCCGAAAATTTTGCAATAAAAAAATATAATTTTCGTTTTTTAATTTGCATGTCTATAACTCATCTATGTATGCATAACTATTTAAATATACTTATAATTACTTCAACTGTGTAATTAGCAAGCTTAATATTATAATATACGTAAATGTAAGTGCACACATACATACACGTACATATGTGTGTATATAATTAGATTATATACTCATAGTTGCGACAATTTTCAGTGACAGTGCCAAAGAGACGCAACAACAACCACTTGTATGAAATATAAAGTGCTTATGTACTCATTGTGTACTCAGAATGTACGGCAGTTAGAAATTAAAATTAAAATCATTATATATTATTATGGAAAAATGTTTAGTTAGAGATTTATATAAAAAGAGTTAGCGTTTGACTTGCAATGGAACTTTTAAATTCATAGGAATAATGCAAAGTAGCTTAGGACACACGACGCATACATGTGTACATACATATATAGAAATGGCATGCAACAAATCGGGAATAGAATTCAATAGAAATATAAAAATTGAGATTTAAATGAAAAATACACCCACTCACTGTAGTTACAGTAAGGTATAATATAATATAATATAATATAATATAAAATATTAATATATATCATTGTAAGTTTATAATTTAATATTTACGTTAAAATGTGTATTTTTTGTAGTTGTTTAATTAAACGATTGAAAAAATGTTGAAAATTGCATAAGCCAAATAAGAGAATATAACGACATTGCAAACATATATATTATATAAAATATGAAAAAATTTTAAATTTATTTAACTGTATATAATACATATATGCAAGTGTACGGTATATACAGTGACGTACAAAAGTATACAAACATACAAACATATGAATTTCTCTAAAATCTTTATTTTGAAGAACAAAACACCCTGTTGACACATTTTCTAGTTATAGTAAACTTGAAAATTCCCTTATTTAGCTTAAACACAGTTTCACTCTTTCACAAGTTTAATAATTTTCAGTCCAGTCTTTAAGGTACGTGGCAAAGGATTTTTATGGATAGGTCCTAAATGTCCATATGTTGTCGAGTGAACTTCATGGTAGTTTTCCAGTTTTTTTTTCAGGTTTTCTACTGTGGCAATTTTATTGCTTGATCTTCTTTGTACGCATGTTGAATAAATAGACTTTTAGGTGTTGTTAAAAAATCTCTAAAACGGCTGTACCCATTTTTTTTCTAACAGGTACTTTGGAAGTGTTTAAAAAGTGTTGTAAAAACATTATTACTGTACATACATGCATACATATGAACATATATTTGTGTTTATTGCGACCAGTATAAATTATTACAATTTCCCCGTAGTGATTTCTTCTGAGATTCCCTTGCTATAGGTTATCTAAACCTTGATTGTCGTCGAAGCCATCTAATGGTAGGTGCTAAAACGGCTGACCAATGTTTAACATGTTCATGTTTTTTTTTTCTTATTGATGATATTTTTTATACTAGGAGGCATGTTTTGTGACAGAACCATTGTTAAATTTAATTGTTCTCATCTTAACTGACTTTAATAACAGTAACTGCTTTACATATTTTAAACATGATCGTTAGAAAATAGAAGTAACGGTACTTTACGATTATCATAACACAACATACAAGCGCTATGTGGTGACCACATTTCTCTCAGTGTGTTGACAAAGGTCTAACAACGATATTTTAATAATAATTTATAATATAATTCGATAATTTTATAATTTTTTTTAGAAATTCACATTTCAAAATTTACTATAATTAGAAGAAGACCGCAAAAAAACTCTGTTAACTGTATAATTTTCTGTAAGATATTTTCGACTTTCAAAATAACGAAAATACTGCCTGCATTTATATTTTTGTTCGCCACTGTACATATGTTAGACATGCATGTATATATATGAAGACGTGTAAAACACTATATTAATATATATACGTATAGTTTAGTGAGAGCAAGTATTGTACTGTGCGCTGAAAGACATACTAATTTCGCGATAACCAAATGAAAACCTACAGAAAGCAGTGAGAAAATAGTTTTAAAGAAATGTATAAACATTTATACACATATATGCTACATACAGATAAACATGTATGCAGATAATCAAATAGCAGCACATACCTACATACACATACATACATAAGTAAAATAGACATAGGTGATATGCGCAAGCATTTCAGTGTTTAACAATAAAAACAAAAACAATATTTTCATCTGCATATATGTATATATAGACATACATATATATATATGTTTAGTTATGTATGGTATGTACTTTAAGCACATAAGAATTGTGAATGTGTGCACCTTTATTAGTTGCAACACACACACACACACTCATTCAAAATCTAACTGACCAAAAATTGCGAAAAGTTGCACTAAAAATTGAGAGGAATTTAATATGTGTCGCAAAAATTACCAAAAATCAATAGAACGGAAGTGATGGCAAACGAAAGTAAAACGAGGAAAACGAAAACTCACACACATATACATATAATATAAGTATGCATGTATTTTTAAAGTGCAAACGCAAAACTTTATAATTCACTAAGAAACACCGCTACAACAACAACAACAATTCGTGTTGTTGCAACAAATCACACAACCTTACATACATACATATATAAATTGGTTGCGAAAAACAAGAATGATGTTTGAAAACCACTTTTTATAGCAAAAAAGAAACCAACCAAAACAAAGTCATAAAACCAAAAATATATAAAATATGAAAAACAGAATAATATTAAAATTTAACAAAAAAAAACCCTTAACGTTAAAAAATGTAGAACTGTATTTTTCTGTATTAGCTTAAGTAAGAAACCTAATGGATTGGTGCAATTTAATTACTACACACCTTCAAGTGCATGTATGTATGCTTGTACTAATATATATTTCTAGCAATTTTATGATGTAACTTACACATTACCACACACATGCGCAGGTACATCCTTCGACGACAAATTGTACCAACACGTTGCGGTTGTGTTGCCTATCGGGCGTTTTGTTTGGATTTTCGATTTGGTACGAGCATAGTAAATAAAAATGTTGTAGCGTATAAAAAATATATAAAAATTATTTGAAATACACACACACATATAGTGCATATGTATATGAATGGATACTGGATACCAAAAATCGAAATTAATATATTAAATTATGATATTGAGATTTGAATTAAAATTGTATATTATTATTAGACATGTATATGCATATAGATATATAGACGTATACATATATATATAAATAAATATATAATACGACTGAGTAAATAACTCGTAAAAATTTCCAAAAGGTGTGTATTTCTTTCTGAGAATGCGATCAACTCTATGTGTCCGTACCATATAAAAGGTGTTCCCTTCGTACTTAGCCTACAACAGTAAAGCGAAAATTTTGTAAAAATTACTATTTATTTCCTAACGTAGCCTGCTTTTAGCTCGATGCGAGCTACGAGCTCGAATAGGCTGAAATTTTGACAGTAGTCGTCCGAGAGTAAATTACTCTTTTGCAATTGGCATTATGGGGCGGAGTGGCTAAGTACTTATCGGTTATTAATCACATCTCCTTTAACAGATCCGAGATAAGGAAAACGATACAAATTCCGGAGGATACTTTATTTAAAGGCTATAAAATAAGAATCCAATAGTGGGAAACATCTCCAAACACATAAAATATATTTCAAAACTTTAATTCCAAATGAAAGGTTGGGGCAGTCAAAAGTATGAGCATGAGTTTCCAACTTGTCCAAGACACGTCTGCATAAGACATTGTGATACAAAATACATATTTACAACCAAACGAACTATAATAGCATATTGATCTTATTAAGCTAAATATATAAATGTTTTCGTTATTTTTTTTTGTTTTATAAACCTAACCTAAAAGCAGCAAAAAAGTAAGGCAAACGAATGTCAATTGATCAACTCCTTTCGCATTGAGACATCAAGTGGTGGAATGGCATCGCGTGGAATAAGAAACGTCGACAAATTGAATAAATCCAAGAACACCTTATAACGATCACTGCCAATGCAAACCGTAAAAGAAACCATCGTTGATTAATCACATTTTGCTCAACGAAATGCAAACAAAGTCAAATTGATTTACCTCAGTGTGGAGCGCAAATACTGGTAACCCGAGGAGCCGCCTGTGCCCAATTGTTGTGAACCAATCATGCGTTGCACCATGATCACGTGATTGTCTGTAAACGATATGAGCCATACATATATGTATGTATATATTATATCGCATTCTATTTGCCTTACATCTCCACTTCGTAATTAGCGAATCGATGTCCATCAATAGCGTTAACATCTGATGCGGCTGACTGAAGCGCGGCTCGTCGCGGTAGAAGGTAATCATAATGGCGCCCTGCAGAGCTTTGTAGCTGAAGCGGCGATCGCCACGCGACACTAATGCCTCGTGCACATCACGATCGAAAATGCTGCGATAGACCTCACGTCGCTTCTCTATGTCCATAAGATGATAGTTGCGTGCCGCTTCGCTGGACTCTTGCTGCAAAGATGGCATATGCAATGCACGTCAAGTTACCTACATCTGTAAGATGTATTATGTATGTATTAAAACTTGACAAACTCACCATAGCGGTATGCACTTGCTCGGCTAAGAATTTCTCGACGCTCGCTTGAAACTTCGCCCAGAAATTAAAACCGTCTGTCTCCAGTCCCGGTGTACGTTCGAGCCATTTTTGTATTAAATCCAACATGGAGGGTTCACTTTCAGATTTTAGTATAGCTTCCATTGCGGCCGATTCATTGCCGAAAGCCTCCGAGTATTTTTGATTGTATTTAACGCGCTGTTCGGACTTGACGCCCAGCTTATTTTCTATCAGACGAAATTGTAAACTCTGAAAACCGGAAGCGGGAGCAAGATATGTGCGAAAATCCATGAAATCCAGCGGTGTCATGGTCTCCAATATGGGCACTTGATCGACGAGCAACTGTGCGCGGGAAAGAAGTGTATAGAAACGTATGCGTAATTATTATTTCAGATCGTGGAATTATAGTAATATTCACCTTGAGTATGAGTACTATGCGATTGAGACGTTTTAAAATTTCCAACGTTTTAGATTCCTCAAGATCCTCTATATTCAACATTTCACGTATGGAGTCGAGTTCAAAAATGATCTGCTTGAACCAAAGCTCATATGCTGAATGTATTTATATTGTATTTAAAGATGAGTTAAAATAAAATCTTTAACATAAGCACATAGACAATTAAATAGCGGAGCTCCAGTCTTTCCGAAAGTTTTGAAAAAGCATGTAATCCAATATGGTTTTGATTTAGGACAAACTACAGAGGCAACAACATCCAGACAAACTTCCCGAACTCCAGACTACTTTTGTGGTATAATTGAATGAATACGAGTTGCAACGCATAAATGCAGTTATTTTTTCGATCAGGAGGGAAGTGGAGAAGTGAATAAAGGAAGTATCATTGAATATTTAAAAAATTTCGAAAATCAATTGAAGAATATACGGTGCAGTTGATGCTTTTCCAATATATGTCATTCACACCTCTTTATATTTAGAGATTCTTTATAATTTTCCAATATGTGTTGTTAAGCTCAGTTAAAAAATTTCAATTTTAAAGAATTGTTGTATATGATATTTTGTTTAAGCCATGCGAGAAGGTATTTATGAAATATATGTGGATTCAAAATGGCGGCTACCGGTTTGCCCTTGAAACCCTATGTGAACTCCCTTGTATATATCCGACATATGGTGGAACTTAAATTTCTTAAGGCGACTCCGAAAGGCTCGTGAGTTCTCTGAGAAGCTGGGAAGAGAATTGGGGAATGGCTATTATAAATGGACTTCAGTGAGGAACGGATACAGTTTCTGTATAGAGATAATGTATACTTCTAGCAGCCATTCGAAATGCTTTCTTCTTGAACATATTCTTTAAAGTATATACTGCTGTTGTAATAATGAGAGATGATTTCTTTTGGATTAAGTATTACCGAGCAAGCATAAGTATCTGATATTAATATTCTTATGATCTTATAATTCATACTGCGAGTCATTTACTCCGAGCCCGCTAGTAAGAAATTTTCAACTGAGCTACAACAAGAAACTAAACATTATATTATTTTATTTTCATGTTTCAATAAAGACTACTTATTGTGGCAGTCATGCCATTTAATTATAAGTTCACGGATCTGAAAACTACTCGGCATGTGAGACCTTGAAATCTTAGATTTTTTTCTTTTTGGTTTATTACTACGCGAATATTTAAGACGCTTATTTCTCTATCTTTAGACCGTACATATTTATTTAGCAATTTAAATCAGCATCATTTTTGACATTAAACTCAAAACCATTCATTAAAATATACATACAATACATACGTACTTGCGTATGGACTCACTTACGCACAAGCAAATGAATTCATCACACAATCAAAAATTATAAACTATAATTTTATAAACTATACCTTTTTTCTTCGCGTATGAATTTATATATGAAACGATCTTTGGAGTTCAATACAACATTCACTACTAACCTTGATGGGTAACGATGAAGAGATGCTCATCGTGTACGGCCCGATTATCCACCACCGAGAGCATACGTTGAGCACTCAAAACTTGGTCCAGCATCAAATATTCGCCATAGATCATGCCTATCTCGGCACCCAGTGGAGTTGCAGTGTCATCATGCAATGAACTAACGGTGTATAAGAAATCAGATTAAAACAACGCGTATACTTTCAGGTTTAAAAAAAAAAATAAAAGTCTACACATAAAACAATAACAGAAGCAATGACAGGAAGAATGCAGTGATAACAAGACGCTGCTACGCACCCATTGCCAGCGTACGGACAAGCCATGCTCAATAAGATTTCCTATCGATCGCTAATCTGATTACAGCGCACACACGAACACAGTTATATAAATACACGCTGTTATCTTTTAAACTGCAAACAAACTGCTCTACTTAAAGCCACACAACGTAGATACCGCAATACCACCGGCGCTGAGCGCTAAAAGAAAACTGAATCCACTTCTCAGTTTTGATTCTAAATTCTTTGGATTCCTCGCTTTGTTTTGTGGCTTGATCGTCCAACAATTTTACTTTGGGATCAAATATCAAATCTACATACATGCCTTAGACTATACAACAACAAGATTATCTACACCAGTGGCAGTCGGCACAACAATGTCATAGCACAATTGTGCTGGCTTACATCACACGTACACTTACGCTCTGCCGTACAGTCGTTGTCGAGCCAGCGACGAAATAACATCGCGTGTAATCGGGCCGCTAAGGCAAATGTGCCCTCCGGCAAATTACTTATGAACATGAATGCTTTTTGATGTTATGAATGACCTTTATGGTGTTTTAAGTAATTTAAAGGCAATAAAGTTAAGGTTTTTAGAGTCCAATATATTCCTTTTTAATCGTAAAATATATAAGATGAAGATATAAGAAGTACAAAAATTCTTGTTTCACGAGGGAATGAAAAAAATTTAAGGTTACGTAGTTCTCACTGGGTCGTTTCTGTCTGTGTGTCTTTTCTTTCGTGCTCACTCACACAGTCACAGTTCCTCTTATGCCGACCACTGATCTACACCAATGTGTGTCTCTTATATGTTTGCATAAATGTATGCATGTAGAGAGAGCCGGCATGATGTCTTATCAATGCACCTTCGCTACGTTTTGTTCTCATTTAATATGACATAAGAAGCGTCTTACAATGTTGCAGCTGAAACTGTGTTTTTAGACTATGGCTTTGACTTAGCTCGACACGCTTAAGCATATATCGTAATACAGTCATATAGCGATAATCATACAGGGTGCTTGTTTAGAGATTGTCAGAAAAGAACAGATCTTATATTATATTAGTGGAACCACGAAAGTCCTTAGCAACTGGTAAGTACTGATATCTCAATTGGTAACCTCTTCATTAATATTGATTTGGATTACTGGCTATAATGATTTTTTGACGGTTGCTTTTCCAAGGTGGGGGTTTAATTAATTATTAAAGTTTTTCACTACTCAAGCTCTAGTTTCTAACTTTACTTACTTTATACTTTCTTCAAGATATCCTTTCTTTGAGATTTTTATATGAAAGACCAAAATTTGGCATGTCTTTGTGGCAACATAACTACCACTCCCTTTATCGTTCGGTCACCGGAATAGTCAGGTAAGATGACATCTTAAAATCTTCGAAGAACTGATGATATTTCAAGATATACTTTCCAGGAATGCATCGTTTACTCAAAAGTGGTTTCTCTTGTCAAGAATCCAGTGCTCATTCAACTTATCCGTCTTTGTATATATAATACTGCACGCTCTAAATCAATACCCTTTGCAATATTCAACTGAACAATTTTTTGAAAGGAATTTTTTTAGAAATTGTTGTAATAGGGTTTGAATTGATAATCAATTTTCGCCCACGCCCATTAAGATAGCGTTATTCTTTTGATAGTTTACATGTAAAATTGTTAAAAAAAAATTATCTAACCTAAAAATTATCTTCATTCTCATAGAGGTGAGCTGATGTGTGAAAATTATGGGGTACTGGTTCTTAAACTATAGTTCCCGAAAACTAAATAATTGCTGTCAAAACTGGAATTTTCATACATTCAAGGTGTTATAATCTGTGAGTTAGAGACAAGCTACATTCAAATTATCAGAGTACATCGGGACTTCGTTCATTTGTAATATGTTATTAAACTTTCTTTATTTAACTTCCTTTAATGAGGAATAAGCTAACAAATGAAAATATCTTGCCTTGTGCTTCTTTATCTTTTGATGACGAATATTTTTATTCGTGGTAGTTTAGAGTCGCTCCTTCGTAATTTCATCTGGGAATAGGAAATTCCGATACTTTTCAAACAGGTTTGAAACGGTGAGTAAGAGCTCTCATCGCCTCCCCATTTTTGCCGACTACTTTCTTAACAATGGAGAGGGTCTTTAAGATACTTTCGAAATTTTCCGTGACGTCGACACAGTAAGGTCCGTGTCGGTTTTAGTAACTCCATTGTTCCCCGCACAATATATATTCAAATATAAAAAGTTCAATGAAACATTAAAAATTTTATATTTATACTCTATAAGTATTTCCCATAACCAAACATACTGTTTGCTCTTCTGCAGCCAACTGCAATGTTAATTAATCGGCACAGCTTGTCGGTAGTAGCCTTCAAAACTTTTCAACACTTTGAGTGGTCAGTGGTCTTCTCGGTATTTGAAATGCCGAAAAGTGGCCACTTAAACTTTTATTATTTTACTTTCAGTGGGTTGGGAAAATTTACGTTCCACTCGAGTGGAAAATGGCACACGCATACAAATACATACAAAGGCTGCCTTGTGCTTTGTATTTAAAAATATCCCAATCAAGATAGTAAATGGATGCTACGGCTGAGTTATGTGTGAATATGTGTGTGTATGTGTGTGTGAAAGGGTGCTGAGTTTTTCTGCTAACGCAACGGCGAAAGCTCGAAGCTCAAGCTCAAAGCTCAAGTACGTATGTGTAAATATATTACATACATACAACGGTGTGATTACAGTAACTGTTAGCAACATCGCTGCCGTTTACCTACAGTGTAATGAAATATCACGGAAGCATTACACAGACTGCAAGCACACATAAATGCATACACACACTTAATAACTTATCATGTGTATATATATATATACACATATATAAATGTATGTATATGTATGTGTATATACAAGTGTGGAGCCTAAAACGTCGCAACTCGCATACGACATGTTGGTTGCAGCGAATATAACTGTTTTGTTCGACTTTCACTTGTTCGGCGCGCATCGTGTTCGTGTGTGTCGATGTCGGTAACGGCGAATAACGGCATCTCAATGCAAATAGCTTTAAACGAGCAGCAGCAGCTCGCGAAAACAGTCAGTTTCTTTTTAAGCTTCGCCCCAATTGGATGTTTACGAAAGGACTTGATCCATTGGCTGGGTATTTAGCGCGCGCGTTTCAAATATAATATTAAAATAATAAAGGATACACATGGATATAATATAAACTGGAAAAAACTTAGAAAAATAATTAACTGAAATAAAGTGTAAAGCCTTACATTGCACTTGTGAATCAGTGTGTGTGTGTGTGTGTGTGTATGTGTGTGTGTGCTTTTCGCAATGCAGCCGCTTTAGCGTCCATTTTTTCAAAGGCTCACATTTCTCAAAGCCTCTACAGCCACCCGCATTTGCTCCTTGGAATGCCTTACTGCTTACTTACATGCTTATTTACTTGTATGCAAAGACATTTGTATTTGTGTGCACTTCTTAGGAAATTTCATGTGATTTAATACCCTCATTGTTGCCTTTATTGCAATCACACGCCAGCAATAAACTCGCATTCCAGTTGACATTTCGTTAATTTAGCGCACGCTGTAAATATTTGGTGTAAAAGAAGGGAAAAAATCAAAGTCAAATCGCAAAGAACACTGAGTACAAATATTAAATGAGCGAATAACATTAAAACCAATAACAAAAACGCTCATTGCGGCAAGTGAAAGATATCAGGGTCACGCATTGGTGAGAAAAAGTGAGCAGGCATGCAGGCAGGTCCTTAAAAAACAATGTAGGGAAAGTACTCAACGTATATTGCACAGAAATATGGACAAATTTACATATGTACATATATAATTCCATTTATATATTTTATATAATTAAAGTATATTTTAATTTTCAGTTTAGTGACAAAACACTAAATATTAACCAAACGCTTTGAGCCTAGAAAATATATAAATATAATATATATGTAGTTAAATAAATAACTGTACATTTGTACATTCCTAGGCAATGAAAGAGTAAAAGTGTGTTAGAAAAAAATCAATTATATATATATTTTTTAATGAAGCGCGTGCGGCACGCATATCCTTACAGCTACCGAAACTGTTGGACAGCTAGCAGGAAGAAAAAATGTCAATACTGTTTACTAGTCAATGGGAAAGTTGACTGATTGATAGTTAAATATAGACCTACAGGCTGAGCCATCAATGTATTGCAATCGCAGTCTCAAAAAAGTACTTGCTTTTTTGCTATTATTTGAGCAACTAGTCAGCTGTAAATAATTCTGTAGCTGTAATAAATAGCTGTAACTGTTCATACATTTATTGCATAAAATAAAATATTCCAGCCCACACTATATAATATGGATGAGGTTGGGGTTTGAAATGACAAACGTTTTCATTTTTTGTATATTTTTTTTGACTGCCATAGAATTTGACGTAGTGAAAACTCGCCTAATAAAGAAATTGTAAGAGCCTTTTATGAGTTAAGCTGTAATCCACAAAGTGTAAGGTTTGACATTATTTCTCACTGCCTTTAATTGTATAGAAACAGTGAAAAAATAGGTAATTTTATGTTCATGTAACACCACTCTCGAAATGATGGGGAATTTGATTGCAATAATGTCAAAATTCTGACAAGACTTTGTCAATTAACCGAAATTCTTCTATTTATAGAAAATATATACCATTATACTTATCTTTTTTGAATGTTTCAAAGAATTGGATATTTTTGGAATCTCCGAATTAATATTACTAGTATTATTTTGACTAATGTAAAGACACCGAGAAGCAGACATTTCAATTACACAATTAAACCAAACCATAAATTAATTTAAATTGACAATTTGGTCAGTTAAAACACCGGTCCTTTGTGATGTCAAAACTTATTAGGCATAGATATAGAGATGGGTATAGCCCTGGAGTATAAGATCAGGACGTAGTGCTTTCAATCATTCATGAATTGCCAAAATGTCTTCCAAAATTGTTTCAATCTCAATCTGTCGAAAGTTTAAGAGTCGAGGAGAAAACGTCGAATTATTTCTATCTCGTCCTCTCCCAGATAACTTTGACAATTGATCTCTCTCGAACATTGTAGCATACAAAAAACAATAACTTCATAAAATACAAACATTTGATAGAAGTATACAGATTAATGTAAAAGCTGCAGAGTTAGCATATGCTATGTCCGTAGAGGAACATTTCAGGTTTTGGTAGAACAACAGTATGAGACGGATCCCAATATTACTTTGAGAATATATTGAAGATTAACAAAATAAAACGACAACTGAACAAAATCGAATTAGATTGCATCGCAGGGCTAAGCATAAGTTATTTACCCTTGAGTTGCCAACTTCAGACGCCAGATAAGATAGATTAGGCATTGAGAATGATTAACGATGAAATATTAGATTGTTCTGTTCACGAGTGTCTCCTCATAATCCAATTCCGGAGTAATATTATTTTCGATAGCGCTTCACGATCTCAGCCTCTAAAAATTTTATAAATTAAGAAGTAAAAATATAAAGCTTTCGATTGTCAATGGTGAATAGATATCGAATGTATTGGATTTCATGGAGAACTGGAGAAGCCAGTACTTATGGCTGAACTATATGACCTCTTGCAGTCAGTTGTCTTATCAACATCACCAACTAACCACCATTTTATTTGTTTATTTAGAATATTAGTTGGCTCCTTTCATCATTATTATTCTTATTATTATTCTCTTGCAGTCAGTTGTCTAATCAACATCACCAACTAACCACCATTTTATTTGTTTATTTAGTATATTAGTTGGCTCCTTTCTTCATTATCTCTTAATCCTCGTGTTATGTCACAAATAATTTCATCTGAATTCGCACTGTTCTACTCATGCCGCTGTGTCTGCGGTGACATTGGCAAACGAATAAAAATTGTTTATAGGTAGGCTTTAGAGACACCACTGCAACATAACCACAAAATTTACGTTGCATTTGTTGCAACTCAGTTTCCGATTGCGCCAGCAGAAGAAATGCCAAAACGTGTTACACATAATACATAGATATATACTTATGTATATGCATGTGTATATATCCTTTACAAATGTATGTATGTATATAAAAGTCGGAGTCTGTGGCACATTGGCTCCATTGAATTTCTACCAGCCAAAACCAAAACAACAAGTACAGCAAAAGCACCACAAATGCACAGTTACTTTTGAAAAGTAAATAACTGCAAATAAAAAATTGCAACGAAAACAAAAACAAACATTCTAACGGTCAGTGAATATCAATGTGGATCAATGCCAAGTATAAGAAAAGCGAAAATAAAAAAATACGAAGAAGCGAGAGAGAATGAACAGAAAGGGAACTAAACTAAAGTAACAAATAAAGAACAATTTGTATGGCAATAATGTCTGTCGCATTGTTGTCGCACATAATTTATAGAAATTGAAGAATTTAATGTTTTTAGGAAGTTGTGCGGGTGGCGGCATGTGCATAAAATCAACACAAAGACCGACAAACACACATACACACATACCCAGCAGTGACAACGACAGCTGAAGCAGCAACCATAGTGGAGCCATCGTACGCCCAGTCACACCTCAGCGCCGTTTAAAAAGCTGCGCGAGCCAAAGCGACACATCGACAGTGTCATCAGGACCGATTAATGCCACGCATAACAAGCACACATGGTGTAATTCAATGTGATTTAGTGTGATTTAAATTGACACTTGCGCGAAATAATTGCGCAATCTATAAAGTGTGCCACTTGAAAATTTAAATTAAGAAAAGTTGAGAAAAAAATTCAATTATATACAAAGAATTTCGTGCTAATACCCCTCACTGTGATATAACTTTTGCAGCAGAATATAACCTATAACAAAAACTCAACATAAATACATACCAACTACTTTTAGTACCTTAATAATATAATAAACGCGTCACTTTATGCGCACCCACACAAGTATATACATACATATGTCTATATATGTATATAAAAGAGGAAAGTGACATTCACTCGAGTTTTATGCGCAATTTGCCGTTTGATTATCTCACACAAACTCACAACCACACATAAAAGCACCTTGTTCAGCTCCGTGTGACAATAGCAACAAAAGCGGTAATAGAATAGAATAGCAACAAATTTCCATATTAAACGCCGCCAGTGTAAGTCGGTTTTAAGTGGCGCCCCCAGCTATCAGCGGCAGCGTCCAGTGTCGTTGAGCGCAAGTGAGCAAGCACTTCACTACACTCCACACGCCGAGGAGTCGCAAAACTTGTTGCCGGCAACTGGCAATGGGGATAAGAAAGATGGAGACGCTACACAAATCGATGTTCGTGCTACTCTTCACTCTATGCCTTACATTAAGCGGTAATTATGACGAGATTTTTAATTACATAATGCATTGTTTAAAGTAATCGTTAAAATTGTATTGTAAGTTAGAAGCCGTGGGATTGTCTTTGAATGCTAAATTTTTGATTATATGCAAATATATATATATCCACATATATAAATGAAATAAGCTGGTCATATGAAATACTCAACTTTAATTGCCCTTCACTATCAGGATATTCCATATGCGTATAGATAAATTATTGTACGAAGTTCTCTAAAACTTTCTACAAGTTTCTTCTAGGAATTTATTGCACAAGCTTTTGTTCAGTATGCCATCTGCGGGGCTATTAAAGAGGTTCTTAGGCTAAATAATTTCAATTAAAGAGGCGATTATTGTGCCTAGTATAGTTTGTAATAGAAAATTTTTCGTAATAATTGACTATGTGTCTGTTATATATGTGGTTTTAATGCTAGATATATATAATATGCATATTCGGTCCACTATCAAAGATAAGTTGCATAGGAATTTCAGTTAGCTAAATATTTTTCCCAGATAGTTAGTAGGATTATTATAAAAATTTTTAAACTTTTTTGAACTAACATAAATATATAGCATGTACATAAATGACGCGTCTTTATTGAAACCACTAACCACTAACCACCACTCCTTCCACTGGCTTAATTTTGCAACACCTCAGTTGTCATTCATATGCTTTTTAACGTACCTTCAATATCTTCAATATCTTCTTATAAACTTCCTCACAGTACCTAGGTATTAATAAAATCTTTAGATATTCTTGACTCCTCTTTCCTGTGTTCTTTTTGGGTTTCATAAATGGCTCCTCTTTCATTTGCTATATATTTATTGAGCAACTTTAAGCAGCACACCATTGCGATTTAATATCTCGATTTGGATTTTGAAATAATTTCACTGGAAATTAAAGAAAATGTTATTATTCTTGATTAAAATGGCTTCAGGCTCTAATCTTATGCAACGGAACTACAGCCACACCGATACTTTATTAGATCACAGCTTGAAGCCTAAAGCCTAAGTAAAGTTGCCACTCTTTTTATGTATATTAATCAAAATTTGACAGATATCGAACTCAAGCATGCAAAGCAAACTTATATCAGGCCAGCAACTTCAGTATTAATTACAAAACTTCACTACGGTGTACTAGTTAGCGTAGGTAAAAATGTTCCACAGGGCGTATGAGTAACCTTCGCACATAACTGAAATTGCAAATGAAAATACTGAATTCAGTTAAAGCATTAAAAGGCTTAAATTTTTATTGCAAAATCCAATCTAACAGTAAATTGAAATAACTATAGAATATAGACGCACTTTTTTAATCTTTTCTGAAGTATACATTTAATAGTAATTTAATTTCTCAATAAAAGTATTGGATTTAATTTTGTTTAAACTTACTTTCTCATTTCACTGAGTTTATTAGAGCACAAATCAAAGCACTTAAAGGGTATATAAAGCAGGCCTCATCAATATTTTAAAGCTACGGAGATAGAATACTTAATAACAGCATTGACCTTATCATAAAATTTCGACTCTGATTTTCGACTCTGATTTGGACAGTTTGGATGAATATATGGTGAATAACATATACATACATACATTGAAACCGAAATTGTTTCGCAATCTAAGTGTCAGTGCTGAAGCCAATTTCGTAACTCCGTAAGGGCACGTCTGCTCAACCGGCACTGCATTCATATTTCATTTATGCCGGCACAGCACACTCTCACATGATTGTTTTTATTGTAGTAGTACTTCTTGTATGACTAGGAATTTTTGTTGCTAACATTGAAAAATGCTAAAACCAAAAAAATTGGAACAACAAAAATATTGAAAATCAGAATTACACGGCCATGACTCTCGTGCAACATCGTACCTAACATGCAACGGAAAATTCGATGCAATTGCAACTGACAAGGTAGCCTGATTGCTTGCGAATGTCGACGATATATGTGAACATACATACGCACTTGAATATAACTCTAGGAGTTCGTAGTACCTACTAGTATATATAAAAATACAAAAAGTTGACGGAAATTTTTTATAGTACAGAAAACTATAAGATTTCTAGATTCTATAAAGTCAAAATTGGCATTTTATATTCTCAATATATACAGACAGATTCATTTATGTATCAGTATATAAATATGCAATCACTAGTTTTTAGCACTCAAAGGAGAAAGGAAAAACATGATGCTAACATTTTGCAAATATTTTTTTAATATACTACAACGGTAAATTTTGATAAAAATTGGATTAATTTTGACACGGAAGATGTTCGCCTTCAATTAAAACTCAAAATGTGTTTGGACATGAAATTTTTTGATAAGTAAATTAAAAAGAAAGAAGATTTTGAGGAAACAACTTACTTGAAATAGATTGAGGAAATTTCGAAAGAAAAACCTGGATAATGATTAACTGTGAAAAGAAAGTTTTGGCAGTAATCGATATAGATTTTGCCAAAATGGTATTGAGCCGAGTTTGTTTCGTTTTATTAATTTTGAAAGTAAAGATGAGGACAATTTTTTCATTGAGAAGTTGAACACCGGTTATTTTGCGGGAGAAATAAATTAAGAATTTGGAAGAGAAAATGAGAATGGAATGAGAAGATGATCTTTCGATCGTGAAATATTCTCTTCTTCAATTATGTTGATTTGCAAAAAAAGCCCTCCAGCAGAAGTCAAATTCCATTCCAAACCAATGGATTGAGAGCTTGCTAGAGGGGTTGAAACTTTAACTCTCTTAAAAAACTTAAGCACCTTTGCACCACTCATTAAGTTTATTAATCAATTATAATTGAAGCATTTCTCTTCTCAAACCTGGAGAAAATGTTGCAAAATCATAAAAGTTGCTTAGATTTCGATGCACTAGTTGTGAACACTTAAATGGTCTTAACTACTAGTTCATAGGTTATGAATTTATAACACTGACATTAAGCAATTAAAATAAATACGATAATTTCTGCTTAAATTGTAATAAAATCATCGACTAGAACAGGTGAACCTCCTCGTGTAAGTCACTTTTATGGCTTTTTGGAGGCCACATAAAACCATGGAGTCCTTTATATGCATCATAACATGCCACTTAATAATAAAAGTTTGCTAATGATACTCATATCTGAGCTCTTATAATGAATAGTCGTATGAAAATCGCGTGCCGCACTACATATTTTAATATGGTAATTGTTTGAGAGAAAAGAATAATTACAAAATTGCACACTGTTACTAAAATTATAGTTATTGTCGGTTGCTATTGCTATTGTCGGGATGGAATTTTAAATAAGTTTTCACAGACATGGCAGCTATCTTCCATTTCTCACCCATAAATAAAGCATTCATTTAAATAAATGACAACGACAACAAGCGGGCACAAATACATTCAAACATTCTAAATATACGCTTTTGCTCTATTGCCGTGAAATCCAAAAGAAAAGCTGTAAAGGTTTTATATTTCGTTGCGGTACTCGAAATTAGTGACTAGTTTTAGACTACCTCATTATTGACTAGAACTTTAAGTATCTAGCACTTTAACTGTATTGTGATTGGTTTGAGTGCACAAGATTTAGGTATGTGCATAGCACTTAATTTTGATACAATTGTTATTCTTGACTTGATTTCTTGATTTATTACTGGCCACTTTATTCCAAATTCCATAGGAAAACGTACACAGAATAACATACTTTTCTCAGTGAGGTCTGTATTTGTAGATATTCTGACCAAATAAAAGCTTGAACACAACTATGATATCGTGATGGTGGCAGTGCTTTTAGTAAGATTTCAAGCACTCCTAGAAGGCATCTTTGCTCGCGTCACCCATCCCTTTCTTTGGAATAAGGGTTCAAATTAGTGAAATCTTAAAGAATGTTGCTCTACTAATTCAGTTTGGAAGCATTTATTCATCGGGTCTACAACAAATTTGGTCCTACTACAAATTTGATCTCTCTTAGATGACCTCTATAGAAGTAACTTGAACTTCGTATGGCTTAATTTTAACGCATTTCTTAGCTGGCTGTCTTCCGAGCGGCATCAACCAGCAAGACAAATGCTTTTTTTCCATCTAGGGCCTTGGAAAAGAGTAGTTTTTTCGTTTGCAATGATCGTTATGAAAAATAATATAAGAAGTCTGATCCGTGGCAAAGGGTTTTTTTTCATCGAAGGTATATTTTCGTTTGAGAATGCCAAGCCGGAATACTTGTATTTGTGCACATATCGAGGTGGTAAGCGGTAAGACAGAGCAATACGCCAGGGATTCGCGTTTCTTTGCGAGCATACGCTGGCGCCTACATTGGATGCTTAATCCGGATCCAGTTCCGCACCCTTAATAATGACTCCACTTAACTTTAATATCTCTCAACGGCGATTCAAGGCCTCGAACGGATTAGTTATGGCATCTCAGCCACTATTTACTACTGTCAAACGCTACTAGTATTGGCAGTACTAGTAGCAAATTATTACCACGTACTATAAATTACCATCTACACTATACTATATAGCCGCGTACCGTTTCAATAGTTTAAATCTGGCACATTTTTTAACACATGCATTTTGTTTTTATACATAGAAACATTTATACATAAATAAATACTAATCTGTGTGCCTTTCAACTTGGAAATCGTTTAGCTTATTTAATATTCTTGACAATGGTGGGACTTGCGGTCGATGCAGATGGCGAGGTGATAAGAGACTACCTTGCCACAGTGTCTCCAGTGGCATTAGCGCATATGAATTATGCACTCATACCTTTGTCGTGCTCATGGATGTACACATGTATGTGTCTTATATACTAAGTATACATACAAGTAAACATATAAAGCTTGGCACTTATGTATTTGTACTTGAAATATTACAGAATAAATAGTTTTCTTGACAATGAGTGCACTCATAAAAATGTTGCCATTTTCATGCATAGTTACCTAGTAGGAAAACGCGAACAAAGGTTTGAAAAATCCATGGTTTAGAAATTAGGAAAATTTCTTCAAGTCAGACTATTCTATATACCCTAAAAAGACCTATATACCCTATATATACCTAAAAATAATTTTTTTCTTAGTGTAATAAAAATGAGCAATGTTGGCGCGCTGTGGTGTTTATTTAACCAGTCGGTTAAATACGTCGCCAGTGATAGCCGAAGGACATAATATACTAGATCATCGTTTCTATTCGGCATCTGCCGAGTTCGGAATTATAGCGATATAGATATAGAATATCAACTGATACTTCATAGCATAAAAAAATGATAAATTTCAGAATTCCACTTAGTGCTTTAGAGCCAAATAACTTTCCTGCAGGACTTGCTTAGGTCGTAGGTGGTAAAACTAGGGCTATATTTACACTTTGAATTTTTAAGAGCCAAATTAAATTGGAAGAAGTTAAGTTTATTCAAGAATTGCTCTATCATGACATTCTAAGTACGCTGTAAGTAGCGACAGTATTTAGAAAATATCGACTACCGTTAACTAGAACAGTAGCAGCAGTTAAAACAACATAAGTAGAAATATTTAAGCCATATTTGAGGCAGTTGATAAGAGTAGAGAACAAGTGGATTGCGAATTGTTTAATTACAAATATTTTTACCTACCAAGAACCTCTTCCTAGCATATACATATATATATATATATATACATGAATCAGCTCTATGCACTGAGAAATCGTTTGCTTTGTCTTCTTTCCACACAAAATCCCGTTAAATCACACCGTTTCTGAGCCTTCTAAGTAAATATGTATGTCTATGTAAGCGACCAAGTGCCATTGATTGCTATCGCCTCTTCTACATTGGCATTCGCTTATATATAAATGTCTCGGAGGGCTCAAGTGTCTAAGCAAATCTTCGTCAATTGCCATTTGTCGATTGTCGATTGTCGTTTGGTGTCAATTCTCTGTGTGTGTCTAAATATTGCATAGTAAATCGCTTAGCTTCCTATTGTCTGCGGTCAATCAATGGTTAAATATGCATTGACACCCCGGCATTGTCGGCGGTGGGCATAAAGTGAGAAGACAATAGGCAAGCTCATGCGGCGCAAATAATAAAATGTTACACTTCGGAGCGCTTAAATACAAATATAAATCGATTAATTGAATTTACGTACACACAATCGCAATCTTCTTGGCGCAAATTAATTGTGTAGGCTGGTGTTGACAGCTGGAAAGGCTTATATTTTCAGCGTGAGAAAACTGATGAAGAATTATACATATTAACTATTAGTGACGCATTTAGAAAAAATTATCGACAATGATCTTCCGTCTGTGGAAATGCTCCTTTTTACAAACAAGTTCCCTTTGAGAGCAGCATGAGATTTTTAGATAACATTCTCAGGGCTTCCAAATGACTTTTAAATTTCGGTGGAGTCTCTCCAATATATTGTATTATGCATTAAGAACCCGATATAGATATGTTGAAAATTAAAATAATTATTAATAAATAAGTAAAGGCTAAGTTAGGGTGCAATCCTCTTATACGGCTAGGGGAAGTCTATACCGATTTTATAAACTTTTTATTATCAGCAAAATATGCTTACTTAATTTCATTAAGGTTTTGACATATATTGACTCATATTTTGGATATAAAGACAGCTGCAAATACAGAAATCTTTATATTTGTTATATGGGGGCTAGAAAAGCCGTTTTCGGCAAGAAATTTTTTCACTAAATTTGGCCGATTTATCTTCAGTAGCTTGCGTTGTTGTTCGGAAAGTCATTTCGTTTTTTCCCGCCAGAGGACTTAATTACGTTTTTTCGAAACTAACTTCACACTTAAGCCCCATAACCATTATATGTCATGAGAGCTGATATTGCAAGGCTTGTGTGTGAAAAAGTTCTATTAATTCTACCCAGTAGTTTTTGGTTGGTGCCTTTTTAAATATGGAGAGCAATAAGCAGCATTTTCGTCATATTTTACTTTTTAACTTCAGAAAAGGTAAAAATGCTGTCCAAGCGAGAAAAAAATTGACGGATGTGTATGGAGAAGGCGTGTTAACAGTACGCCAATGCCAGAACTGGTTTGCAAAATTTCGATCCGGCAATTTTGATGTCGAAGATGCACCACGGTCTGGAAGGCCGGTCGAAGCTGACAAAGATGCGATAAAGGCATTAGTTGATGCAAATCGGCGAATCACCACACGAGAGATCGGTGAGAGGTTAAATTTGTCGAATTCAACTGTTTATGGCCATTTGAAAGGCATTATACGAAAACTGTCTTTCATGTTCCCCAAAAAAAACGAAATGACTTTCCGAACAACCCAATACATTAAGGCTATCGAAGGGTGGATTTCCGCCCACTTTTCCCTACTATGATTGTCTGTACCAAATCTAAGTTTTATAGCTTAACTTCAGACTTTCTGATATTACTACAAGCATTCACGTGGCAAGAATCTTCGCTTAAATATTGTATGTTGAATATTATTACTTATAATAATTTTATATATTAAGGATGTGTTGTATCCCATACAAATACTCTCTTACTTTACTGGCATCTACCTACAGTTCAAAGATACAGGGTCGTTGAGCAGTTTCTGGCAGGCGTACTTGTTATATAACCTTAAAATTGGTAAAAGTCGAGAATTAAAAGAACTAAACTCATTACAATACACAAATTATACATTCTGTGTATATTCATTTGATATTTCGGGTAAAAAGAAATATTATTTGATTAGTATTAAAAGTTGGATTACAACTTTATATAGTACCTTCTTACTATAATAAGCAAATATTAATCTTCTCTGAAAACAATATTGGTAAAGTTCGTATTTTATTGAGGAAATTTTCATTACTGAACTAAAGAATAAAACCTCGATTTACCTTCTGCATTGAATTTTCTACTCGTATTGAATTTTGTACCAAAAATATGTAAAAAAAAATTATTAAAGAGTATTGCAGACAAAGTCCGCGACCACTAGGGTCTAAAAAAAATTTTTTAAATTCGAATTATATTTTATTTATTTTTCACTTGAGTATTAAATTATGTATATATGTATACATATATTACTACAGTAGAAAATTTTTATGAGTTTTTTTAAGGTTAAAATAATGACATTAGCATAAAATGCTTTAATTAATTTAACTAATTTCACTTAAGAAATTCGTCATATTTTTCCACATTTTTGCAAAACTTTTAATTTCATTATTCTCTCTTCGCCAAATGTTCGAATTTCGGTAGTGAGATACCGTGCACTCACCTTATACATGCATATACATACATACTCATACATATAACATATAAATAACGATGCATAAGTAAAGCATTTTACTGCAACACGACATTCATCTCACGCTTTTGATGGGTCGTGTGTATGCCTCAATAGCTGAAAACGACCGCGGCTGACATAGTAACAGCTGACACTACATAATTTCACCGTAAACTTATTTCCTTTGCCACCTCGCAGGAGCGGCAGCAGCCTCATGCCGCTTAGTATGTATCTTTGCCTACTTTTAGGAGCAATACATGAGTTTTTTTAATTTTTTTTGCTTCGAGACACGCCATCATCTGTCAGCAAACCCACGTCAACTTATGGAACTAATACATACATACATACGTACATATGCGCATATGCTTATATTTATCTATAACGGTACATGGGAGTAAGAGTGACTAGATGAGTGCTCTCATATGTGCTGAGTCAAGCTACTAAAATTGCGCTGTGCTGCGCCGCGCTGTCGCTCAACTGACAAAGAGTTCGCGGTTTTAATTATTCAAAAGCCTTAAGAATGAGACGAAGAAAGTAGGTAACCCAAACAGTGGAAAAAATAAGGGCTCAACTTAGCGTTACCATACACAGGCACATATTATTTAAGGTGGTGCATGTACTATTTTGTTCTGTATTTCCGCGAGAAGAAGCAATTACTCAAGCACCCATAGTGCCTATATGTAGTCGCATATGCTTGGTAGCAGTTGAGTAGCAAAGGAGAAAGCAAAGGAGGAAAGCAGAAATTGAGAAATTTCGAAAAAAAAAATGTGAAAATAGTTTAAATTTAAGTACAGCAGGTATTTGAACACGATAATTATTCAACCCAGAATTCTAGAGAAATACAAAATTTACAAATTTATACCAGTTTTATGATACCCACAAATTCCACTAAAGCAATCGTGGGACTTTTTAATTTATAATTAACTTTCATTCAGCTGATTTTATTTCCTTTTTTATTTCGAGGCGTCTCTAGTAGTACAGTAACGATTGCAATGATACCAATGGAGTGAAAGGAAAGTGAATTCTTTTCGCATCTTTTCAAGTGCTCCATCAAATTTGTTATTTCTATCTGTCTCTTTTCTTGTGCTTCCCGATTAGTTCTTAAGATTATGCCGACCTACTAAATTAGCCATTATTTGTCATTAGCCATCCAGAAAGTACGTCAAAGTTCTTTTTAGTTAGTTTTGAAACCGTCTTATAACCGACAAAATATTTTAAGGTCACTCTTTCTTCCAGTAAACATATTGGTTTTCTTCCCGTTGGGTATTTTTTGGGTTGGGATACCAAAAATATATTTCTCAGATGTAAAAATTCGAGATTTAATACTAATTATTTCCCACTGACTGCACAAGAATGTTTTATTTAACCTTATTACCTCTCAATTTAGTTATTTGAACCCTATTAAGACATAAGCAAGCTCCAGAAGACTACGCTAAGTTAGATTAGTTGTGACTGATATCCGATCGAGGATCCGACTTAGACAGATTCATACATCTTCTTAACGATGTGGTAGGAATAAAGGAAACTATTTAGTCTTACTGGATGCCCAGTAAGAAATCGTTCTTCTATAGAAATTCTCTTTAAACTATATATTGGGCTATAATAATAGAGCGACCGCATAAGTACTGGCGATTGCTTAGTATCGCTTAACTTCGTGAGGTCAAGAGGACCATAAGAACTCAGCATGAGGGCAACTCATGCCTTCCTTCAACCTCCAGGTTGCTAATAATGAAATGAGATTGCGCTTCCTGATCACAAAATCCTTCAGCCGTTTGAGCGCGGCTTGGAACTTGTAGAACCCTCCTTTCATCGGATGAAAACAAGGCGCAAGTCATAAATACTCCCAAAGGATTGATGCATTTTAAATGGAGCTTTTCATGCCAGATTGATGCTCGGTAGTTTGACACTGTCGCCCCTAGCCGCATTTGAAGTCACAACTCATCGAACAGCTACTCAGTTGCAGCAACCGTTCAAAGCTAAAAGCCCCAGAAATGCATCTGGTCTTTAAAAAAAATTTAGTTAAAATTTGCACAGCGTCAATCAATAACATAAACGCCTGTCTGTTCCATTTAGGTGTTTGGAAGAAGTGAAATCAAGCATGCACCAACTGCAGCACTAACTAACCGAGTAACCGCGACCTATGCGCCATCCAATTTGGCACACATTCGGAGGCATGCTGGCGGCGCTGAGGGCGGCAGAAGGTGCAGGCGACTGGCAGACGCCAACATCAGCACCAACTAGACGACACTATGCCATGAGCAGGGCAAAAGCAGCAGAGGTGATGCATGCAACACCAGCAAAATCTCGCGCAACAACAACAACAAGCACTCTAATGACACAACTGAGCGAAGCTGAGACAAGCCAACGGGTGACTACGTAAAACATCACCTTCACCGCGGGCAAATATGTACGCATGTAATTGAACGTGTGAGCGGACAAATGGACGGGTGGTGTGCACGGCTGCGCCACCATTTCGCATTAAACCCTTCCCCCAACTAATTTGCGCCAACAACACCAGCACCAGCACTTGGATGCAAGCGAACGCATAACATCTCGTCGGCTGCATGCGGCTATTTATTGGTTGGTCGGCAAACACCAAGCCATAAAGAAGGAAAAACAATGAAAAACAACAAAAACCAACAAAGTAAAACTGAAAAAGTTGCAATCAAACAAAGTTCGAGCCGCCGTCGGTCGAGGGCGAAAATTCGTTTTTCGCCGCGTTTGCGCAATGCCTCGTGTGTGTGTGGTGAGCGTTCGCTTCGAGTGAGCCAGAGAGTGTCAGGTCTGCCGCTTGACACATCCTTCCTGCTCCTGGTTTCACCCCGAAGTCGAAAACAAACACGTGCAAGGCGTCTAATTCGCAACGGAAATGCATTTGCCTCCCATAAACAAGTGCAGATAATGGCTTTTAGTTCCATTCATGTGTGTGTGTGTGTGTGTATGTGTGTGTGTATTGCTCATGGTGATGGTGTTTGTGTTTGTGTTTGTTTATGCATTGGAAAAACCTCTGCTAAGGATACTTTTCGCTCATTCAATGTGTTCACCCAATTTTCGCTTGCTGATTTTGTTTGTCTCATTGTCAACACTATCAAACAGATGTGTTCCGCCCCCTGCACTCTGCGTCGCAGTGTCGCTGTGTCGCCCACCCACCCCTACTTTGTGAATACTTGTACAGTGTAGTGCCGCTTCGGTTGCCTGTTCGCTGTTCGAAATTGACTCAATACTCGATGGTGCAGCGGCTGGCAACACCGAGGTGTTGTATTGTCAAAGCAACTTAACGGTTTGTTGATGGTGGTAAGAAATTGCCTATTATTCGAAAGCATTCCCCAGATGCAGATAACGGACAACAAAGTGCGCCAATGGAAAATAAATATTTTTGTTGACCTTAAACTTTAAAAGCACAAAGAAGCCCATTCCCAACAGTTATTTGGCAGATCCGGTTTTATGATACCAACAATCGTAAGCGTTAACCTTAATTAATGATAATAACATTCTAATAATTATTGATTACTTTTTTAAACAAATCACTTGCAATTATTTCTTACTGAAATGTAACTGTAATCCAGTTCAGTTTGGTCTCATGCTTAGTCCCTAGATTTTTTTAACCGGTTTGTACGTAAATCAGTTTGATAAGTAAATCTCACCTTTGTTGACATTTGATATTTGTTATTAGATGCTTCCTGTATTGATTAAAATTACAAATGTAATCAATTATATATTTATGTGGAAGCAGCTTTATAAGTTAGTGACGCACATGGATGGCAATAAGCTCTCTTTTCTGCTTGATAAGTTAATGCAATGCTTCTCTCAAATGTGTAAAAGATCTTCTCAAGGTCACCAAATAGATGTACGTTACTGCAAAGATCGCTCTATGCGACCTAAATCTTCTAGTACGAAAGTGTTTATTCCGATTTTAAAAAGAAAAAAATCAAGGAGTTTCAGCATTTACTAGTTGAGAAAGCACGAAAGAGACAAATGCGGACTCAAATTAATTGCGAGTCTCTTCATAACCTTGAATCACTTAATTACCATTGATTTTACATAACGGTCAAATGAAAGTTATCATTGTAATTTTTTTAGACAGATATATTACCTTTGTAAAAAAGCTTTATTTGAGATTTTATAATTACTGTTGAACTTCTTCCGCTTCTCATATAACATTTTGCTGTTTTTTTTTTTTTTTCTCAATTCTTCGCTACTAAATAATTTTTATGGATAACTTTTTGTTCATTTGTGGTTAGGTTAGGTTAGGTTAGATTAGGTTCTGTGACTCATTCTCCAGATGGAGCTTACACTTGGACAACTAAAGAGAAGTCATGACGAGACAAGCATCAATAAAGCGCTTTGAACCCATCACAAATATGCTTAGACCTGCTAGTTCACCTAGATGGATGAGTGCAAGAACCCCAGTTCTTCATCCTTGATCACGCCAAGCCGGCACAGTCGAAAAGAAGAAGACAGATTAATCATTTTACCCACCTCGTCTTCTTCCAAACAATTTCAACAACTGGCATCCGTTAAAATTTTTAACTTACTACGTGGACGCCGATTGAAAAATGAGCGGTTAAAACCCTCACAACTAAGGAAGGTCGAAACTTGCTTAGGGCGAGGTGCTCACTAGAACTTGCCACTTCGCAAGAGTTAGTAATTCACCAGCGCTCGAAAAGCTCACATAAGGTCCAGCCATGCAACAGTGAGCCGCAAGTGAAAAGCGGAGCTCTGACTGGTTCCCGTGATTCTTTTAATAGTGAGACTTTGGTGCTATTCTGCAAAGCTTATGTCATTAATCTAATTGCATTTTTAATAAGCGTTCAATTTCTGATATTCAGGCTCTTAACCCTTATCTTCTTTGTGGAACTTTCCATCTCGTCATCGCTATATCATCTCTATATATATGTTCTTGGTTTCTAATAAATTAAACTCTATTTTTGTAAATCGTAGACATTTTACTAAGGAAAATAACTTATTAACATTAAAAATTATTTTAAAAAATTATTCCTTCTCTCCGCAGCTGCTCTCGAAGAGGACTGCATTGATTTCCAAGGTAATTCCGTTAATCATGGCATGTTGTATGTGCCCGGACCCGGTGTCTGCAGTCTGTGTGTCTGCTATCACTCAGAACCGCTTTGGTGCAAGGCCATCTACTGCGATCCACCCTATGTAAGTAAATAACTGCATACATACATACGTACATAAGGGTTTAATAATGAGAATTATTTATAATTTTGATTTACAGTTCTGCAAAAATTTCCGAGTAGGCGAGCGCTGTTGCGAATTCGAATGTTTGGATCCGCCTGGAGAGGATAATAAATATCAGGTAATTTTTTATTTCTAATATATATTTTATGTATTTGTAAAGTATATACTGTAGTATATAAAATAGTGAATCTATTTTTTTTTTCTTTTTTTGCCTTAGGAACGCATGCGAAAACGCGCGGAAATACTAGCTGGCAATAGCACTGCATCGATGCATCGCATCACACCGCTCGCCGTCTCCACCATAGTGTTTACAGTTATAACAAATAGCTTTTTGAATTTATAACTTCAAGCGAAGAGTGAAATCACAGCTGGTGGGCGGTGGTGAAGTGTGGGAGGAGTTAGGAGCAAAATGTGGCTAAACAAAGTAGAAACGGAAAGCGCCTTATACGTGTGTCTGTCAGTGTGTGTGTGTGTGGATTAGTGGAGCAGGAAGTCGCTGTCGGTGGTGGTGTAACAAATTTTTGCGCAAAAATTCGCGCATATTTACTAAGCTGTAGTACGTGCTAGGATATACATACATACAAACGTATGCACGCAAATGGACTTGGCACATTTTTTTACATACTTCAATATAACAATAATTTAGTGCAGAGAGCAAAAACAATCTTAGTGAGAAATAAAATATGAAATAATTGAGAAGAAATTTAAACGAAATTTAAATAAAATATTTAAAATCTTAAAATAAAAAAATTTTAATTTTGAAATACAAATCAAAACAAAAAGAATTTAAAGAAAAGAAAACAAATTCGTGAACATGGTAAAATATAAAAAATATAAATCTAGGTAAATTTGTGAAAATAATTTAAAATTACAACATATTAATAAAATTTCAATGCACCTAATACCTAGATATGTACATACTTATATAGCTAATGTGAAAAAAATAAATATAAAAAATAAACAAAAAATAATAATGAAAAATTATCTCTAATGAATCCGATAATAATTTTGAAAATGTAGAAATTTAATGCAATTATTTAATTTGACTCTAACTAAAAATGATGCAGGTGTATATAGACAAATGAACAATATTTGCTAGGTTCTCATTTTCAAACTAATATTGACATGCAGACATATAAATATACCAATATTAGCAGCTAGTTAATATATATGCGAATCACAAAAAAATAAAAAAAAAATAAAAAATTATAAAGCAATAAAAAGTAATAGTTTCAAACATTCCGAACAAAGAAGTAATAAAATAAAGCAGAACAATTTAAAATGTCAGACATTTATGACCTTTCAAAAATATAATTGCTATACTCGAATATAAATTTCAACGAAAAATATGAAAAAAAAAACAATTTTCAACAATTTATTTTTTTTTCTACCTTTTCATTTCCCTAGTAATCTAGAACAACATATCTACTTCAATGACTTGCAAGTGAAACAAAACACAAAATCATTTATATATACGAATTGTATGTATGTATAACATAACACAACATAACATAACAAATATCATTTACGACGTAAACACATTTTTAATTGGTGCTGTGAAAAAAATTAATAAAATCAGATGAAAGGAGATTGATTGACATGTAAATGAACATATACAGCATATTTGCATATTTAGTTTCAAACATACATACATACACATATACACACATATACACATGCAGTTGCATAGTAGATACTTTCACACATACATACATATGCAATGTACATAGTACACAAAATTTATAGATAAATTGCACTTTTATGCATGCATACTAATGAATAATCAAATCTACTTGTATATACATACATATAGTATGTAAAAAAAAAATATTTGTACATAAAATGTACATATTTGGTAGTTTTGAATTCTTAGGTAAATGCTTTTAAAGCATTAAGAACACCAATATTTACAAGCAAACTTACATAACCTGATTACAAAAATATATTTCGATAACAAAAAAAACTAAAAAAAATATATAAGCAAGTATCAAATCAGATTTTAGTAAAAAGGTATATTCCATAAGTAGGGGAGGGCGTTTACATACATACATATATATATATATTATGTAGAGGTAATGGCTTAACAAGTGTTAGAATACTATATTATATAATTATAAGATTTAATAACAAGCAAATAAAAATATAAATAAAACGAAATAATTGTATCATATAAATTTGCAAATATATATGGATAACACAAAAAATTAAGAAAATATATAATTTATTAATATTATTTCTCTTTTCGTTTTGTAGTTTTCAAAATATATTATTTACAACCAAAAAATGGCTATAATAAAATGGTGTAAAAAAACTGCTAAATTAGTTTTTTTATTTATTTTTTTGACGTAACGTGACGTAAGCATGCATATATATTTTTTTTTAATTTCCAGCGTTATTTCAATAAAAAAAAATGTTTTTCATTTTCAGCATTATTTTTTAAATGATTTCTATTCTTTTATTTTAACAGAAATTTTTTTTTTAATAAAAAAAACATTTTTCATTTTTAGCATTATTTTTTAAATTATTTCTGATCTTTGTATTATTGTAACTTTTATTATTGTAGATATCTATTTTTGAAAAAAATAATATATTGAGTTGATCGAATTAAATTTTCAAGTGAAAAATATTAATAAATTAGTTAAAAAAAAGATTTTCTTCTCAATTGCTTTAGATTAAATACAATTGTTTTCCCAAGCAAAAAACAATTTTTACATACAGAAAATAATAAATCTTTATAATTTTAACGAAAATTGCCTTAGAAATGTAAAATGATATGGAAAGGAATATAAGTAACAAGCATATAAAAAATAGTCTCAAAAATTAATGTCCAATAACATAAAAGCATAAAATTAGACCAATTAATAGTAGAAAAAATAAGTCAATTTGAAAATAGAAAAAAAAAATTTCGAAGAATTGTATAAAAAGAGTCCAAAAGCTTTAGATTTTAGATAAATAAGGTTCTAATAAATCACTTTTTAAATAAAAAACTTTAATTACCGTTAAATCGTATTAAGGGTGGAAAATTTTGGATGGGTAAATAAATTACGAAAAAAAAACTCATAACTGTGGTCTCTAATATTAAGCAGAATTTTAGTGACAATTATTAAAAATTGTTTATTACAGTATGTGCTATTTCTAAGTGAACAATTTAATAGCAACAAATCACAATAAACACAAGTGAATTTAAAATTATAAAAGTACGAAATACTAAAAAAGATAGTCTCAAACGTAAACATTTGATATTATTATTTAAATTATCGTAAATGAAATTGCAAAAAGTATATAAATAAATTACAAAATACATATTTTCGAAAATTCAAGAAAAAACTGGAAGAAACATTAGAATTTCATGTAAACTTACATAAGGTGTTTATTTCAAAAACTTTATAAATTTCGAACTCAAAGCTTTTAATATTACTTTACTCAGTTTAAATGTTTTTAAAAGTTAAAAAGTAATAATAATTTATTGAAATATGTAAAAGAAGCTGTTGCTGGAAACGGCAGATTTCAAAGCAAACAAAGAGTGCCGTTTTTTACAGCTTTCACTTAAAACTTCCACTTTTTTGATAAATTGTTTCAAAATATGTTGAGCTTTTAATTTTAAAGCTTTCTAATCTTTTTGCTTCTTACTCTTATTTCAATGCTTGAAAAGATCACACTTTTCATACTTATTATAATCACAAGATTATTCCTTATCATTCCTTTAGTATTCTGTTTTCTGTCAAGAAAATAAAATTAAACAAAAAAATACTTTATTTATTAGAATTAATAAACACTCCATAATCTTTAGCCAAAGTTATATGTTAAATAGAGTAAATATACTAACATGTCCACATACATATGTACATAATAACGAAGCTTTAAATATTTTTATATATTTAAATAATGCAAATTTACATTGAGCAAAATAGTTATTATTAAGCTTTAGACTTAAGTATATTTTTGTTGCGTCAATAATGCGAAATTAACAGATGTACATATATATTTACACAATTATAATGCTATACGTTTCTATTATGGCAATTTAAGTTCTTGAAAAGTGCGTTAAATAGAGCAAGAGCGATTGTTTGTATCCAATTTGTTGGTTGCGCCGCATGTGTTTGAGTCAGATTCTTTTCAAAAGAATATCAAGAGAAGGCTGTGAGAAATATTTGCTTTGAAATTACAAAATTACAAATCTTAAAATTACAAAAACAAGCAGAAACACAACAACAATATATAATCAATAGTAATAATGTATCAAATGAATAATAATAACATACGTAAAGTAAGTATATACATAAATTCAAGTATGTAGCGAAAGCAAGAATGGATTATTACAATTACCCAATACTGCAGCCTCTGTACTCTTGTAAGCGAGCGGCAAAAGAACAATCGCTAAAATAACAAAATGCATGTAAAGCAACAGCTTGGCTATTTTTTCAAGTTCAGAGGGGTCGCTGAGAAAATAAGTGACTTCAAAATAGAAATGCAAAGAGAAAAATAAAATTACGGCAGTTAAAATTTAAAAATTAGTTCTCAAAACACCACTAATCAACAAAATGGCGGAAATGCATGACATCTGAGACAACGCTGTTGTCAAAAACCTTCTGGCAAATTTGTTTTGACTTATGCATTAATTTGCCACTTGCTTACAAAGAACCAGGGCTAACTTCAAGTCTTATAACATAGAAAATTAGATAGAAAATAGGATGATCTAAGATAAACATAACCTAAAAATATAATTATTTAGTGTTTAAATATATATACAATTAAATTAAAATATTGCAATAGTTTATTTTAACATTGAAGAGAGAAAGAATATCGATGCTTAATTTCTGGCTGGGTGAATAGTGATTTCTTTTTTATTTTATACTCTATACAACAATAATATATTTCGAATATAAGCATAGCAGAATCTGAGGTATTTTCATCCTGAATGCCAAATACTCCCACAGATTACCATATCATGTATGCTGGTGTGGTAGTAAATTGCAAAATATCATAGGCATGATCCTTAAATGATCCGTATAAGTATGTGAAGATGAGAGAGTAAAAATCTTGTGTTTCTTTTATTAAACCAGTTAGTGAGATTTCTTAAAACAAGAATATGTGATTGTTTTATGTATTGATCGATTATTACTGAGCTTTGCACGAATATAAAATAAAATTCGGAAGAGGCATTAATTTGACAGGTTATGACTTCCTGACGTCTGCTTCTTGTGGTTCGCAAAACACAGGCGTGGCATTAATTGGAAATATGTCTGAAACGGTCTTCAATTTGTCATTTATTAAATGTTTCGTTCTGAGGTATACAAATATGCAAAAAAACAATTGCAAATTGTATAACAAATCATCGATAGCTCTCTTCCGATTTCAAGTAATATATAATTTAGCTAAATTCGAAATTTTATTTATTGGGTATTTAAACCCCAACCCATCGGGTAATTTTGTGTCCGAAAAATCAGCACTGTACGATACTGTTATACTGAAATTGCTAATATATTGCCCTGTAAAGAAACGGTCCCATACTGTGGTTTATTAAAACCAGAAAAAATAGTCAGATTCTCTACAGAATTTTCAAAATTTCTTAATTTGCAACTAAACCGTATAAAAATTGTCCAAATAAACCGGAACCTTAACACAGTTGGAATTTAGTTAATGGAACTTGCTTAACAATTAGGTGGTCGGAATTTTAGCAGCTAAACAAGGAAGCAAATTCTTATATAACATTTTTTACAAATAAATAATAACACAGTAAAAATAAATTCTTTAGAAATCGCTTTAAAAAAATTAATACAAGACATGAACGAAAAATTTAATCAAGAAGAAAAGTCATAACACAAAAGTGTTCAACTTCTTAAAAGGAAAATAATGAAGCGACTAATTAACACAATTTTGTCAATTTGAAATTAAATTAGCAACACAAAACTTTTAATGAAATGTAGGAAATAGACAGATTTTTTTAATAAATGAAATATAATTGAAATAAAACCCAAAAGAAATGAAATAAATCAAAATAGTTTCTGAGCAAATTGTTAATACTGAAAATACAGAGTATGTCCATTCATCTAGAAATTAAGTAATAATAAAAAAAAATAAATTAAAAATTTCAATAAAAAAAAAACTTAAAAAAAATAATAAGTAAATTGAATAATTTAATTTTCTGCAAAAATATTAAATGGCAACTTATGAAAATTAAAAAAATTTAAATAATAACAATAATAATGTAACAATTTTTGTAATAACACTTTACTGGATTTTTCAATGCAAAAAATACACAGATTTCTTGTTTGTTTTTGGTTATAAAAACCGAGTTTGTTCACAAAAATTAGCAAAGTTTATATCATATAAGGTAAATTTCGATTTCAATTTCGCTTGTTATATTATTATAATGGACATATAAACACATACTGACAATTAAGTACAGACATACTTATGTTTGTGAACCGTCTAGGTAATAAAAACAAATTTTCCCCAAATTTAAGGACTATATACTATGTACTATAGTCTCAGAGCAAAGAAAATATAAAGAAAAACTATTAATAAATAATTACACATTTAAAACTAAAATTGACTTAACAATTTATTTAAACGTTTTAGCAGACAAAAGTAAGTATATGCATGCAATATATACACGTATTAAAGGCAAATAGGGAATGACCAACTTCGGCGTTTGGTACAAATCGGTCAAGTTTTTGGGCGATAATGTATTTCTTTGAAAAGTAGGTGATGCAATGCAAAACCCTATTTTTCATTAACCGAAGCTTGAAGACCCAAAATACAATGTTTTTCTCAGGGCCAAACAAACTCTTCAACTTTTTTTTTATCAATATTGGTTCTACTATATGCCAATATAGCTAGAAGATCGGTGTGGAAAATCGAAGGGCAAAAACTAGTTTAGTACATGGAACATAAATACCAGTTTACTGTTCGGCGATCCGGCCATATACCAGCGAATATATTTTGGATCAAACAAAACTGCTCTAATTGGCCATTTTTGACGAACAGAATTCACTACATTGAGTTATTTGCTGCAAGAGATTCGTTGCTGATGTGTTGTAGCAACATTAAACATTCGCCAGATAGTTTCGGAATGGATAATGACTCGTTCGTTTTTAGTGTGGTAGAGCCTATCGGTAGAGTGGTAAGAATTAGGAGTTGTCAGAATTAAAAGATGTCATCTATCGGCAGACCCAAGAAATAGACATGCGAAGAGTAAGTTAGTGACAAGCAAGATATGTCCCTCAGAACGCAATATTGGGTGTTTTAGGTAGTTCTACTAGATATTCCCGGCATTCTTCTTCGAACAATTGTCTGCAGGTGTCGCTTCTTCAAAAGCACCATATCGATGTTCTGTTTGCGGTTATCAAGTAGGTCTGGAACTTCTAGTCAAGTAGACTAGACTATAACGGACCGACATTGTTGAGCGTTTGATTTGTACATGCATTGATCATACAAATTCCGACCTAATAAGGAATGAAGAAGTGCCCACTGCTAAATGTGTCGGCGTTTTGCTTTTGCATTTGTTTGAACAGACAGTTTGGTCTATATCCTATTCTTTGCCGTTGGTAAAACGGCTCTTTGCAGTAAAGAAGCAAGAAAGGCCTGAGGGATATACGTTTACCTTCAGGCACATGTCGTCATTTTGAAATTTTACCTCAAAACTCGACTCGACTCGACTGAGTGTTGACCTTTCAGATGGTTCACGGTTCTTAAAAGACACGATCGATACCATACAATTGCCTTCACTACTGTGGAAATGAAAGTTATTGGGCGAATCTCTATCCTTTTTGGCAGGTTTCACCGGTTTCAGCAGCGCCATCACTCTTCTGGTTTTCGAAACTTCTTGTTCTTCGATTTGTATTGAACAGTATTCCAATTTTTGCTAATTGCAAGTAAAAACACTTTGAATTCTTTTACGAAATTTTCACACAAACTTATTTGCAGTTAATGCCATTTATTTATTTCGAATATGCTTGCATAGCAATATTATATATTTGTATTCAATTAAATATACATGCTTAGAAATTAACATTAAGTATTACATAGTCGTTATTATTATGTAATAGCAGTAGGCAATATAAAATAAAAATAAAAATACTCTTTGAGTTTGCATCTGTAGGATTTTGAGTTTTCAAATATCGACAACTAAATGTGTATAAGAGCGTCTTTAACGCATGTAAAACGCCAGCGCTGTAATCAAGCGCTAACACTAAACGTTACTTATATTAATTTTATGTAGAACTTAAGCAATAAATTTACTAATTTCTCAACTAATAGAAAATTGAACAAAAATAAAGTAGATTTTTGTAATAATAAAAACAGAAGTGTTCAAGAAAATTAGGACAGTACTTTCGTATAATACGAATATAATATAATACGAAATACGATTCAACAAAATATTTAAAATATTCTAAAAAAAAAAGAAACATTTAACTCAGTTTATGCTCTGTAAATGATTCAATTTTCTTTTGCTCCACACAATAGAACTACTTTGCGCTGCAGTAGAAAGTAATGAAAAAATTTACCCCATTTAAATTTAAGTGCTGCTATCTCAGTTATCCACATTTTTTAGTTTCAGCTAACTTTATGTACAAAGCCTACTTAACAAGTAGTTGTCGCCGCTTATGCTAGATTTTGAATTAAATTAACGCCTCACAAACTTTATTTACACACTTCAAACGCCGCCTCTACTGTTGCATCTCTTTGTCGGCATTCGGCGCTGGCGCCTGCTCCTTCATCGACTCCACCTTGGCGACAATCTTCAGTGCTGGCCCCAATTTCATGCCCATCGCATTCACCAAATGATTCTCCTTGAGCAACATCAGCGCCTGACCGTCAATCTCCTGTTGCTCAAAGTCATCAACGTAATCCATGCAGCCGGGCAAATGGCGTATGAATTCGCACACCTCGGCCACGCTCCAATCGGTCATGGCGGGGCGTTCCGCATTCGTGGCGGCGGCCGCTTGCGTTGCCGCGGTATTAGCAGTGTTGGCTGCAGTGGCAGCAGCAGCTGACGCAACGGCTGCCGCATTGGCTGTGGCTATAACATTTGCAGCGTGTTGCGCCTCAGCCGCAACCAAAGCGGCATTCTCATGTTTGGCAGAGTTGTTGGCGCTAACATTATTGCTGTAGCCTGTAATCGGCGCCGAGGGAATTGAGTCCGTTTGCATTTTCTCTGGCCCAGGCGCTTCATTTGTGTTGCTTGTAATACTGGTGATCTCGATGGTGTTCTTATTGTTGGACAACATTGTTTCTGCGGTGTTATGCTGGTTGCCAGCGGCAGTGACGCTGGTGTTACTCTGCGTTGGCGCCTCTGTGGATTGTTCGTTCATCGATGCTTTCGATTGGCGGGCACAGGTCAGCGAACAGAAACGTTTCTTCTTCAATTTCGTCTTATGCTCGGGCTTGCCGCATTGCTCGCAAGCAACCATGTCGGGTGGTAGTGAATTTGCACCATTAGTTTGGTTGATTGCGTTGTGCGATTCTTCATCCAAAGATATCTTTTTCTCTGTGAAAGTAAATGTTAAAGAGTTTGAGGCTAGTTTATAAAGGGTGCGTGGCGTAATAAAAGTTATTTGTTTGTGAATATACTAACTAGGCGGCTCGCCCTCAGTGTCCTTGTCTGTGTAACGCTGTCTTGTCACGGGGAAAGGTTCGTCGGCTTCCTTGATCAACAAACCTTCGATGACATGTGTCAGCACGTTGGGCTTAATCATGGCCTTAGGCAAATCTTTTTCCACTTTGATATTTGTCATGCTGGACATATTCTTAGACATTGAGATTGTATTGTTGGATTTAACAGCTTGCGTAGTGCCATCGTCATTTGTAGATGATGCGGCTGCAGGAGACTTCTCCACTTCAGTGCTGCCTGTTTTGGCATTGTCATTGCGAGTACCTATGGAGGGGATAGAGTGAGAATTATTAACAAAATTATTCAGAGCGCTTAAAGGAAATCTAATGAATTGCAACACTACAACAAGGTACAGGTATCTAACCTCAAATTTTTTCATATAAAAATGCGACTCACCTTTCGTTGGCGACGATGTGGTGGACTGCGTAAGCGACGTCACATTCGCCAAATTCTTTGTCGGCGATGTAGCTGTAGTGGTGGGTGTAGTTGGCGTCGTTGGCGACGGCGTGGTGTCCATAGCATTTGCTCCCTTAGACGCTTCTGCGTTTGACTGATTGGCAGTCGTTGCCGTAGTAGAGTTACCGCCACTAGTAGCATTATTAGATTGAATTTGTTGTTGCTGTTGCTGTTGCTGTTGCGTCGCGGTGGTGGTGGTGGTGGAGCTGGCCGACGTTGGCTCAACCGTTTGTTGTTGAGGCGTAGCTGCTTTCGGCGCCTCCATGGCCGTTTTAGCTGCGGTCTCTTTCAATTCTGTCGTCGCCGACGCTGCCGCTGCATTCGCATTCGTTGCGTTGGAATTATTCATATGAATCATTTGATTATTATTGGCCACTGCGGTAACCGATGAGATTTGCATTGTGCGATTCACTTCTGAGGCAATGCTGCCCACCAAGGGCATGTGTGCTTGCGACTGAGCAGCTAAAGCGTTTTTGTATTGCTGTTGTAATTGATGTTGTTGCTGCAGTTGCTGTTGTTGTTCATTTGAGAGCGTTTTAATAGGCGTGCCGGGGAGCGAGGACACAGCTGTCACGCCACCTCCAGCTCCGCTATTAATAGGTGATGCCATGGTGGCCGCTGCTGTTGCTGTTGACGTGACCGGTGAAGACTGTATGCCACCCATGGGTGCGTTCATCATAGAAGTGAGGCCGAGCAGTGGGCTTTGTGTGGGTGTGGAGACAATACTGGGCTGTGGCAGCGGTTGAGCGGCTGGTGGTGCCATTTGACTATGCTGTTGTTGCTGCGCTTGTTGCTGAGCTAGAGCTTGCGCTTGTTGCTGCTGTTGTTGCTGTTGATGCTGATGATGCTGCTGCTGCTGTTGCTGCTGTTGCTGGGCCTGCTGTTGCTGAGCATGTTGTTGCGCTTGTTGTTGCTGTGAGGCAGCAAGCGAAGCTGCCAATAAACTCTGCTGTTGCTGTTGCTGTTGTTGTTGTTGTTGTTGCTGCTGCTGCTGCTGCTGCAATTGTGCAGTCTGATTAATACCAATGGTGCTGGTCACGAGTGGGCCAGTTTGATTTGTAATAGTCACCACTGAAGTGGTCGGCAGTGTCGAAGTCTTCGATTGATAGACAGCGTGTTGTTGCAACGCGGCAGCAGCAGATGAAGCTATGCTGGATGGTGTTGAGGAGGACACCGAGAATGGTACGCCGGTGATTTGCGTTGGCAGGTGAGTCTGTTGTTGTTGTTGCTGTTGTTGAGCATGCGCTTGAGATTGCGTTTGCTGTGGCTGTTGTTGTACAACAATTTGATGTATTATATTTTGCTGTTGCTGCTGCTCGCGCTGCTGCTGCTGTTGCTGTTGTTGTTGTTGCTGCTGTTGCTGTTGCTGTTGTTGTTGCACCAATTGCTGTTGCAACAGCTGAGTTTGTAGCTGCTGCTGTTGTTGCTGTTGTTGCTGCTGCTGTGTGATGAATGTTTGCGGTGCCACCTGCAATTGTATTTGTTGCGGCTGCTGTTGCTGTTGCAATTGCTGTTGTTGCTGCTGCTGCTGCTGCTGTTGCATTTGTATAGCGGAGGCAAATTGCTGCTGCAATAAATGTTGCTGTAGTAGCGCTTGTTGTTGCTGCTGCTGCTGCTTCTGCATTTGCTGTATTTGAATCTGTTGTTGTTGCTGCTGTTGCTGCTGCTTATCAACATGGCCGGTCGTGGTGGTCTGCTGTATGGCCTGGCCATTTTGTATGGTTATCGACGGCCCGGTGCTCATCACAACCATCTTGCCCGCCGGCGTCACAACCTGATGCATGGTTGCACCCTGCTGTTGCAGTCCGGCTGCTGTGGCGACCGTTTTCAACTGCTGCGGCTGGCCATTTTCAGTCTTCATCGTCGGCAGCGCCGGCCGCACAGGCTGCTGCTTGGTGCGCATCTTCTTCAGCAAACTTTGATTCTGCGCCGTTTGCGTCGACACCGAACTGGCCGGACGTATTTGTGCGCCATTTTGTGGCAGTATTTGTGGTACACGCTGTGCCACTTGCTGCTGCAATTGGCTAGCGGTGATGGCCTGCTGCTGCAGTTGTGCAGCGACGACGGCCTGCGCTGTTTGTTGCTGCTGCTGGGCTTGTTGCTGATGACTTTGCTGTTGTTTGGGTGCGAGCGCTTCGATTTGTTGGCGCGGCTTTGCGGCAGGTTGTGCGACATTGCACTGCAAAGTGATCGCTGTGTGAGAAAAGTAAAGCAAAAACGGTGTGTTGCCAAAGAATTCGTATGGGAAAAATTTATCAAATGCGCCTACACTTACGATTTTGTTGTTGCGCCTGTATGGTTTGATGCGACGCCGGCTGCTGAATGAACATGCTCTGAGTGCCGTCCGGCTGTGTGCCGCGTATTATAATCGGATTCTGCCAGAAGGGCACCCAAGGGCCGATTTGCATTTGCTGTGTGCCGGTGGCGCCCTGCAATGGGCTAATTATCTGCGTTGGCATTGTGGCTTGTGACACCTGCACACATTGTTGTGTCGACTGTTGCTGTTGCTGCTGTGCTACGCCACCGGCAGTGCCGGTCGCCGATTGCACGGTGTTCGTGGTGGTTGTCACCTTCTGCACCACCTTCTGCTGTAGACTCTTCTGTGCATCGCTAGTTGCTTTCACGTTTTGTGCTTGCTGTTGCTGTTGCTGTTGTTGCTGCTGCTGTTGTTGAGCGTTAGCAGCTGAGGCGACCATGGAATTGAAAATGTTCTGCTGCTGTTGTGGCGATTGCGCAAGCACCGGCGTAAAGAGCAGCGCCTGCGGCGATTGACTGGATGGGATCGCATAAGTGTTGGGGAAACCAGCATTGCCGCCAATCATCTGCTTAGCATTCTGTGTGGTGGTCGTAATCATTTGCGGTGTGCCACCTTGAAATGGCTTGCTAGCAATAACCTAGATAAATAATATCCAATGTTAGATAAATCAAGTAAGCCCAGCATAATAAATCGTACGCAACCCACCTGTATCGGTTGCTGACCCAAATTGGAGTGTATCAAATTGCCGGAGACGAGCTGCGGATAGATGAAGCCCGAATTGAGCGCCGTCTGTTGCGGCATCAACTGCACGGTGCGCCCCTGTGCCCAATCGCCCAACACCTGACCGGTCAATTGCATCGGCGACATGGTGCTTATGGTGGTCGAGTGTTGCTGTTGCATTGCGGCGACAGCGGCAGCGGCGCTACTTGGTGTTTGCTGATTAGCCGGACTGCCCGGTGCGCCAGCCGTTGGATCCGCCAGCTGCATTTGCATTTGCTGCAATTGATTTGCTTGCGTGGGATCCAATAGGCCGGCATGCTTCAGTTCGCCAGCAGTGCCGGCGGCGCTCAACTGATGTGTGGTGGCAGTGTGTGTGGGAAATTCCTGTTTCACCTGTATGGTAGCGAATGGTGAGCCATGTTGCAGTTGCAATTGTTGCAACTGCTGCAATTGTTCGGGTGAGATTTGCAGTGGCACCGATGAGGGCGCCACCTGTTGGGCTGGACTCTGTGATTTCTCCAGCGTGAAGTTTTTAAGCGTTGTAACGTTGTTTTGTGGCGCTATATTGCTTACGGCGACCGGCGTCGAGGAGCTGACAAACGTCGACGATGTAGAGGATGAAATTGAGGTTGATGATGTTGCTGTTGCTGTTGCAGCCGATGAAGTTGATGATGAAACCCCACCACTGCTACCTAATGCGTGTTTATAGCTAGTATTGGTATTTTGACTGTTGCTACTGTTGTTGTGATGTTGGTGATGATTATGTTGATTGCCGCTAGCGCTACTAATATGCGTATCCGGATATGGTGGACTAGCGAAATCGTATTTCTCGTCAAATGTAATGCCCGCCTTTTGTGCGAGTGTTTCCAGGCACTTTAGTGGGCGTTCGTTGTTTTTGGCAGAATTAACGTTGCTATTGTTATTGTTGTTGCTTATGTGTGTATGAGCACTATTGTTGGTGGTAGTTGTAGTGGTGGTGTTCGCTTGTTGATTTTGTTGTTGCTGTTGCTGTTGCTGTTGTTTTAATGCAGCTGTTGTGCTATCCACTGACTGCGTGTACTCAGAATTGACTCTGATAATTCTAATATTCGAGTTATCCTTCAAAGGTTGAGTAGGTAAATAGACGTTGGTAGGCGTTGGTGGTGTGACGTCGCTTTCAATATCCGTTCTAAAAACGGCGAAATAGAAAAGAAATTTGAAAATAGTATATAATCGAAAATTTTTAATGTAAAAAATAAAAAAAATAAATAAAAATTCTTAAGTTAAAATAACAGTTTTATACAAAAATTAGTATGGAAAAGAAAATAAATTAATCCTATTATTTAATGTTTTTATTATGTACCATGAAAATATGTATGTATATATGCGAAAAGTAAATAATAGTAATAATATTAATGCGGGAAAAACCTAATTACTATTTGAAATATTAACCATTGTAAAATGGTAAAATGGTAAAATGGAAAATGGTCAACCAAAAATTTCAACCAACCAAAAATTTCAAAAACAAAAAATAAATAAATGTTTACTAATACCTTATAATTTATATAGAATTTTAACAATAAATAAATATTAACTATTAATTATTAATTAATTAATTAAATTATTATAATTAAATTATATCAATTAATTAAATATTAATTAAATAAAAATAATAAACGCTGCCAATATTATCAGACCTCTGAGAACCACTCATCTTTTCGGTGAAATTAAAAAAATAAATCATCATTTTTCTGAAGTGTTAAAATAATATAAATCAAGATGAACCATAAAATAAATGCCATTTCAGCAACATTATCTGTACAATATGCAAAATCAATAATAAAGAAATTAATAAATTTCGGGTCGATGTGACCCAGCGTCATCGTCATCGTCAACGGGTTAAAGTATGGAAAGGCTGGTTTAAAACATTTTGAACAATTTTCAGTTGTTAAATACTACAAAAAACTAAATAAATTCATTATGAAGCCTAAATATTAAAAAATAAAACATTTTAATAAATCTTCTTTCTTTTAACCCTCTATATTCAAATAAAATAACTGTGACTTTGAAACAGTGCATAAATTATCTGACATGTAGCACTTTCCATCATATAAAAATGCTGATGGCTTATAAACTGTATATATTATATACGTATTTATGTATATGTGTATAACTGCACATGTGTACATAGCCTATAACTTTAAACCCCATTAATTAAAGTAATTTATGTATACATTTAAGTAATTACATGAATTTACATGCAGTGAGACAGCTGCCTCAACAGAATTAAGAATAAGGATGTTCATTTTAAATGTAAGAATGTTGTTATTGTTGTTGTTGTCGTTGTCCTAATAAGTTGGCTGCACTATGAAATGAGAAATAATCGGTTTAAAAATGTTTAACCTTCACCAATAACCTTATATGCTTAGAAAATTTATCTCGAAAAAGTTTAAGTTTTTAGCTCCCTGAGGAACACTGATCGAAAGTTCAACAAAAAAAGTTAACAAATGTAAATATTAATGGCTTTTAAGGGGTAAAATTATTTCGTTACAACCGTTGCGGGGCTCCTAATTCGTATATGCAACGCGTATTTTAAGCTCAAAATAAATTTATTGTAAATTAGAATTTTTTCCAAAAAAAAAAAAATAGAATTCATCAATCGAATCAATAGCAGTTCAAGGGTTAACCTATTTCAAAAAACCGGCCCATAACATTAATTCAAACTACAAATTCGAAAATGTTTACTGTTTCATAAATCGCTAGTGAAACACATCATAAAAAATAATTGGAAGTTATTAACCCGCTAACGATCACTCAAATATATTTAACATAATTTTTTGTTTTTTAATATCATTTAATATTTTCACAAAACTTCTCCAGCCAAAAATTAATTAGATTTTCTACTAAAAACTCGAGTTGCATCAAAAACAAATTACTAAGAAATATAAACACACATATTTATTAACATTTTTAGTGCCACCTTTTGCCGCCAATTTTTCATTTTCCCTTTTCACACAATGCATCTTTCGTTAGCGCGTTCCACATGTTTGCCCGCCCTTCGTGCGCATGTCCCATTACGACTGCTCGACAGTTTTGGAACAGAAAAGTTTGTTGCATGCCACTAATTTGATCGACGTACAATTTCAACTGAACACGGCCAGCGGCAGGGCACGAAGAAGAAAGATGTTTTCGTTTCATATTATTAATTTATTTTATTTATTTTTTTTTCATTTTGGTGTTTTGCTGTGTGCAAGGGATGTTTTTCGTTTTCGGCTCAACACGTTCGCTAATAGGATATAGGGGAATAGTGCTGTCCCATCGGGGGTTGAACTCTTTCTTTTCGCTCCACGAACTTCATTAATATTATTATTATTATTTGAATATTTTTTCTGCTTGCAGCCTTAGCATTTGGCTGTCTAATAATGGCAACCGGAAGGAATTGATGCATAAAAATAAAGAGAATTAGGCAAAAGTGTGCACGGAAAAAAAGACAAAAATGCGTGAAAGTTAAATGAAAAAAATGTATAGGAGTTGACAGCGAAGGATGAAAAAGGGTGATAAAGATTGATACTTTTGAATTAAAATGCAACCGTGCATGGTTTATTTACATATTTTTTATTAATAGGTTTGTAAAATTTTTTATTGATATTGCAGTAAAATAAAATTGAGAAATATATGTATGTGCACTTCTAAAATTTTTGGCATGTTTATCAACAAAATTGAATGAAAACGTGATTTCTGTGTGATTTCAGATTATTTTTGTTTGTTTTCGAAAAACCAAATTGGATATTCAGTGGAAATTGAGATGGTTACGTGCACTTCTACGACTAACAGCATTCTATTTTTTTCCTAACTATACGACGCTCTTTCACTTATGTATAATGGTGTGCTAAGTTTTCAAATCAGATTTTTTGTTCGTTTTTTGTAAATTGTAATTGTAATTGTAATCAACTTTTTTTGCGTTAAGAGACAATGTTTCCGTGTTTTCATATCTTTGGACTGGACGCAAAGTTTTTTATATAGTTTTTTATATAAATCAAAAATCTCCTCCTTGAATTTTTCGCCTTAAGAGCACGAAAACGAAGCAACAGGGCACAATAAATCCCTCTTTTTATAAGTGAGTGGCAAAAGACCACCCTCTAAAGTAGCAAAATGTATGAAAAACAACAACATAGGCTCTGCAATTATTTCTAATTTGAATGAGTTTGGTTAAAGAAATAGATGATTTTAAGATTAAGATTTAAATATACTTTTATAATTTAAAATAACTGCAAAAATGTCTCAAAATATGGTTAAAGTGAGCAATTCTCAGTAAAGCTGAAACTTGAAAAAATACATAAAAAGAAATGCAAAAAAAAAATATTTAAAAAAAACGCTTGGTAGCTAAAATGCTACCAGTGTTATTAAACATTTCCGAAAAATATGAACTGAGTTAAGCATTCCTTTTGCGACTTCCTTACAAAAACTGAGGCGCATATGAGATTGACAGAAACCTGATAGTGGCCTATATGGCAGGTTCACAATTTTGTTCTATGAAGGTATCCCCATGATACTTAATTTACTTTTCTAATTATTATGGTATTGTACTATTGTTGAATATACCAGCTATTATATTCTCAATATTATTCAATGCTACAATGCTACTATTATAAGTTATTGGAAACATTACGGTTTTTGGGTTGATTGAGATTGTACTTCCAAACACTGCGTTATAAAAAATTTTTAGGTTAGGTATTGAGTAAATATGTTACAAAATATGACATTTTAGTCAGTAGGCTTGATTTGAGAAATGTTAGAAATCCAAAAATTAATGTCTTGTGAAATATGTTTAATAATCAAAGATGTTTCAATAACACTCTGGCTTAAGCTGGACAATCGAGCTAGATGTAACGAGATGTTTTAAATTTTGATAAATGTGAAATAAGTTAGGGTAGAATATAGCAATGGAAATATCAGTCTGTATAAAGTGCAAAAGTTAAATATTAGGATGGATAAGAAATGGCAGGTCGTAATGGTATTTTATTTAACCACTGATGATTTAACCACTGATGACTGACTGACTCTAAAATTGCCGAATATTTATTTAATATAAATATTATTTATAAATTATTGATTGAAGCTTAGAGCTTAAAGCATAAACATAGTTATATGTAGGAATTGAGACGAGTAGAGAAACATTCAAATATTGACATCCTTAACAAAAAACAAAACCTCCAATAATCACTTTTTTGCATAAGTCAAAAATACCCAAAAATTTACATGAAACCAAATGTAGAACACTTAAACTAAAGCTACAAACCTACACACTCGTACAACAACATTTAAAGAAAGCGATTTTCGGGAAATCATTATAGGCTCTCGGATTAGCATTTTCCAAATATAAAGCATGAAATCGCAACATTTGTCAAATGCATGAAAAATACAACAATAGCATTTGCAAAATACAAACAAAAGCAGCATTACAAAGAAAAGCAACATGAAAATTGGAAAGTATAACTGTCTACAGGAATATATTGATGGCTGTGTATGTATGTATTTGCGTGCGTAACACCAAATTCCTTACACCATTGATCCGCAGGTCACCTGCCTGCTGTGTTCCTTATTTTATTTCGTCGGGATTCGCAATGGAAAATGATTCGCAAGGGGGGAAGACAAAGCGAGAAATACAAAAGAAATGGTTGCCTAAAAATAAAGAAAACAAAAGGGCAAAAAGGAAAGATATGTGCCAGAAGTAGTTAGTATATGAATAGCAAAGGCGTTTATAGTTGTAGAGGTGGCAGCAAGCCACCCTGTAGGAAAAATTGCAAGCAAAAAATGTGTGGCGGGTAGTCAAGAGTACTTTAATAGATGGAAAGAAATTAAAGTGTAAATATTATTAATTATTTTCTACAAAATTTTTATTATGTAGAAAATTCTTATTATGATAATATATACAAATGATAATAATCAACAATTAATCCATTATGCCAAATTATCATTTTACAAAATTGGAATTTTTAAGGGAAATATACATATGGGAAATATATATATTACCATATTTCAACGGGAAAATATAAGACGGTTTTTCTGATGTAAATATTTGGTTAAATAAGGTACCGAATAAGGTACCGAATGAGTCGTAAGCAAACCGCTCATAAAAGAGTTGTGTTTTTTTGGAACTATCTTGAGAAAGTTGTTGGTTATGATATGCCAGATCTTGCTTAGCTCTGGATTTTTGACCAATGCAGCTAAAGATTAATTTGACGAATTTTTTGATGAATTTGAAGCGGGGAACTTTCTAGATTTCACTGTGTTTTGACTGTGAACGATTGAAGAACTATCGGAACAAGCCTGTTTATATCTTACTGATATCCAACAAGTCAAACAAAATTTCAATAATTTATTACCATTCTTTGATTAAATATTGCCAACTATGACGTAATAGACTATTAAAGGTATATGAAGATAAAAATTAATACGGTATTATGAAAATTGAAAGTATTGCAATCTGTTTCGATGCAAATATTTAAAAAAACTGGAGAAAAATACTATAGTAGAAATATAGTTTAATTTTCATGGCTGGTAGACATGTCTAATTTTTAACAAAAATAAGCATCAATTTACAATAGAAAACATAACGAACTAGTTATGATATTGGCACAACTACAAAGCGCATCAATCAATGTAGAACAATCAATTTTCGCACAGGGACGATAGCAAGATGGTCGCTATGGTGCTAATGTTTCGAAGTTTTTGTTCTAGGATAACATTAAAATTGTGAGCTGCCATTATTGTTGTATTAAGAATAGCATAGTCATAGTTGCCCTTTACAAAAAAAAAATTTGCATTGGGCTTGAAGCTGTTCTTAAAGCAATCAATCAGCAACCATACCTCTGGCGACCGCTGCTAGGTGATGGGGCATCATAGATAAAACAACAACGCATGAGCATACGTTTAATATATGAGTGTGAGAGAAATTGCTTAGTGTGACATTTGTGAAAAACCTAGGCACGGATAGAGTAACAAAACTAAAATATCAAGAGAATATGAGACCGATCACCACCACCACCACTGTACATGTAGTGCAACTGTGTACAATGGATGGATGGCAGCATCCGGAAGAAAATCACCACCTTTCCTCATAGAATTCATGCGTGCATTCATGACGCCCAACTACGCATTCTTACATATGTGTTCGTGAGTATGTATGTATGTATGTGTTCCGGCTCAATATGACCACAAGCGCTGGCAGCGGCCGCATTTCACAGCAACCCCCAGTGATTGTGCTCAAACAGTCTATAGCGGTGTAACCTTCACATTTTGTGGAAAAAAAAAGTAAAGCAAAAATATGAAACAAGAAGAAGCAGCACAACTCAAGAACAGCATTTGCAGATGACAAGCACAGACCAAGTTTGGCAGTATGTTTGGCCGCGGCGACGGGAACCCTTTCAACTGCCACCATACTTACTTGTGTGCTTAAGCTTAGTTGGTAGTGTGCGAAAAATGTGTGGCGCGTAAAGCGTGGCTAGGGAAGGGTGCAGAGGCTGTCACCAACTTGGCAAAAATTCGACACACACATACAGCTTTGCAGAAAAAGTTAGCGTAACCAAGAGCAACACGCATGAATGCGTAGAGAAAGAATGGTTACATGCAAAAGGAAGAAAGAGCGGCATAATATACCCAGTGAACCAAAAGTATATTTTATAAAATACTTTTTTATATAAATCAATATTCTTAATATTCTTCTATAATAATTGGGTTTCACATGCGCATTTGTATGAAAAATAATTATGGTGACAAAAATACATGTATACATACATACGGAGAAATTTTTTAGTAATAAAGTGTTAGCTATGCAAGAAATTATAAAAGTTTCTTTGAACAATTATTTACCAATTTGATGTCTGAACTTTTTAGTAGAACAGGGTAAAATTTTGTAATAAATGATAAATATTTTTTTTAATACTTGTTGGTGACTAATAATTTTAAAATATGTAAATTAAATTATTAATTAAATTATTATTAATTGAGTTAATATTAAACTCAATTAAATGAGTTTCTAAAATATATATTTTTACTAATATTTAAGCGCATAAGACAATATTTTGGTGGTTTTTATTACAAAATATGTTTTATTGATATTTTCGGATTTGAAGAATTTATTTTATATAAGATTAATAGTACTATATTATTCACCACAAGTGATTAGTTTCTTAATTCCATAATAATATATACATTACTGCATATATTTAATCAAATTATATGCACAAATATTTGATGTTTCTGCAATTTTTCTCTTTTTTCTGGACAATTGCTTCCTGGAATTTTTCCACTTTATATGATATAGTAGACTTCTAATCGCAGGGGATAAAAATCGTAATTATCGTTAAAAGAAAAAAAAGCAGCAATAATTTGGTTCGCTGGGTTGCTGCTATAAACTAAGAACATTTCATGCCCGAGAAGAGTAAGCAGACATAAAAATAAAATGTACCTATGCATGCACACAGGTTTCGGCGATTTACTGCCTACATACAATAATACATATATACATATGTATGTACATGTGCAGGGGAAAATGCAAAGCGGCGACTGTGTAGTGTAAACTAAATTTTTTTCCTCAGCGCACTAGAGCTACTTTCGAGAGCTAAGCGTATGAATGCGCTCGCCTGCAGTGTCTAATCATTAAACTGGCTACAACAAAGAACACTGTCAACGTTTGTCTTGAGGCATTAATGTTTTCTTTCTTTCTTCACCACTGATCTTATCCTTCGGCTTTTTGTTGTTGGCTTGGTTCGCATTGCACAATGCCATTAATTCTTTTACATTTGCTGTTTAAAATGAAATATCAGCAACATCATCATTAACGCGCGTCAGCAAAAGGACAAACAAGAAAGAAAACAAAAAAATACAAAACAAAAACAACAAGAATGGGTCTTTTGAAGGAAAACTGAGACTCATCGACATTAACTTTTGAGGTCGACAATTGCGTGCCTGGCCGTTCAATGCTGGCCATCGATGCACTTATGCACACGCGCCTACATACATACATACATTGTTGCTGATTATATACATAGGTATGTGTGTGTGTGTGTGTGTGTGTGTGTGTGTGTGTGTGTATGTGTGTGTGCACAAGTATTTTGTTATTGTACGCTGCTGCAAAAGCGTTGTCGCCAGGCACGAAGTGCAAGCAATGCTCCAATGTTTGCTGATGCGTTGATGGCTGATCGTGCAATACACGGCAACAACAACAACAAGAACAAGAACAAGAACAAAAACAACACAAGCATGCAAACCAAGTTGGCCGTACGTGTGGAGCATCCACTGCAACAACAAGTCAAAAAACAGAAACAAAAAAAAACAGAAACAAGACTTAGTGAGACAGCATAAAAGTAGTAAGCGAGAAAAGGCAAAAAAAAAAAAATCGAAAGCAAAAAGCACACAAGAAAAGCAGCAAGCGTTAAAATAAAAAAGCAACAAGAAGAAATATGTAACAACAAAGAAGCAGACGCTTTGCAATTCACATTGGCAAGAAAATTAATCGGTGCTGGGCCGCCTCAATATTTTGCTGCTTTATGCTCAAACGCAACATAAGAAAGCATACGATACGTACAATACTCATAAAAGAATATTCACACACTCGCTCTCCACACCGTCAACGCTCGCACAAATATACTGCAATCGCTTTGTTGTTGCTGGTTGTTATTGTTAACCACAGTTGTGTGTATGCATTACGGGTTGAATTTCTTCGACTCTCTTCTTTTTGTACAAATTTATGGCGTCCATTCTTTTGATGATCATAATGGACAAACAAAACGGCGGAGGTGGAGACGGCGGCGTATGTATGTATGCATGTATGTATATATGTATGTATGTATGTAGGCCTGCAGTAAACCATATAAAAATTAAAAACCCATTTAAATGGACGCAAGGGCAGCAGAGCAGCAGCGGCAGCAGCTGATAAAGTGGCTTTGGTGGTGGCGTTGCTTGCGTTTGTGACGGCTGCTCTACGCTATGCCTTGCATTCAATTAACTTGTGCGACGGGTAGAAAGAGAAGCCAACAGAAACTCGTCGGCAGTTAGTAAAACTCGCCCTTGCGCCGTCGCTTGAGCTAACCAAACTACTGTCGTTGTTGTTGCTACTGCCATGGTGGTTGGTGAAACGTATGTGGGCATGAAAAATAAAGGCGCAGCCGTCGAAGCAAACAAAAACAACAACAAACAACAAAAACACACACTTTCTCACTCGTATGCGAGCCGTTAGCTAATGTAGCAACAAAAGCAAACAAACAACAACAACGAATTATCGATTATTCGGTGCCTTTTTCGCGCAGTTGTCAAATATGGTGTACCCCGAGCAGGCTGTCAGAAACATTTACAAAAGCAATAAAAAAAAAGCAGCATACAAAAACCGGTCCGCCATGGTGCGAGCCTGTGACGAAAAGAGATGGCATTGGTTGTCGTTTAATGGCCGCTGGTTAGAAGAGCATAGCAAGCTTACACTTAACTGCGAATGTGAAATACAAGTATGTTAAAAGCGAACGCGGAGAGAAATCATGGCAATGAAAAAGAATTGCTAAAATTGCTACGAGGGTTGCCAGACGCCACTTAATGCGTGTATTGGTAATTTTCATATGAACAAAATAAAGCAGTATTTCAAGAGCATCTATAATCTGAGTAAATTGCATGATTTAACGAGGAAATTTGTATGTTTGTGCTGGTGGTGGATTCTTGAGTGGCTAAACGAACCCTCAAGCGACAGTACAACATTAAAAACTCATCACAAAATGGTAATTTATGGCGCAGGGTAAACTAGCTACTTATTATTGCCTTAATTTATCCCTGCCTAACAAAATCTTGCTACAGTAGCAACAGTTTTCGGATTTTATACATTCAATAGTTGTACGAATTGTGTTGTGAGTGGTGCTTGGTAACCCCTGTGGGACTTGCTGTTACCACCACCAACTAAAAGCATTTCGTTTCCCGCTTTCTCAACTCCCGCTAGTAATCTGATATTTCCAACAATATCAGCCTGTGTTTTTTATGTTGTTATTACTTTAATTTCCAAGTACCCTTACTTCCTTTGCAATGTATATGTCAGCACACCGCCATTGCCAGACAGCAAAGAAGAAGTCGGCGATGATGACAACGACGACGACAACAACTGCTACACATCTCGGACGTGCCAACCGTCCGTCTCCAATATGAAACCCATCTCATGGCAGACAGTTCATGGTGCATTGCAAAACTTTGCTCCCTCACACAACACACAACGGTAGTGTCGTTGGAGTACACTGGCCAGCCAGCAGCACTGCCAGTCGTAGGAGCAACAACAGTAAGTGCTACGCAACCGAGAAACTGGTTTTTTGTTAAGTGTGCAATTCGAGTAGACAACTGAGGTGAAAAGAGTAACGTAAGCAGAGCAAGTTGAGCGATTCTAAAGCGGGCTTAGATAGAAGGCATTAAAAACATATGTAAAATGGAAAAAAAAAGATTTTATCATATATATTCGATTTAAAATTTCGTCACGTCGAAGAAAAGATTGTTACTTAAAATACTGAAATAAACTGATTTTGAGGGCTTTGCGTCCATTTTATATTTGAAAGAAAATATTGAAAACATGTATGCCTCTTTTTATATTATATTGAAAAATAAAAATACTTTAATAGGTTAATTTATACTCAAGGTAAATAAGGTTTTTATAAACATTGAAAGTTCATCTGATTGGCCGTTTATCGGTTTAGTTATAGTCACAAATACAAAAATACAAAAAGGTATTGTGGAATTACTAATTAATATTAATGAAAGTAATTATGAATTAGCCTGATGAATAGCATAACTCAGAAGTATTTCTTATTTTCTTTTAAGCGCCATGATTTCTCTTCCTATTAAAAAAAATAAAATTAAGCTTTCTCCAATTTCTTCACTTTTCTGTACAAAAATCTTATATGAAAAATAATCCTTATCAGATATTTTGAATTTAAAAATTAAGGTTTTTTAATCTGTTTAAGTTTATTTATAAGCGCGTTGAGAATATAAATACTCATTTGATTAAATATTAAAATCATAAAACAACTAACAACATATCTATTCATGAAAATATTTAATGATTACTTCTCAATAATTTCCAATAGTATTTTATGAGTAAAGTGGTGGGTAAAGTCTGCCGGCTGCTGTTGGAGTAAACGTCAAAAGAGCGAGATCTACCTGGCTGCATACTTAAAATGAGCAAATCAGAAAAAGAAAACTACGCACAACAACAACAATAGTAGAAAGAGTCCAAAAAGAAAAAGGGCGCACAAATTCCTGTAAGAATATTTTATGATGAATGGTGGTAGGCATGTCGAGCTTGAAATATGTTTGCTGTTGATTTCACTTTTAATAAGAAATGTTATGTTTACCGGAACTTTTGAAAACTTCCAGCGCATATTTGTTAAATTATATTTTGCGCAATCTTAGAAAACTTATTTATATCTTTAAGGTTCTGTATGCTTTTGTGGCTGTTTCAAAATTGCGGAAATCTACAGACAAAAAATTCACTTTCAAATCATTTGTTTTCATAAGCATAAAAGCAAAGCAATGAAAAAGCTGAGTGGTAGCATGCTCAGTTCAGTTTTTGTTCATGAGGTTGTAAAACTCTCAGCGCCAAAGTCAGATAAAATTCAATTAAAGAGAGCGAAGTTGCCAGATTATAATGGAATTTTCAATCATTGTTTATTTACAGTAGCAAAAATTTAGAAAGCAAAATATATTCTTATTATATATTTATGACTCACATATTTATAAAATTTCTTTTTTCTTTTTTTATAAAAATGTGTATCAGTTTAGTTTAACTACGCTAGAAATAAACTTAATACTTTGAAAATTAATAAATATTTTGTATTTTAATTGCTAAACATGTTTAATGGTATTTAAGGGCAACTGAGTTAGTTTTAAACTTCTAAAAGTAGTTATTTGCAAATCTTTATGTATTAATATAGCAGCATATACCTATAACTAGTGCCATAGTTAGTGTAAATAAATAATATATATATATATATAAAAGTATATAATATACATATTATTTTATCTTTTATAATATAAACATACTAATTGCATACAAAATTCTGGCATCACTGTCTGCGTAATCAACACACATACCTAAGTGCTCATACACTCTCCCGCTTTTTCAGTCTCTTGGGAACGCAATCGCCAACTTGTACGTAAAACAAGACGCCAGACGACCGCAATCAAGTATGCATAGTGTATATCAAAAGCAAAATTTAACAAAAACTACTGTTTTTCTTTAAATAAAAGTAATGGAAAGCAAGAAATACCTTTTCGAAATAAACTTCAATCCACGACGATCCATCGTTCAACGAAAAATTGAATTGAAATAACTTAAAAGTTTGCATGCAGCATAGTCAGTCAGTACTGTTCGATTTGCATTCCCTTTACAACTTATAAATACTTCACTTCACAATACACAGTGAGCAACAAATTCGACAAAGCAGAAGAAAATATGGGGAGAACAAAGAGAAACAACAGAAGTGTAACTCAAATATACGAATGAACAGAAATTAACACTATATTAAAGCAGCTAAATTTTTGTGCTGCTTTGTGGTTTTGTGTAATAATTTTTTATTTTTATTTTTTGTTATTGTAATGTGTTTGTAATTTATTGATGATATACAACAAATAGGTCAAGCACCTGTATGCGGGAGCTTAAGGACCAACGTTGCTGCTATGCAAACATGCCATATTTATGTATGTATGTGCATGAGCTTAAACGGCGGCAACAGAGTATAGTCTCCAAAACACGCGGCTAACACAAATTATTGTGCGACTACAAAAATTCGATTTCGTTTTTTAAGTGATTGTATATTGTCTCAAAACCAATACAGTCTGTTTAATTTACTAATAGTATATATAATTCACATTATTTTTCGTGTAGACGACACTCCCCCGGTCATACTGCAGCAATGCATGGGGTTTGTTAACATTGCGTTTTTCATATTGGAGCAATGCCGAACTCTCGCTCGCTCGCCACTCAATTATATTTCTATAATAATGTCGTATGTCGTATATGTGAGCGCGCTTTTACATATGCTCACGCGCTCCCGCTCTCTTTGCCCGAGAAAATATAATAACGCATAAGCACGAAGTGGCAAATTATTTCGGTTTTCACTTTTGTGAGCACACAACCAGCACAAGATTGCGGAACGGAATAGATACACGACTAAACTCAACGACGGACACACTTCAACTAAACCAACTAAATCAACTAACACGGCAACTCTGCTGGCCTGCACAAAAATACACATGCAACAAAAACAACAATGCAATACAACAATAATTGCCTATAGCATACAACAACTGCATAGCAGCGGGCAAAGGCGATGGCAGCCAAGCATTGTTCGATTGGAAAAAAATAACACGTTTGCGCCGAGGCACATGCACATACGAAAAACCTAGTTGCCTACCCGCTTATGAGTTCCGAGCGTGCGAGTGGGACGCCGATAAACGTTTCGCAATGCGCATTACGCTCACTCGCTCCCTCCTTTGCATGTCATACGTGCAGGCAGGCAAGAGAAATACTTTTGGGGTGATTGTAATCTCTGTATGCGTCGTAGCAGGCGGAAGGCAAACGAAAGAAAAAATGTCATAAAATACATCTGGCGAATTTGTTATGCCTGCCGCTTTTCCCTTCGCATCGTACTGATGTACACATCGCCAACAACAACAATGCGACATCTGCTTTGTTGGTGCATCAGTATTACTCTGTGTATTATGCGATCGCTGTTACCCTCTGCTATATTGTATACGGCTTTCAATTAACACAATGCCCGCCAAAGCAGGCAAACAGGCAAGCTAGCGAGCAAGTCAGCCAACTCGAATGGGCAAACAATGAGGCGAGCGAGCGAGCGACAACCCGCGCGCGTTCTTCATTTTTCCTACCTTGCTATCCTACCGCGCGCTCTTTAACATTATATTTCAGTATATATACGAGTGCGTGTGTATTGGTGCAAACGTGTGGGTTCATAGTGTGCGTCTACCTGTCAAAGTAATTTATTTTTACTTTGGTTTTCGTTTTTGTTGTTTTGCAATAGCAAAAAATTAACGAATGATTGTGGCAACAAAAAATAATTCCATCCATGCGCATAGCATTTCAATAACTGAACGTACGAATGTGCGAACGCACGAAAAAAGTGCAAATACCAGCGTTTGAAATATGCACAAGCCAGTAAAAACAAAAACAAAAAAAAAAAAAAAACACACACAACACCCAACTAATAATGACTTCAGAGCGCAGACATTTGTCTTCTTCCCCTTTTGTACTTCATTTCGTTGGCTTGTTGCTATTGTAGGTGCTTCTTGGGCAGCATGCTCGCATACGAATTTCATGCGTTCTCATGCATAGAATGCACGCTACATATATACATACATATCTGTTGTTAGAAATCAACGCCATTGTTGTTGTTATTGTAATGCGCTACTGAAAGTGTTTTGTTGTATCCATGAAATGTGAAAAATACTGGTTCCCATTGAACCGCTTCAAAGGCGCACATTAAAATTGATGATGGCAACAACCCCATTCCATTTGTGATTGCTATATTTGCAATAGTTGTTGTTTTTGTTTTAAATCCATACTTCATTTCGTTTGCGCTTGATTGTTTTTGCGGCGTCGCTGGACTATAAGTGACTTCGACTTGTTGTTGTTGGCTGTTTGTTGGTGGCCGACGTACGAGCAGTTTGTGTGCCGCGATCCTCATCGTCAATATCTCGTTCGCTGCCTTCACTTTGGCCGCCATATTATTTTTACTTTTCATTTAATTGTATGTATGCGTTGTTGTTGTTGTTGTTTTTGTTTCGCCGTTACACTGTGTTGGCATTGGATGTGATTACTGTTGTTGTTGTTGTTGTTGCTGCTGTTATTCTGTGTGTTGTTGGCGTAGATTTCTTCATTTTTATTTTAATCTTTCACACCCTGTTGGCTAGTGGCCGCTGGCTGATTTACCTAGGCAACAGCGGTCGCTGCGACGCAGGCGACGCAGTCCCCACCACTTTGACTATTGTAGCTAATGCGCTTCACCGCTTTTATCGCTCTTTTCATTTTATTTATACATACGTATATAGACATAAATTAGTGTGAGCTAAGTTTATGTAAGCATGAGTGTGCATGCATCGCATGTTGCCGTTACTGTTGCTGTCATTTTCGTTCCCAACTGTACATTGTTGGTGTTGACAAATCTAATATCAATATGAGCGATGGAGATGACAATTGCTATGGTTAATATTACTCTTGCGCCACATTTTCACCGATTTTGAGGCGCATGCGCTAATTGACATCAACCGCTGCTGCCTCAGCTCTCTTCGTGTAGTGCACAAATTTCCGCTCTCACATCTTCAGCTCTTCGCCTTTGCGGTTGAGATAATTTCGTATATTTGGCTGGAAACATTTTTATGCACATAGCTTGGGGCATGGAAATCGCAATGAGCTGTCAATAGTTATCAAGATGTGTTACTAGTTTTGGTTTTTTATGATAAGATTATTACATGCATGCGTGTATGTGTAAAAGTTGAGGACAGTTTTTAGCATTTTGATACACTCAAGCCAATTCGGAGAGATTTCTAAACATATGTAACTACTACATCCACATGCATATTATGTGTACATATGTATAAATATAATAAATAAAATAGATTGGCAATAAGATCACATAATCACGAGCGCAATGAACAAAAGCTGCTTTTGGATTCCTTAAAGCACAATTCGATATTAAGTATTTGGTTTTACTCTTTGTCCAATAACCTGCAATATTATCAAACACTACGTACTACTTAAATATAAGACCTCTATTCGAATCATGATTAATATATCCGTGTCGTGTATGCTACACCTGATTTCAAAGGCGCTCTGTCAGCATATTTGTGGTTTGAGCATCAGCAAATGTTCACAAATTATCAATACAAATATAGCGTGTTTATTTAGAGGTTTTTAAATTCCTAGAGGGATAACCGGTACATCGGGTAGAGGTATAGCTGTCAAAGTAAACACGTTTGACCGACATTTATGTTAAGTAAACTTTAGAAATTGACCATTTAAAGATACATACCTGCGTTCTCTGCGGGAAATTTACATTTTGCATTGTCACCGTCAAATCATCTTTGGTGATGAGGCAAATTTCGAATAATTTCCGACAGCCTCCTTTGCATCCTGAAAATACTAATATCGTCTGCCTGATGAGATTGGGTCTCTAGCTTTATTTTTAAACTGAAGATGGAGTCAACGTTGCCATCAAAGATGAGCGCTACATATGATGTTTCATGACCTTTTACCCATGGCGATACTAATCATCTAAGTGCTAAATGGTTCCAGCAAGACGGAGCAACAAGCCATATAGCATGTGAAACCTTTACTTTGCGGCACGAACTTTTGATGACCGAGCCACATCAGGAAATAAGGCTACAATTGGTTATCTAGTTCAGCTAGGGTCTACCCTGCTAAATCTACTATAACTGACCAGTTCGAAATCAACACCTGGGTGTTATTAGCGATATAATAGATGCTATGCTAGAAAAAGTGGTAAGAAATTGGACAGACAGGATGATGTTCATAAGAGACGTTGTGGCTACATGTTTGAAATTATGTTGAAACAATAAATGTCATAAAATTTGCGAAACAATAAAACCAAAATATTGGCCATTTCCATTAGTTTCTTTGTTTTATTAAAAATAAAGTCCTTAAAATAGCACCCTTTATTAATTGCGGTTACTTGATATGGAAAGAAGATAAAAAGGATAAATGGAGTTCTACGGATTACAAGCACAGTACCGGTCAAAACAATAGCACTACAGATCGAATTTAAGTGGATGCACAGGCCGCTCTATTAAATCGATAAAACTATATTCCAAGTCCTGGCATAAGGAAACACCGCTTTCATTTATCTTGATTTAGTGTATGTAATGATAGAAATCACGTCCGTAGTATTATACAAGAATCCACTTGTTGAAGTGTTCTTGTAGTATTAAGCAGTCTCTCCCCCATTTACCTTCATGCAACAAAATATTGCTACCGTCTGTCCAAAAGTCAGACCAAATGTTTGTTTGCTTTTCAAAATGCTTGTGTATCAGGTGGGAGATTTTTTTTTTTTTTGGTAATCATGATGCTTAATTGGTCTCTCCTCTCCTCTCCTCTCCTCTCATTAATCAACATCATAGGCCATATCCTTCAATTTAAAAGGTAGACATATTTTTTACCTTTCTATCACAATAATTATTTGATATAATAAGCCAATATTCTAAAAATAGGCGTTTCATTATCCAATAACTTTAAATACTCGTGTAGTCAATCCTCTTTATATCGAGCCACTTTATAAGGTCTGTCAAGGGAGAGACAAAGTGTCTTCTCTTTGTGGGCACAACGGCTCAAAAAATTTCCGATAATTATCATTTTATTCTTTTTATTGCAATATATCCATGTTTATCCGAATAAATCCAATTCCCTGGTCTTTGGGTTAAAATTTCGGTTATGAGAGTTGAGAGAAACTTCGGTTGAATACATCCAGCCTTTCTCTCTCTATTCATTTATAATATTATGCAACTGCTCAGTTGATTGCTCTTTGCGTTGGACATCGCGATCCATTGGGATGACTTGCCATTCGGAACGACGTCAAAGGAAATTAGTAAAATCATTCCCAGCTATTGAAATGCATTATCCGGCATAGTATTTATCGAAAAAAAAAAAACGGAAATATCAGTCCACCCTCGTTCACTGTTTTCTATTATAGAAATAATGGAAATACACAAGGAGTCTGGTGAGGAGTTAAATCACATATTATATGTAACAACCGAACTTTCACTTATACCCTAATCGTATTTGGTGTTCTCGTATAAGATGACTAATAAGCGTTAAATAAACTAAGTAATATTGTTAGTTTAGCTAATAGTTTTGTAGTTTCTTCCATGGATGGTATAAAGTACTACCCTTATACAAGGTTAAATATTAACGTTTCAGTCAAACCTTACGGATAAATCAAGACATTCCAACCCTTGTTGTTTGAAGTAGAAGTAAAAGTAAATGATTACATGAATATATAATATACCCTTAACGACAGCGAAAAATTTATATTTGAAATTAAAATTGAAAATACTTCCGTTTATTTAATTTTATATATTTTTGCCACTGACGAACCAACATGTCAGCAATCCGGGAAATTACTGAATAAAAATTTTATAATATTTTTATATATTTTATATATTTTTATATATTTTATATATTTTTATATATTTTTTATATTTTTATAAATATATGTATTTATTATATTGGGTTGTTCGGAAAGTCATTTCGTTTTTTTTGGGGAACATGAAAGACAGTTTTCGTATAATGCCTTTCAAATGGCCATAAACAGTTGAATTCGACAAATTTAACCTCTCACCGATCTCTCGTGTGGTGATTCGCCGATTTGCATCAACTAATGCCTTTATCGCATCTTTGTCAGCTTCGACCGGCCTTCCAGACCGTGGTGCATCTTCGACATCAAAATTGCCGGATCGAAATTTTGCAAACCAGTTCTGGCACTGGCGTACTGTTAACACGCCTTCTCCATACACATCCGTCAATTTTTTTCTCGCTTGGACAGCATTTTTACCTTTTCTGAAGTTAAAAAGTAAAATATGACGAAAATGCTGCTTATTGCTCTCCATATTTAAAAAGGCACCAACCAAAAACTACTGGGTAGAATTAATAGAACTTTTTCACACACAAGCCTTGCAATATCAGCTCTCATGACATGTAATGGTTATGGGGCTTAAGTGTGAAGTTAGTTTCGAAAAAACGTAATTAAGTCCTCTGGCGGGAAAAAACGAAATGACTTTCCGAACAACCCAATAATTCTACTTCGATCAGAAAAACCGTCCCCAATTATCTCTCCGATGTTGACTGACTCAAATGATTCATAAATTGCGATAAATCATGAGTGTAAAGTCGAAACCGAAGAACGGGGCTGTTGTAATAGAGAGACGCGACACAAAAAATCACAATAGGTTGGATTACATGTAAAAGTTTGTTTCTCTAGTTTATTCGATTATTGTAGGGTAAGCATAAGAAACACTTTACACTAAGTTGTAATGTGATTAAGGAGTGCAACACTCCTATAGGTACTCCTATAGCTTATAAGTCATTCGCAGAAAAAACGGGTATGTATGCGTATGGGACAATGTATGCGTAGTCTCCAGAACTGGCCCACTACTTACAAAATGAAGCAACCATTAATTCCTGTCAAGAACTGGTTGACCTGAGTACTAAGACCTACATTATTTTACAAAAAAGGACGTGGAGTAGAGGTCGCAAAGGAGATGCTTATCAGTGATACACTAAAGTCTTCGCTAAGGCACCTCAAAAATTTCCTGTTCCCCACACACAAACATGCGCCATGTGACCATTCCAACCGAAGCTTGTAGCAGGAGTAAGTAAAATTGGACTCAAATTGGACTATATTTTTCAGATGGTAACAAGGAACCGTATTTAAACAAAATATTTATTATTAAGAGTACAGGATATTTGTCATTAGATACTAGTACCTTATTTGCTTGACTATCCTTTTGATGGATGTTTTGATGTTTTGATGTTTTGCAAGTTTTTTCCTGAAAGTTCCAACTACAGCTATAATATGTACACATATAACCTTTAAATAAAGTTCACTAGATCGAAAAGGATCGGCTTATCTACGATGGTATTATAATTAACACAATCTTGGTGATAAAAATTTTTCAGTGTTAACCTTAGTTTCAGTTTCAGGGAGTCCACCATTGATCAGATCAGAAAGCACCGAAATTTGGGAAACCCATACTTCAAAGCTACTTTCGGCCGTGCGTAAAATTTAATACTTACTAAGTTTCCAGTAGGCTGATTTCTTTAATCCTTCGAAATAACCTCCGAGAAAATCTTTTATTAAACCGCGATAGAAAAGAGGCGCATCGAAATGTTGTATAGAAGATAAGGAGAAAATGAAGACCTGTCATCAAATAAATAGTCAACGCAGCCAGACCCCGCGTCACCATCACAGTCATAATTTTCACGTTGTAGAAATATGACTATCAAAAACCAAAGATGAATCACTATTGTTAACATGTGGTTACTTTTATAATAGGAGAAGGTGCTGAGGCGGAGCAGATAATACCGTCACTGGTTGGGATGATCACCAGGAAAGGATTCGTCAACCAACAGACGATAATTTAACTGCATGTGAACGGGAATCTCGTAACCTCACCTGTTGTCTGTGCTAACTGGAACATCACACCAAAAAATGGATTGTTTCTAAAACTAGTTTAGTTGTCTAAATAGGACAACTGGATCTCTATTTTGCAATTCTCTCTATCTGCACTTAAACACTCCCTGGCAGAGCTACCCCTTCCGCTATAACGGCTTATTACAGCAACTATTCAACTTGTTATTGTAGCAGACTCTAATTCCTGAATCAACTCGGTTCGACTATATTATGTATGAGGATTTACTCGATATGAATATAGGCAACACAATTCTACCTTAATAAATCGGTTACAAAGAATTAAGCGAGCGCCATCTGGAATAAATGTTTAGCGTTGTAGCGTTGCCCATCAGTTTGTCTACAGTTACTTCTGATCCGCGATTACTTGAGCTGAAGGACGAAGATCGGTAGATTAGCAGGGGGACATTCTTCATAAAGTGGTTTCTACAGTAAATACATTTTAAAGACCAGGAAATCAAGGAACCTCTGAAGAATTTCCGTGCAACTTGTAATGAACTTAATATACTAAATATATAGATATAAACGGTTCTTGTGGCATATTTTCAGTGAACAAAATTTAAATATTTTTGTAGACTAAGGAACAATAACATTGGACGCTTTGGAAAGCCAAGATTTATCAACTCGAGGGATCCAGGGAAACTGTAGAGTTATTGAGAATCACAAGGTCATAACTTTTTCTAATCTGGAAAGTACATCCATTTCCTGTTGACAAGGGACAATATGGATGAGCAGGTGTATCAACATGAAAATAAAAGGAGCATGTCAAGTGTTGGTACAGAACCCAGAATGGGACGAAGTCTGCATTACTTTCTAGTAGTATTTATGATGGATAAACTATGATTATTATGACAAATCATAGGACACGCACGCGACGTCACCTTCAAAAAAAATTTTGCTTGAGTACTATTTTCACACTCTGACCTTACAAAAAGCACGAAACTTCAAAGTCTGAATACGACCGCCTTCGGTGGGAATGAGGGAAAGGGAAAGTAGAACGAAGAACGACTAATCAAATTACGCTAATTGTAACATTCTCATCCAGATTTAGTGAAATAACTGTTTCCCTAAACCACGCGACTCATCTACTTTTGGCATCATCTAAACTAAATTATGTGCAAGAAAATATTTCCAAGTAATTTAATAAGACAACTCACATCTTGATCGATATATTGAGCATAAAGTCAACTAGAAAATAAAAAAAACCACCATGTTTAGTATATGGGCACTCGGATAATTCTTGGATCAATTTCACCCATTATTGGCGCCAAACTACAACATTTTCAAGACAATATTTTTAATTAATTTTGAATATATTATAAAGTCAACCAGCACAACAAATATCATTTTATTTTTATTACTTATAATAGAGGCTAGGGTAAGTATTAAACCAATTTATTCATTTATAGCATCTGATCTTATTATTGTTAAGAAAAATGTTCAATTAATTTCTTTAAGATCGAAAAGTTGCCGATATATGCGGTATAAAATTAGCTATAAGTACGGGGATGCTTATATTCAGTGTCCGGGGGATAAAAATAGGTGTCGTCCGATTTCGACCATTTTTAGACGAGAGGCACTTAGAAGCACTATTTGTGCTGGATATCTCAATTTGTACTCAATGTACCGCTTGCACATACAGACGAACGGACGGACAGACAGTTACCCGGTATTCAATTCGTCTCGTCATCCTGATCATTTATATATATATATAAATCTATATCTAACTCGATTAGGTGTTACAAACAACCGTTAGGTAAACAAAACTTTACTATTATTTCTTTTTTCTGTTATTTCTGTGGCTGATTAAACAACTGGCAAGCAATCTGATGCCTGCCAGTTTTGAAAGATTTATATCATTTATAGCAAATGGATAACTGAAGTGCAACCCTAGCACCCTAGTTAAAATGGATTATTATTTGCGCAAAGACAAACAAACAATTAAAGCAAGTAAGGAAGGTCTAAATGCTGGTGTAACAGAACATTTATATACTCTCGCAATGTGTAAGAGTCGGTGGCGGGGAAATGCTTTCAGGTGCTGGCAAAACTTTATATTAAAAAATGTTGCGTAAGAATTCAACATTCATTACTCGATGAAATTGTCAACGGATTACAATCATATTTGGTATCTTGAGAAACGGAAATCATTATAATAAGAATAAGGGGCTTAGACCACGGCCTAGACCGATCCACTCAATATCATTAAAATACCACACACATTGACCAACATAAAGAGCTGGAAAATCGGGCACCATTATATCGGGTATATTTGGGCTAGTTGAAGGTGTAGACTAATTGCATTAACTTTTGTCATAACTCATCTACACTAGAGAAGATAACTCAGACACTGACAGACATATTAGCATAAAGTCTGCTAGAATAACTAATTTCACATATTTTCGGCACTAAACTATGGTATATGGTTTGATAAAGTATCTTACATATTAACCGATAAATACCGTATAAAGCCAAGCGGATGTTTGAAATTCTTATGTTAGGTCTATGGGGGCTGGGGGAGTTATTTACTCGATTTTCCCCAATTTTGACACAAGCACACATTATTATCAAGGGAAGACACGACGCGTTTTCTATTATGATATCTCTTATATTAAACCATATATAAGGTATAAAGTCTACCGCTTTATTATATATAGTATATAATAAATTTAAAGGAATAACCACAAAATTTACATTTATTTTTAACGGTTTCTGGGCCCGGTGTCAGTCCGAACTTTCTTCGATATATAACATAATATAAAGACATGAACTCTTCCTGAAGTCAATGATCCTTTACATTTAGTGAGGTACAAAACCCTAATCGGGGTCAACCTTTTCGATTACCTTTGGTGAATCGAGTTCCACCACCCTTCCTGAGGTCAATGACGTCTTTGTTTACCTTTAGTGACCTCGACCTGTTTACCTTCAGCCAGGTCCACCACCCCTTCTCTTTGTTTATCTTTGTGTTTGTTTACCTCTAGCGAGGTTAACAACCCTTCTCGAGGTCAATGTCCTTTTTCTTTACCTTTAGCCAGGTCCACATTTGATTGATATAGCTTATATATTGATATAGTTTGGTTGATACAGCTTTAATGGTTTATGAGATATGTATATTAAACCTATTAGGAGGTGGAGCCATACCCACTTTTTGAAAATTTTCAACCCACAGCCCCTCCTTACTATGATTCCCTGTACTAAATTCCAGAATTATAACTTAATTGGGGCAAAGTTACAGCATTTTGTGAGCGTGGCGGTAGTCCGATTACGCCCATCTGCAATACCAACCTGCCAAGACTGCCAAGGAACATATGTACCAAGTTTATCAAGATATCTCAATTTTAACTCAAGTTATCGTTTGCATGTATATCCGGGTTTGTCACCCGGAATTCAACTAGTCTCGTCATTTCTATATGCATAACTCTATATCTACTTCGATATATTGTAGGTGTCACAAACAACCATTAGGTAAACAAAAATATTATACTCTGTTGCAACATGTTGCAACATGTTGCGAGAGTATAAGCATAGTATATTTATTTCATATTATATAGATAGATATAGATATAGATAGATATAGATATATACATTATATAGATAAATATTTGCATTGCATTAAACGCGACATGTTAGATATTCTTATAAATAAACAGGAAAAAGATACTCCCAACTAATCACATCAACTAACCAACTTTAAGACTCCATATAAGAGTTGGACAACAGTGAAAAGTTTTGTTGTAACAGTTTAAAATATTTCCTAAGTTGTTTGAAGAATACTATCGAACTAATAGCTTTGGTCGAATAAATCTCTGGTTCCGTTGCAATGAAATGTTTGAAGACATACTTTGTAAATCTGTAAGAGTGGTTCTGGGCTAATGGAGTTGAGATCATTTCGTAACCTGTTTGGTTGCCATTCGTTCCTAAAACTTTATGGCATGACTAAGGAATAGATGCAGATCTATATCGGTAATAAATAAGCTCTTTTAAGCCTTGTTCTTTACACGAATTTATTCTGCCTTTTTTAATGAATCAAAATATTTTAAATATTTTAGAAGAAATTTAAATTTTCTTTTAATATTTCAGAAGAAATAAAATATATTTTTTTAATTATAAAAAAATGATTTTTTGATCAACAAAAAAGTTTTCGTATTTTATTGATATATATTATATTATAATTTATTGCCTTTACTTTTACCTAAATAATATGTTTCAATTTGGGTCTGAATCATGATCTCATTTTCGTACAAATATCGCATGTAGACAACTTACTTACTTCGTTTTAACAAAATTACTGAATAAAAATAAAAATGTTAAATACAATGAAGGGGGATAACCCACTTATACATAAAACAAAGTTAGATTGAAAAATCAGCCTTTCGAATTAAGAAACTGCATGTTCACATTTATTCGTTCGTCTCATAAAAAATCTAAATAAAAATACATACATATATGTATGTATGTATGTGCATGCAGAAATTGTAAACTGAGAAATTAAAAATGTATTAGACACCTTTTTAATTCTTTTTCAATATGTATTATTTAAATTTCATAACTCAAGGGAAACTGACAACCATTTTTTTATTTACTTTTCCATTACTCAAGTCGTATGATGCCGTCATTTTATTTAAATCGTGCCGCCACCACCGCCAGCACCACCATTTTCTTGGTTTTCCTTTTTCTTTAGTGTAATCGTGACTCACGACTGCTTTCGTCGACACGATGTATGTATGCAAGTATGTATGCAAGTATGTAAACCCGTTATTGAATGGCGAATGGCTATGTTGCCGAGGGGACAGAACATTGCATTAGGTACCTACACATAAACATACATATTTATTCAAGTGTTGCCCACATACTTAGGCTGCTTTCATTAGCGAACCGCCCTCAAATCAAAAAAAAACAGAAGCCTTCATATGCTTTGTTGGAATTGATAATCTGAGAGAGATGCCAATACATTTCGCAGGTGTGGCTTGATGTTACAAAGAGAAATAGTTAGTGTATCTGCTGCTATGCTCTTCTATGCAATATGCGCACACACGCTCTTTAATATTGAAGCAAATTATTCGCTCTTATTTTACTGAATAAAAGCAAGCGAAATGATAAGGAAAATCTTACCCTTCTGCTAAGTGGTGAGTTTTTGGATATTTGTTGCGAATGGAGAGAAAAGAGGGAGTGAAAAACGCAATTCATTAATGAACCTATTGAAAACATATGGAACGATAATTTACTAACTAAAACGTCCACTAATACATATTTATGTACGTTGTTAAAAGAAACAGTAGAAAATTTAATGGAGGAAATTAATGAAAGCTCCAGCAAAGATTAGTAAAACTAAACTACTCATTTCTTTTTCTCCATATATATAAAAATGTACAGTTATGTATGCGTGCACCTGCATGCGTAGGTACTGAGTTACAGTAACTCACAAAATTATACATAACAAATATTGCATAATTCACCAAAGAGGTTAAGCCAGTATAGCATTTGCAAAAAATTAAATTTTTTTGGCTTAAAGTAAAGATTAGCGTAACGTTAACGTTACTTAATTGGTAAAAAAAAAAAAAATTCCCTGTTCAATCCACCGTAGTGCCGAATTTTAAATGTAGCTTCGCAGTCTCATTATCTAGTAAACGATGTAAGGTTTTTGTTTTTATATCAGCTTTAGTTTTTATAAACATATTACTGTTAATTTTTTCGATCATAAATTGAATTTCCCGTAGAAGCCCTACTGAAAATAGTGATCCCGAAGATTGACTCAGAAAGAATTTTGTATCAAAATGTCAATATAAAAATTGCAAAAGTGTTAAAGAATTCAAGAAAAGTAATGCATTTGGGTCTTAGAAACAAACCTAAATAATAAAATGCTCTTATTTTCTTTAATGGATTTTAAAGGTAAACAAAATCCTTTTAAATAATGTCAGCAGATGTCTTCCCGACATCGTTTCGAAAACATATCGATCATCCCATTGATACCGAAAGCCCTATAGGATAACTTTGATTATTGCAACCCAAGGATTGACTCAAAAATTCCATTTTTCCCCTGATGAATTTTTTGAGGATGCAATTGAACCCAGGTCCTACGGAGTATTGGTTCTGACTTCTAACTATTACATCCACTATAACCGAATTTCAGGCAATGTATTAAAAATGTAAATAAAATGTATTTCATTTTAAAAAATTTACATGAAATTTTTAATAGTCACTGTAAATACTTAGCAAATAGTTCTCCGCCTTATCTGTGCGTGAGATTTTTGCATTGTTGTCGTCGCGAGTTTTTAATAAAAATTGTTGATTCGCCCATCACCGTTTCATTTTTGTTTTGATTGTCTACTGCGAGGTTGATCGTTAAAAAGATATAATTCAAAAGTGTTTCAAGCGCGACGCCGAATGTGCATAAAACTAGCTGACAACTCAGAGAAGTAATAATAGAGAGTGTAAATAAGTATTTATGTTTCACAGTAAACATGTTGGGAACTGGAACTGTTCAATAAAATATACGAAAAGAGAAAACAAATTTGTCATTGTTTACAATCAAAATGTCAAGTAGTGATTGAAGATAATTTGCAATCAGCAAACTTCGTAAAACTATTGTGGGTTGTTCTTTTGATGGGAATTGCAGTGTTTATAAATTCTTCTTTGAGGAATGTAAACTAATATTAACGCTAATCAATACCCACTATTTTGATTTTGGAACTAAAACTTAATCCAACTGCTCTCCACTTACTAAATAACCATTGTGCGATAATATTTTCATCAAAATATTTTTTTAATCATTAAATGGAGCATATAAATATATAAAAAAAACGTGTTTGCAACACTTCGTCTTTTAAAAACATAAACAAATATCGTTTTGTTGCTCAGAGGCGAGTAACGTACGTTAGCATATTATATAATAGCGAGCGTCTAGTACTTTTATGACAGTTTTGCATACGCTTGTCGTAAAATTCACCTTGCACTCGCATGTTGAGCACTTGATATTGTATAAATTTAGAGTTTATTGCTTTCATAATGCACCCGAATTAAGGAAACCACATAAACAACTTTAAAATATTCCGTTTGTGTTCCAAATCATCTCTTTGTAGTTGTGTATATAAAGTTACTTATCTTTTCTCAATGCAAACTTTTTATGAAATGATAAGTAAGCTACATAGATGTACATTAGAGTGGACGTGGAGTGGATGATCTTTATTAGATGAATTTTTATTTAGAGAATTAAAAAGCTAAATTTATTTCGTTTTTTTATCTATTTATCCTACATCGAACACCAAAGAGTTTTTTATGAAGGACAACGAAAAATAAATCAAGACAAAATGTGACATCTTTGACTACAATAATAATATAATTTATTTAGTCACTATAGAGAAATCGAATGTTAACACCTCCATCATATCAACCAAGTCAGACCAAAACTTATTATATCTTCGATTGCAGTGGTATTGATTGTAGGCTTTATTTGAAAAAAATATAATTTTAATTGAAAAAGTAAAATTTTAACTTTGACTCGCATGAGACATGCCTTAACCACCCCATTTAGGACGAAACTTTGTACGTGATATCTTCGACTATTGAGATAGAATAGATTTTGATAGAAATTGAGGCCGAGGTATAGGACATCTACTTTCGACTTTTATTACCACCCTATCATATAATTGTATGAATGTACAATAGTTATGCAAATACTTTGAAGTGGCGATTTTTTAATTATCCCGCTTTGTACCTTAATAAGTATTGTATTGGCATACACACTCCAATATATATTGAATAAAATAATTAAATAAATATGCAAATAAAGCATTCATTTGATTATTGCAGAACACAACTATGTAATTAGTATGTAGTAGCAGGAATAATATCCCTCATCTTGATTTGCCAGATATGAAGCCATCACCATCAGCCACCATGAAACCTCCTTGAAAACCTGACGACAAAAGGTAGTTCTAAAATAAAACGACCGGTTTCTATATTTTTTGATTTTACTGTAGCCAAGTTATTAATCGGCTACCCGCCAGGTGGTTGGGCCGCCTTCTTGACTTAATTTTTATAACCATATCATATTCGTAAATATTTTAAGAACGTGCTTTGACCACCACAGGCACTCAAAGTAGACATAAGTCTGGAAGTTACACGAATATTTGTTAATAATTGTTACTTCTGCTTTATTTGCTTAGCGCATATTTGGCTTGGACTTAATTATAACAAACTAAATTGGCTAAGGCGCTGGATTTAAGAACGTTACTTGTCAACTTTCCTTAAAAAATTCCTTCCTTTTGCTACTCTTTAGGTTTTTATGATCCAAAACAATTATTGTTGCACATTAAGGTATGCTTAAGCAACTTGAATGTAGACGTAGACATTTCAAAGCGATTTTTAGTTATGGTATGTCCCGAAACAGCTTCTTAACAATTTATTATTTGAATAAAGCTAATATAAAATTTTTCTAAAAACTTTTGACTTTTTACGATTAAAATTATTTCGATTAAATATTATTTTTGGAACATGATATTTAATATTGATTATATCTTAAGTACCTCCGCAATGCACAATATCCCAAAATAACTGAAACAAAATATTTTTCACATAACTTTTTATTATTAAGAACCATGTTAAGTGAAAATTTTAAAATTCGGGGAAAATAATAACAAACATGTTTTGTTCTTCTATCAAAAACGAATATAAAATCGAAAAAATATGCAACAACTTTTATTTTTGTTTTCTATGCTTTGAGAAAAACAGCAATCTCAACAAATACACCTGCGGGTGCTTAAGTTTTGGCAACTACTGTATATATAATACATATGTATGCATTTCACACATTTAAAAAGTGCCTTTTATTAGAAAATTTTTAATATTAAATTAAAAATTCAAATAGTTTGGTTGAAGCGTCTCTAAATCATACAAGTCATACTATAGATTCCGAAAAAGTTTTCAAAGTCATAAATAAAAATTATATGAAACGAATGTTTCTATAAGTCTAGCTATAAGTCGAAGAGTAAGAGTACGAGTCTGTGCTTTTTTATATTTATCTAATAACAGTAAATAAAAATGCTTGAGTGTATTAAACTAAAGAAGTTTTTTATTTCACTCGCGCCCAACCTTCGCAACATCAAATGTGTTTTGCCGACGGCAAACACAAACGAAGCACCGTTGCTTGAGGCTGTGCTAACGGCTGCTTGACAATATGGCGTACATACGACATTTTTTCGTTTGTGCTGACTTGAGACTTCCATGCCGTCTTCTCCATTTTTGTATCTCTTGTTTACGTATGATTGTATGTATGTACAGTTATGAGGGGTAGTGAGGTAGGGTAGCGAGGGATGCTTCCTCTATATTGCTATACGAATGCATAAATTATGATGGATTTATTTACATATGTATATATATACATAAGCATATGCATATAATTAGCCTCATATAGCAATATATGTATACATACTTACGCCTTAATGCTGCCATTAAACCTTATTCTTGGATTAGAAGAAAAAAGGTCTTACATAAATTCTGTGTATATTTATTTTTGTAAGTGAAATCTAATGCTAAATTTTGGATTTGAGTTATTTCAAAAATATATAATACGCGTGAACGCGGTTCTTTGTGATAACTTGCAGCTGCACTATTTTTATTTTTCATACACGCACAACTTGATATACTTGATATATATGATATCAATTTAATCTTTTCCTAATATATTTTCCAAAAATTAAATATTATTTATACACATTTCAGAAAATGTCACTTGGAAGAATAGTAAAATTACCATCTCTGTTAGCAAAGCCTCTGCATAGAGCTTATTCAGCGGTTGGGATTCCAGAATTAACGCAGGTAATTAAAAATTTGTTATAAAATAACTATGTAAAATTAATATAAAAAAATAACAAGTAAGAAAGGGTTAAGTTCACAATTTTCAAAGATCAAAGTCGGGGGCATATTTTCTGGTTTTAACGAAAATCGAAAGGAGTATATTAATGAAATTCAGAAAGCATCTTACTCTGGTGATAAATAAAATAAAAGTAATAAATATTCTCTGGTAAAAATTTGAGTTGTCTCAATACAATTGAGTGGAAATATGTTATCAAGCATATTACAGTTTAATGCCAAAAGTAAATGATTCTCTTATTCTGATTCTCCTTCCCCTAGCTAGTCTAGTAAAAGTTAATATGATGCTAGATATGATTGCAATCTAATTAAAATTTCCTTTTTTAATATAAAGCTTAACGCACCTGAAGGTATTTCCACTCATTTGAGTGGTCCGATTTGGTAGTGGTCCGATTCCGCCCATCTGCAATACAAACCTTCTTATAGCGCCAGAGAACACGTGGACCAAGCTTCATCAAGATATCTTAATTTTTACTCAGTACGTTAACCGCCAGTTTGTATCAATAAAAATATTTTTTATAGCGCAAACACATTTTCAATAAATCCTGATAGAAGAATTTCGATAAAATTTTCCTTACTCACAGAATAAATTGTTCAAGTTAGAACTTTTTTAGGGCTCTAGACTGGCATAAGTTAAATAGAAATTAATTTTACATTATATAATCTGTCAAAAATGTACATAATCAATTAATGAACTTAAATTTGTTGATTTTTTGGCACTTGAATAATAAACTAAGAGTCCCAGTAATAAATCTTCCGAGTTAAGAATATACTTAGGGTTTCGATTTTGCTACAAAATGAATACATTCGATTGAATACATTCGATTGAAGTTATTCCTTAATGTTTAATGTTTAAAAAAATAACGACAATATAGAGAAATAATATACCAATGTGTATATAAAAAACAATTGATAAAATGAAGATAATGGAGCATCGGTAATGAATGCTTTTGTTATATTTCCCATTTCGCTTCGTTTAACAAAATATTAATTAAAGTTAATATGAAGAAATTATGAAATATATTATAAAATACATGTATATGTATTACCTATTTTGCAGATTTAAATTTTAATGCTGAATTATTTTGTCAGGTTCGCCGAAATGTAAAACGCAGCGACTACGCCAACTTGGAAAACAAGGACATTACTTTCTTTGAGTCTATTGTTGGCAAACGTTACGCGCTACAGGAAGATTTACAAGCTTACAATGTGGACTTTTGGCGCAGTGTACGAGGTATGTTTCCTGTGATCAACTGATACACAGTCGTGGTGTGAAAGATGTTACAATGCATTTTTATTCTTGCTTTAGGATTTTTGATACCACTTTTTTATTGAACAGCCATTTTTCTAAAACTTTTAACTGTCGTTGAAAATAATATATCGTTGAAAATTTATTTATTTGGAATAATCGGCAAATTGGGCTGGATTGGTTGGAAAAAGTAGTTACAAAAGGAAGGAAATATGCTGGAAAATATCATTCTAGCTTGTCATATAGCCAGAATCAGAGTTATCTTCTAAAAATAGTGTGCAAACCTGAAGGAAACAGTCTCTGTGTAAGTTTCAAATAATGCTATGTTACGACTAAATAAGCGCCAGTGCTAGAAAAATCGTTAGTCAAAGCTCTAAAAGTACTTTCAATAATTTTGAATTTACTGCTTTCCAGATTAACTAAACTTATTCGGAATTTATTACTCGCAATCCTAGCCTATGAAATTCTCCAAAAACAGAAAAAACAAAAATGATTTTTTATAGATCATTCAGAATCAGAAAACTGTTTAAGAGTTTTCTACTACATATTCATTCACTCTTTCAAAAAACTTCCATAAGTAATAACGAATACATGTGATTTCTTCTTAGTAACAATATAATACTTATGAGAATACTTCTAAATCTAAAGTCATCATATTAAGTCATACTTATTGAAGCCACATTTAGGACTTATTGTACTCTTGAAACATTTAACTGACCGTGAGTGCACATCTGACTTTTAAAAAACTAGCATACCTTCATACAACTACAGGTAACAGTAAATTGGTACTGAAACCCGGTACCACACAGGAGGTTTCGGCTATTTTAAAGTATTGCAACGAGCGGAAATTGGCTGTTTGTCCGCAAGGTGGCAACACCGGTGTAGTGGGTGGTGCGGTGCCCGTATTCGATGAAATCGTTCTATCTCTGGCGCGATTAAACAAAATTTTGCATATTGATGAAATTACCGGCATAGCAGCGTGTGATGCTGGATGTATTTTGGAGAATTTGGATAACAAAGCGCGAGAATTAGACCTAGTAGTGCCTTTGGACTTGGGTGGCAAATCTAGCTGTCACATTGGCGGTAATGTCTCCACCAATGCCGGTGGCGTACGTGTGGTGCGCTACGGCAATCTACACGGCAGCGTGTTGGGTTTGGAAATGGTGAGTAATCATATCCAAATACTTCATACATATGTGTACATAATGTACTTGTTTAGGTGCTAGCGAATGGTGAAATTTTAGATTTAATGTCTGACTTCAAAAAGGATAATACAGGCTACCATTTGAAACACCTTTTCATTGGCGCAGAGGGCACCTTGGGTGTGGTGACTAAAGTGTCGCTTTTGTGTGCGCCAGCGCCACAAGCACAACATCTGGCCTTCTTGGGTAATTTACGATATTAAAGTAACCACTTATATGCACATTCTGAGTCTGCTTACGATTTTAAAGGTTTGCCCAACTTTGAAGCTGTGCTCAAGACGTTTAAAAGCGCCAAACGAAATCTGGGTGAAATTTTATCGGCTTGCGAAATGATTGATGCGCCAACGCTGCAGGCCAGCTTGGAACATTATAAACTTAAGTACGAACAACTTAATTATATATTTAGCATTTTTTAATAAACAATTATGTAATTCTTGTTCAGCTCACCAATTGAAGGTTTTCCATTTTATATGTTACTCGAGACATCTGGCAGCAATGGCACACATGACTTGGCGAAAATAAATAATTTTGTGGAAATTGGCATGGAGAAGGGTGAAATTATTAATGGTACCATAGCGGGTGAAGCGCGTAAGATGCAGGAAATTTGGAAGTTGCGCGAGTTGGCACCGATGGCTTTAAGCAAAGACGGCTATTGCTTTTACTATGATCTTTCGTTGCCGCTACGAAATTTCTATAGTATAGTGGAGGTAATGCAGGAACGTATAGGACCGCTGGCAACTAGAGTCACCGGTTTTGGACATTTGGGTTAGTTCAATGATTTTTATTAATACTTTACTTCACTCATATTTTATATAATTTATTATTATATTTTCTCTTCGCTGTGCAGGAGATTCGAACTTACATTTGAATGTCTCCTGTCCGGAATATACAGATGAACTTTATCACATAATTGAACCTTTCATCTATGAGTATACACACAAACTGAAAGGCAGCGTAAGCGCAGAGCACGGCATCGGTTTTATTAAAAAAAATTACCTAAAATACAGTAAGTCGCCGAAAGCGATTGCAATGATGCGTGACATGAAGAAACTGTTAGATCCTAAGGGTATATTAAACCCATACAAGGTGTTAAATTAACTTTGAGATTATATAAACATACTAAGTTGTGTATTACGTTAAAAATAAATAAACATAACCTCCAAATATATACATATTTATACTAACTTGATAAAAATTGTTTTTCATGTTCAACATATTCATATACATACACAAAGATTTATCTATACACAAGCGAAGAGAACTCAATGCTTATTCGTTTAAACAGTACTCCTCAGTTACAACAAATAGAAACCTTACTCTTTCGCCGACGACCTGAACTACCAATGACTACAAGTACGAGAAGAAACCCAAAACAAGCTTGTTGCAGGCATACGGTCGTTTTTTTATGCCACAGAAGAAAGTTATACATATTTGTATGTAAATTATGCAGGTCCGATAGGTGTGGCTTTCTAATCTTGCGAAGAGAATTTAGTTTGAAAAAAAAAATTAATAAATTCTCTTCAAACATTTAAATATTTGCAGTTTCTATATGTATGTTCTCGTAGAAATGGAAATATTCAACTCACTGAGGTGGGTATGTGCTATGCTATGGTGTTAGCATTTATTGTTTGCCTAGCGAAAAGTGATGTAAAGCGAACGAGCAATAATACCCACACGCGCCACTACTCAAAATTTTTGTGTATGGGTTTATTTGTAGAGCAACGATTTATGACGATAATAAACGAAACAACAATAAGAATAACAAAAGAGGTAAACAGATCTAAATAGAAAGAGAAAAAAATAGAAAATTAAAAAAAAAACCCTAGAGGTTTGCTGAAAACATTTAAAGAAGCAAATAAAATATATAGTTACTTGTCAATTCAACAGATTTTTTCAAACAAAATTTAATGAAGCAATTAATATATAAAGTTTCTTGTGTATGAAATCATGTGTATGTAATATTAGAGAATTTTTTTTTAATTAAATTTATAAACGAATTTTCAATAGTTTTCTTGTTTCTGTGCCTCATAAATTTCAATGGCTTATTCGAATTTTTATTACTGAAAATGTTTATATAGAAAGTAAGATTTTATTTTAGTAATGCAACAAACTAAACCATACAATGTGGCAACGCAATTGTTGCCGGTTTCAGCTTTGCTTTAAATAATTATTTGTCCACTAAAAAGCACTGACTGACGAACAAACACATAAAAACTCATATTTACATATATACACATATACGAATTTATAAGTATAATTCTTATTTGATATGCTACTGAATAGTAAAATACAGTAAAACTTATATAGGTTGGGTTATGGAGTTTTGTTAACGAAAAATTTTGAGCTGTCATATAAAATAAATTAATGTAGAAAGGATAAAAAGAAGCAAACTACACATTATTGAAAGAACACAACGTTTTCCAACAACAACATTTTACTGGATTCACTTTGTTTATATATATCTCGGCCATACTTGTACGTAATTGTGGAGCTTACTAGAATATAGTACTGACACACAATAATCGATTATTCATTTCACGCACTTTTAACTACTTTATTTTAACATCAATACTTAAAATACTAATTATAAAGTGTTTAAAAACATCAAATTTAATTATTGTCGTGTCTTTACTTAACATTACTGTAAATTCGTATATAATTCGACTTTAATAATTACTTCCACAAAAACTAACCATTTTTTAAAAATAATTGTAATCGATACTTAAAAGTCATAATCGATTACTGTACAATATCACTTCTGATTTCACCTTCACATTTTTCATGTGGTTGTTGTTTTTATCAAGCGTTTTCCCATTCATTGTTGCATCTACTACATCACTGTTATTTCACTACTTCGCAGCTGACAGACAGACGGCATTTGGTTGAATGCGCGAATTGTTCTCTAGTCGAGCGCAGACATTGAACGGTGTGACTTGCTTTTGTTTTGAATTTTTTAAATAGTTGTGTGTGTTATTTCTTGTACAAAAGGTGAAGTAAGTAAAAAGTAAGCGGCTTCAAGCCAAATCAAGCAAATTAAATGAAAATAAATTCATTGGCAGCAAAAAATTGAATGAATGAACAAACATCTATAGACTGAAGTATGTGATAATTGTGTAGTGTATAACAAGTTTTGACGTATGCACTTGTTTGTTTACATGTTGCACACACACGAACTCGTAAATATACGAGCACGCGTTGTAAAATTGAGTAGAAGAACTGTAAACAAATACAGGGTTGTTACACCTGCAAAATGGTGCATTCCATAGCAAATGTAACAGCCACCGTCATTGCCTTAAATCTATTGATCATGTGTTTAATTGAATGCTATTTTGAATGTATTTTGTAATAAATCTACTATACAATATATATATAAGTTATATATATAAGGAAATTTCAAAGTTTCAATGTCTGTGCTCAATATGTGGATATAAGCGCCCTTCAATATATCAATACAAACAGAAATAAATATTTTTTAAACCTGCACTTGAATTTGAGTGCATCATTTTGATTATTTTGTTTATTGCATAAGTTAGAGCGTCGACGCTTTTGATAACACACTGAGCTTAAATACTATATGCGACAATCATGCAATAACGCACAAACATGTAAACATATAAAATCACACGCGTAAATACTCTGTATATATAAATTGTATCAATTGCATCAAAAAAAATCATATTGAAGCTTTAAATTTATGACATATGTATGCATATAATTAAATTACAATGCTTGCTACTATGCGGCCGAAGAATATAACCCACGAAGCGGGCAATAAAAACTCTGAGTAAAAGATATCGCACAGTAAAATTATATTAATAAAAAATATTAAGTGTAATAAAACACATTTCAGAGAATATGAATTTTATATTCCACTAACTACAGTTATTAAGTTACCCAATCAAAGAACAAAAGTGTTAACTACTGTATATTTATATTTAATTTTAAAATTTATTTCACAAAAGCCGTCGGCAAAACTACTACCAGCAAGTTTTGTTAACATTCATTTTCTTATTAAAATATTTGCAATATAACCATAGAAATTGGAAGAGAGCAAACAACAAGATAAGTAAACACAAATTTTATTTGAGCACATCTAATATTTCCGAAAATTCATATCAGCCGCATTTTTTCGGGCATTAATATTCAGGGCCATTCGGGCCAGTGCATATTCACTTTTTTTTTTTAGTTGTATATAAAAAATTACACACAAAACATTAGCGTAAACTTATACCAGAGTTCATTGTGCTAATGCATTTATAATTCTACTAGTCATTTGATGTGCCCACCACCACCAGAAGTGGCTTCAACTGTTGCTTGTTTACCTGCCACAAAATTTGACTGCCTGCCACTCGGTCAGACACCAGACATAAATTAAGTCACAAAGTTTACTTACCATAAAAAAAAAACATCCAGCACTCGGCTTCAGGCATTTAGCTATTTTTGCATTTAGATTACATAAAAATTTAAGAAATTATTTTGCTTATACAGTAGTTGCTGTAAATTTGCAGCAAATTAGTGGATTTCAAGCATAAAATGATTGAAATTTGAGAAAACTAGTACTATTCAATTAAAAATACACGCACACTACCAAACACACAGCCGAGAACGCGTCTCTTTCGTTTACAAATTCAATTACAGCAAATTTGTACACTTTCGTCTATTTCTAAATGCACTACACTAAAAATAATATATAATCAAATACATTATTGTAATGTTAGTAACGGCGGTTCTTTGCAATATGCATTTTTACTTTATTAACACTTTCCATTGAAAAGAAAACAAAAACCAATTAAATTACAATCAGACGAAATAGCGTGTAAAGATAAAACGAAATGTCAACAAACGACGTCCAATGCAGTAATGTGTAAAGTTGGCTGCGGTTCGTGTGGATTTCGTTTGCGGCTGATTTCGTCTGAAGATTCGAACCTTAATTTTATAAAAGAGAGTGTATACATCTTTTGCTCTCACAATTCAACTCGTCACTTGTTAGCTCTTGTTACAGATGAATAAAACTTGTCTCTGTATCGTTCTATCCCTTTCTTCAATTTATGACGGACCGACCTAAAAGTTAAAGGCCGCCTCTTTTGGTTGTTTAATAAATAGAAAATGGCCATTCATGCATATGCGAAATTTACACTTATTTTTTTCCGTTTCGTTTTAGAAAATGTCGGCAACTAGACTTCTTAAGCTACGACCGAATGTTGTGAAATCATTTTTTAGAAAGTACAAAGCTTCTGGAATTCCGGAATTGACACAGGTTTGTAAGTGAAGAAATCTGATAATTTTCTGTTGTTTTAATTATTGAAATTAAATATAAATGAACTAATAGAAAAATATTTGTATACTCTTTGGGAAGAAACATTTAACTTTCTTCAAAGTAATTTCTATGCGCCTACCTATTTAAACGCTGCTTATATTTTTAATAACTTAAAATACTTAAACTTGTGTGGCTTATGTTATGCACATACATACATACATACATACATACATATATAAATACACATCAAAAATTAAAGTTGAAAGTCGGATTATTTATTGGCTAAACCATTTGAGAAAAATTTAAATTCTCTACGAGTCCACTAGAAATGATTCGATCAGTATTTAGAAAAAAGTAACATTTAAATCACGGACATCTTGATAAAATTATTTATGTTTCATAAGTTTCATTAGTAAAGTAAAATCTAAAATATCTGGATATGTACATATAAAAAAGGAAACTTTTTTCTAATATTTCAAATGTTTTTAAATATTCTAAAATTTCTTATCTATTCTAGAATTTCTTAGTGCGTAGAGAATCGACTCATCTTATCTTTAAGAAATGTTAAAGTATCTTGCCATAAATTGAAATCATAAATAGAAAACTTATTTTTGATTAACTATATTGCCTCGTCTCAATTGACAAAGTGAAGGCAAAAATCTGAGAGTTAATTTTGACCCAAAGCTTACTGCCGCTTTTATTGGAAGGCCGAGTCATATATATATATATATATCCCAAAATAGTCGTTAGTGTCTTATCAAATATTGCTGATCCAATGCTATCCTTCCCGTTCTTGCCCATAATCCCGTCTAGTGCGCTAATGATTACAGAAAAAGTTAACTGGTCATGTACCTCTTTTATGGGCAGAAATAGGGTTAGAATAGCGTTGACTCAATAATGTCAGCAATTTTTTTACAGTAGTAAAAATTACTATAATTTCTTGAAACTTTTAGAATATTTTATGCATATATTCAAGTACATACTATATGATTTTTGAAGAACTTCTTTGAAAAAACACAGAAGATATTAGCGAGCCTATATTGTAGATCACAATCACACTCAGCACTTCGCGTACATTCTGGAAGACGCAATTTTCATCTGAAATCAAACGAGGTTGAATTTTTTCTTGGTTATATATTTCTCTTCTACACTAGGTAGAAAAAGTCTGCGTACAAGGTACCAACACAAATATAACTCTTTGAAAAAGAGGCTTTTGTATACTTTTTAAAAAATCCAATTTATTTTATGTTCATTAAAGGATATTATATTTGTAGTTTTATGAAAATAAAAGTGATTAATTTTCCAACAATAACATATAAACAAAACAAAACATACTTCGCTTCTTGCTACTTCGTACTAAACTTGTTGAAAATAGTAGTCACTTTGTAGACCCAATTCTTCCGTGATTTGCTTCAAATTTCTTTTCAAGATATTAAGTTATGCATATTTGTCCATGGTGGACTCTATAAATTCCATTCGGCCCATACCATTACTAGCCATGCACTCCCATATCATTGCTCCACCACCACCATGCTTCACAGTAGGCACGAAGTTTTCCTTATCGAGTGCCGTTCCTGTTTTTCGCCACACAATTTTACGCCCCTTGATAAGACACAATACTTGCTCTCATCGGAAAAAATAACCTTCGGCCAAAACTCTCGGGGCTTATTTAAGTGCTCTATCGCGAAAGCAATACGCTTTTGTCTATTGACTAGCGATAGAAATGGCTTCTTGAGTGCGACATGACCATGATACCCAGCTTTTTTCAAAATTTTACGGACGGTGTCAGTGCAAAGGGTCTTTTTAAAATTTTCCTTAACATTTTGAGCGATTTTGGATACAGTAAGTCGAGGGTTTTGCTTCACACTTTGCAAAACGTTACGAGTTTCACGCTGTGTTAATATTTTTGGCCGACCTGGACGGGGCCGTGATACAAAATCGCCGGTATCTTTGTGGTTAATAATCACTCTTTGTATGGAAGAATGTGTTCTACCAACAACCCGACCGATTTCACGGTATGTTTTTCCTTCTTCGAAGGGTTTAACCACAATTTCCCTTTCAGAAGGGCTTATTTCCTTTCCTTTGGCCAACATTGCATATTATAGTATTAATAACAAATTGAATGAAACAAAAATCTTTTAAAATTGCTCCTTTTACGAAAAAAAAAACAAGCTTCCCGACACTTTCACAATTGGTTATTACGCGGGGAATTCCCATTTTAGTGCTTGTACGCAGACTTTTTCTGCGCTGCCAAATGAGTATTTTTTGTAAATTTATCGTCAATACAATATTGCCCGATTTTAATTGCTTTAAATGCTATCATATTATGCAATAGACTTGCAATAAAGCACATAATGTGATCTTGCTCTAAAATTTCACCTATAAAAGTTATTTTTTAACAAACAAAGAAAATAAGACATAAGCGTGTACGCAGACTTTTACTGCCAAGTGTATATGGACCTAAAAAAAAAATAGAAAATTGAATTTTTAATAGGGGTTAAAATCCAAAAGGCATGATTTGTTGGCATTTTTTCAACTTTTTTAAGTAATGATAATATTCCGACTTCAGGTTCATATAGAGCAATACTATGAAGAAAATAACTGCAATTTTTCAAGACGATTGGTTTCAAACTTTTCAAACTAGCGCTTACGCAAGTAAAAAAAATCGACTTTTCGAACCGTCTAAATATTTCACTCCTTAATGGGAGATCGTCCGTCTTTTTCGAGGTAATTAAATTGCATCTTCATAAAAGTAATTAATACTGTTTCATAATTTCGAGGCTGACTAAATAGTGAAATGCAAACATACTTTGAATATAACATTATTTCTTTCTAAATATTTAAAGTCTTAACAAGTCCGATATGGACTGATATGGATCGCATATCTTGGACTTGTCAGTCATATTATGCTTTGAAATTTTACCACTAAATTTAATAGCTGACCCAAATGTACCGAGTTAAGTCATTCATAGAGGTGAAAATCATCACCATTGGGGAGAGTTTGGACATAATCATTAATTTTTGGCAAAAAGCAACGCTAAGTTAAAGACAACATAACCAACACAACCAACGTACGAAAATCATATCGGGTATATAGGAAGCACTCACTCACTAACCGATAAGTTCTGTATAAAGTCAACCAGAGGGATGAAAATCATTATATTAGGTGTGGACTATTTGCCAAATGGGAACTATTTGTGATCAGTTTTATTTCCTTACCTTTTTGATGATCTATACTATCTGATTTTAAGTGAAGTAATATTTAGTATGTCCACAAACTATTAGGACATCAACTAAACTGTTATCTGTGTATGTACCATATATCTTTTATTGGATGGAGAGATGTGTAAAACTGTAAGGGAACACAAAAAATGGCAAACATAGATCGATATTGAAGAAAAGGAATTAAGGAACGACAACCTAAAATAGCGTAAAACTAAGCTTTTGTCCAAATAATATAGTGGAATTTATAAATTTTCTAATTTGGCTGAGATTGTCCTCTGTTTTCTTTTGTGCATTTTGATGTTATCCATCAGAGTTTTTGACACTGGAGTGTGAAGTTTCGAAAGCTATCTTCTCTAGGAACTCTCTTCTTGAAAGGCAGATTTGAAAAAGATTATGAAGAGTTTTTTGTCGAATGAAACAGGATAGAGACCAAAATAAGTAAGTGCAAGAAGTTTCAGCTAGATTGCCCGAAAAATCCCTTAAAAAATTTGTAGTAGTGAAATATTAGGAGAAGATGATGATTTCGAACCCCAGTTGAACAAAACGGAATTTACTTTATCTTATCCAAATATGAAGATGACTGAGTTTGTGGAGGCGCAAGACTAACATAAAAGAGAAGGAGTTTTTTAGACTTTACTCGGTTCTTCTTTGTTCGTGATCCAAAGTTTTAGATGTGTGGGTTGTCAAGAATAAGGGATTTCAAAGAATTCGATACCCTGCGCCATAAGCGAAATAGTGGAAGTATAACTGTAATAAAAATGTCTTTTTAGAAAAAAAACTCATATTGTCAAGATGTTACACCTAATACACAATATCTGTCAAATAACCGATTATCGCATATAAGTATACTCACGTTGTGTAGTGATAATGACAAGAACGGCACGCATTTGTGACATGTGACGATGAATACAACTGTCGTTGAGTTTAAAATTGTCGACCTCTTCTTCTTCCCTTCTTCCCTTCTTTAATTTACCCTTTATAAAGCAGCCAATGGCCAGCTCCGCCTTCTAAAATTTAATTTTTTTATTGCTGCTTTATGCTTCTATTCGGATACCCCTTTTCTTGGGGTGAATGCAACCGACACCAAGCCGCACATATACACACACAAGCACAGGCAAACAAGCAAGCATTCAGCGAAGGCAAAGGCAAGCAAAAACTCATTAGGGGTGGTTTTCAGCCTTTTCTTTCGGCTTAAAATTCTTCTGCATGTGTGTTTGTGTGTGCTTATGTGTGAGTCTGGAAAGTAATTATGGGTTTCTGTTTTCATTTCCCATTGCAGGTGCGTCATAATGTGAAACGCGGCGATTATGCCACATTAGAAGGCAAGGACATAGCACTTTTCGAGTCCATTGTGGGGAAAAATCACCTCGTGCAGGAGGATTTGCAGGGCTACAATGTAGATTTTCTGCGCAGTGTACGCGGTACGTTGCTGCACTACCTCTACTCCACCGAGGGTTACAATTTTTAAGACCCTTTTTTATTCTTCAGGGGACAGCCAACTGGTGTTGAGACCCAGCTCCACACAGGAAGTATCCGCCATTTTGAAATACTGTAACGAACGGAAATTGGCTGTTTGTCCACAAGGTGGTAACACGGGTCTAGTCGGCGGCTCGGTGCCGGTTTGTGATGAAATCGTCTTGTCTTTGGCGCGTCTCGATAATATTCTTCATATCGATGAGATCACTGGTATAGCGGCCTGCGAGGCGGGTTGTATTTTGGAAAATTTGGATATGAAAGCACGCGAGTTGGGTTTGGTGGTGCCACTCGATTTGGGCGCCAAGTCCAGCTGCCATATTGGTGGTAATGTGTCAACTAATGCCGGCGGTTTGCGTGTGCTGCGCTATGGTAATCTGCATGGCAGCGTTTTGGGCGTGGAAGCGGTGCGCATGCTACTTTTGGAAGTTGAATTCGGTTCGTATTCGGTTACTTACACTTTTTTTTCGTTTGCAGGTTCTTGCCAATGGTGATGTTCTCGACCTAATGTCCGACTTCAAAAAGGATAATACCGGCTATCATTTGAAACATCTCTTTATTGGGTCTGAGGGCACCCTCGGTGTGGTGACCAAGGTTTCCATGTTGTGTGCTCCACAGCCTCAAACTCAGCATGTCGCCTTTTTGGGTAAAAAATTTTTTGTGCTTATGGTTGATCTTATCTTACATAAGTAAGTCAAGCCTATCAGAGGTTTGTCTTCATATATATTCATATATTATTCAATTTTGTCATGTTCATTATCAGCTCATTTGCTGACGTCATTTTAGCCAAGATCTAAGAAAATTGACAGTGTTGAAGAATTTTTCATTCACAAAAAATGCGTTGTTCTCAGTTAACGGTAAAAGTGTAAATCAAAATAAAAATTTTTATTCCAACAGTGATTTCTTTCTTTTTGCAAGCTTTTTATATCTTTACCAATGTTTTCTCTTTATTCCCTAACATGTGCAGGTCTGCCCTCCTTCGATGACGTGCTCAAGACTTTCCGCAATTCCCGACAATTTTTGGGTGAAATTCTTTCCTCCTGCGAAATGGTCGATGCCGCGTCCTTGGATGCCAGCGTTAATCACTTCAAACTCAAGTAAACAAATGCTTTTCCCATAAAAAAAAAAACAATTTATGGCTATTTTCCTTACGTCATCTGTGCACTCCAGCTCACCAATCGTAGGCTATCCATTCTACATGTTGATCGAGACTTCCGGCAGCAATGCTGAGCATGATATGGAAAAGTTTAATCGTTTCCTCGAAAATGGCATGGAGAAAGGAGAAATCATTGACGGCACCATCACCGGAGAGGTGGGTAAAATGCAAGAGATCTGGAAGTTGCGTGAACTGGTGCCCGTTGCGCTTGTGGAGGATGGCTTCTGCTTCAAATATGACATTTCCCTGCCGCTGCGTGAATTCTATCACATTGTCGAGGTAATGCAAGAGCGTGTGGGAAATTTGGCGACACGCGTTTGCGGTTATGGACATTTGGGTGAGTTTTCACCGATTTTGGAGCGAGCTGCATAGTTTCTCATAAGACGAATAACTATTTATAGGTGATTCGAATTTACATTTAAACATCTGCTGTCCGGAATTCACACAAGAAATCTACAAGTGTATTGAACCCTTCGTCTATGAATATACATCGCAAGTGAAGGGTAGCATTAGCGCGGAGCATGGCATCGGTTTCTTGAAGAAGAACTATTTGAAATACAGTAAAAGTCCAGCGGCCATTTTGAAGATGCGGGAAATGAAGCAACTTTTGGATCCCAATGGCATCTTGAACCCATACAAAGTACTGAACTAAGTTGTGTTTTCTCAAGCGTCACTGTTGACCTTCAACCTCTTATATTTATATAATGCTAAATATATGTAATGCTATAAATATTAAATGTAACACTGTCACACTGTCACATTGTCACACTTTAGATAAGTTGAAATATCAAAGTTTTATTAACATTAAGAATGATAATGAATATATTGGGTATCAGAAGCACTAAGGCTACTAAGGTCAGACTTGATGGTTCATCTGTTTTCGAATTCCAACAACTTTCTTTTAATTATCGCACCACTTGGCACCCTTTTCTTATTAAAGTTACTAAAATCCCGTTAGATGGCATCGGCGTCAAATTATTGCCAAAAATCGTATATTGGTCCGATTCAGATTATATCCGAGATATATGTTGGCGAGTGAAAGGGAACTACAAAATAGAACTTTTCTTTCAAAGGAGTCGAATTATTTCCAAAACAAAAATTCAGTCCAATTATTCCACATAATAGCTGATCTGGTGCCCGAAAAGCCTTCAATGTTTATTATATGAGATAATAAATAATTCAGTGAGACTAACGAAGAATTTGAGTAACGTTCGAAGACATGACCTTATTCAAGTAGTAATACTTTTTTACTAACATATGAATTTTTGTATATTATGAATATAGATTTACGAATTGTTCTCACCAAAAATGAAAAAATGGTGGGAAAAAGAGTTCGGTTCAACATCTATCAAAAGTGTTAGCGCTAATTATATGTTATACCCTTAGAAAACTGTAATTTTAATTTTTAAAGCGTTCGGGTATATAAATTGCTGAAAGCCAAAAAAAAAACTGAAAAGTCAGTCATGGAGTTTTTTCCTTCGGTTGTTCTCCAAAATGAATTTGTATCTATAAATATTACATAATAGCATTATTTATAAGAGCTAACTTTAGTAAAAGTTGAGATATCTTGATGAAACTTCGCACATGTGTGGCATAGAGTATTTAAGTAAAACCCCATCTTACCTCTCAATTGATTTTGCAATTGTTGCCTAAAGCATCTATTATGATTTCAAAAAAGCTTATCCCAATAGTACTCACAATATGTGGCAACTCACTTTTGTATTGGGTGTAATCGGTTTTCCCCTAGCCCTCATGAGCCGAATCTTCGTCCCAACTCTTGTCTTTATACTGTACATATCGGCAGATATGTGAGAAGCTTAATAAATTTAATTGAAAATGTCTCTTTTAATATGGTCTGATTTCTTAAATAGTCAAAATGATCGAAATTGGTAAATATATTTCCCTAGTTTCATATACAGTTGGTTCGGAAAAGCACGTTGAAGTAAACAGTTGTCTGATTTTTATTATTAATGACCATGTGTGTACGAAGAGCAATTTACATATCTGATAAAATAATTTTCGACCATTCCAATATCTAATCCTGATTAGGGAAAAGGAAAAATAATCAAATAAAATATAATCTTGAGGAGGCACGTATATAAAAAAATTTCACCGATAAGTGTTATACGGGTAGTCATTTGTGAGTAACCATTCGGTTCCATATACGATATAATTGATTGATAATTGAGAACTGATTGATCTTGGAGGAATGTATGACGAATTTGATCGAGATAGCCGAGACGTTAAAGCTATCAAAGGAACGTGCAGACATATCGTTCATGGATATTTGTGTATGCGAAAGATCTGTGCAAAGTGGGTGCTGCGTGAACTCACAATCGACCGGTTCACCTGTCACAAATCAATGAAATCGGCGGGAAAATTGCATGAATCGGGTTTCGAATTATTTCCACATTCACTGTATTCTTAGGATATAGTCCCCACCAGATTTTTGTTGTTCTCACATCTCATATTGACTCCAATTTTTATCCAAGTCTCTGAATAATTATGAAAATCAATCAAAATAACAACTATAACAATATAAACAAGTTGAAATTAAAATAAATTCATTTCCTCTCACATTTGAACACTCATTTACTAGGTCTTTTGAGTATGCAAAGCTCTCTTTTTGAAATAGACGAACTTCTGGATGGAATAGGAATAAAGTAAATGCCTCTCAAATGACCTCTAAGTTTAAGCTTCCAGCTAATGCACTCAGTTCAAAGACTTTTAATTTTTTGTTTTTGTATATATTGAAGACTACACACGAATTAATTAACTTATTCTCTTGCTTATAATAATTTTAAATTTAAAATTAAAAAAAATCGAATAACCACAAACAAATGCAAATGCTTTTTGGGGCCAAAAGCCCACCTAAACGTCAAAGCTCAAACAGAAAACTAAAGCTCCACGTTATCGGTGTCACCTTCTGGTTTCCTCTCCCATTCGCATGCTGATGAGCACACTACTTTTATCGGCTGGCATGCTCGTATGACTTTTCAACCGATTTCAACGTTCAGTAGTCGCGCGATTGCCAACAAGTACGGTACGTAAGTGGAACGAGAAAGTGAGCGGTGGGAATCCAAAAAAATAAAAGAATCTGATAGCTAGTGAGTAAATAAACGCTGCAGAAAAAACGGTGTGGAAAGGGCCGAGTGTGTAATAATCGCCTATTTTAGAAGCAATCAGTTAGAGCAACAATAACTAAAACAACAGGAAAACAACAAGAAAACATCATGGCAGCGTAAGTATAGGAGTATAAAGAGAACCTATCGCACGTTTTTAGGTGATGTATACACATTTGTATATATGTATGCTTATATGTATGTATGTATAGCACTATTTATCAAAGCGGTTTAGCGGTTGGACTGGCTATTTTCAAATATTTAAAGGCCAAATTATATATATAAAAGGGAAAATCTTTGCAAAAATATGCAGACAGAGAGACAGACATACATAAATATATATATACCTAAATACATATAAATATGTATATGGATACATATCCATTCTACTAAATGCAAAATCTTTTGTTATTTTGTTCCTTTTTGACCTTCATAAATTTACTTTTGCAGCAAAGCAGATATTGCACTGATCGGCTTGGCCGTTATGGGTCAGAATCTCATCTTGAACATGAATGATAATGGCTTCGTGGTTTGCGCCTACAATCGCACCGTCGAGAAGGTGAGTGAGATTACACAGCGATCGTCCATAAACTCGAAATAATTTGACTTTGCTTTCACATTTACGCCACGCTAGGTCAATCAATTTCTGCGGAACGAGGCCAAGGGTACAAATGTGATCGGCGCTACGTCGTTGCAGGATATGGTGAACAAATTGAAGCTGCCACGCAAAGTTATGCTTTTGGTCAAGGGTAAGTTGGAAAGTATATATGGCAATGTCACTGTCAATGTTGTATAGATAAATGCACACACACACACACACATATATGCATACATACACACATACACATACATATGCGTATATGTATGCATGTATGTATATTTGTCCATATCAATTCATTTGCACACTCTTACTAACCGGTAATGACTTCAAACGCTTGGAGTACGTACAAGTACACACATGCCCCTACACACATATGTACATGCATATAAGCTGGAACAACAAGTGTTTGCACTATCACTCCGTTGAATTGTTTTAGCAAATTATTACCTTGATCGGCTGCAAACGAAACGTCACGAGTAGAGAGCATGGCGTGCGGCGGCAGGGCCAAGTGAATGTGAGGTGAATGTGAGGTGATTTACAAACACACACACACGCGCATGTGTACAAATGTTTCAAAAACACGCCAGCACTGACAGCTGTTTGATGCACAGCAGCTAATAAGCATAAAGCGTTTGGGCAGCATGAAGTCGCGATCAGCTGTTGATTTTACAGTTACGACAAATTAAAAGTAACTTTTACTTAATTGTAAAATTAAGCTAAAAAAAAAAATTAAGAAATAAATAAATTTGAGAGGCTCACCTCCCATAACGATTGTGATTTCTTATCTAGCAAGTCACACGTAAGACGCATGCGCTATGACTTTGATGTTATCAAATTCGAAAATTTTTGTCCGAAAATATATCATCTGAAGTACATTTGCTTATATGCGACATTAATGAATTAGACTTAAGCGTTTATAAATTTTTGGGACTACGGAGAAAAATTTGGTAGTGTGCAGTCAGGGAAAAGACACCAAGATCTGATGCATCTGATTTGTTTATACCTTTGAAAAATGGTGCCTAAGCCTAGAATTTTAAGCTGCTATGAGTATCTGCTCGCCGTTCCCATGGCTATCAAGGCTGCGCCACCGTTGCACAACCATTACACAACAATCACAGAGAAGCAAGTAACACCTTAAACGACGTTTCGGGAGTTCAATCACCAGCTGAAAAGTTCGATTTGCCGCGCTAAACCAAAGTAGCACTCCCATAATAACGTTCCGAATATTGTGGTAGATTAAATCACTACTTATCCAGGCTTGATCTCGACGTTCTCAACATATGCCTTACATGCATAGAGTTCCTACAAAATACTAACAACCTCTTTTCATGCCCACCCAAACCAACTCATCTAAAACGAGGTCTAAATATCATTCGTTGCAACAGTTCGTTTTCTGGTCCTCCCGTTAGATGACGTCGATGACAGTACCTAATCTACATTGCAAACAGCGTTTATATAAACGTTACAACAAAAACAAGGCAGCATTACTGGTACAGCACTGAATCAATATATACGTTTTACTTGTTATACTTTTACGGATGTTTTATGTAGCTAAAGTAACAACCGCTACCATTTGATTAAATAATCGTAGTTAGAAGCATCTTGTTAGACGATCCGGTTGCCGATAAATCAACATTAGCTGTTCCAGAAAATAATGGGCATGCAGAAGACAGTGGAAGTTTATTTTTATGAACCCAAACCATTTCGAATACGTTAAAATATCAGCTCCGAAGACTTAACAGAGATTTTTGGAAAATAAAAAATTTTGGAAAATACCGCTTAGAACTTTGGTGGTGCAAGTGGGAAAAGAGTTACGATAATAGGCGATGATCCAATTGGTGGTAAAGGGTTCATAGTAAAGATCATTGAGAAGAGTACAAATTTGTGCCTCGCTAACGTAAATCTAAAATAACCTACGTAAACTAAACAAATCACTAACGGAAAGTATTTGATGATATTGGGTTCCCACGGCAGTCGGGTTTACCTAACCGGAACGTATCAGAACCAAGCCAATTGTATGTGAGCCAAGAACTGCTAACTCGGCAGCATCCCTCAAAATTATTTATGGAGTATTGCTTTAATGACAGTCCTTGGCTTGATTTATAGATATCAACACGTGTCCTTAGCAGCTTTTTCTAACCTGCATTTTTCGTTTATACAATAATTTGCGATCTTCCAAGAAATAAATAAACGTAAACTTTATTAAAATACTATTCTCGATTCTTTTCATAGCCGGTAGCGCTGTGGATGACTTCATCAAACAATTGGTGCCACTACTATCGCCCGGCGATGTAATCATTGACGGTGGCAACTCCGAGTACCAAGATACTGCACGTCGTTGTGAAGAATTACGAGCCAAGCAAATTTTGTACGTTGGTTCAGGAGTGAGCGGTGGCGAAGAAGGTGCGCGTTATGGACCCTCACTCATGCCCGGCGGTCACCCGGAAGCATGGCCACTCATACAACCCATTTTCCAGTCCATTTGCGCAAAAGCAGACAACGAACCATGCTGCGAGTGGGTCGGCGAAGGCGGTGCTGGACACTTTGTCAAAATGGTACACAACGGCATTGAGTATGGTGATATGCAATTGATTTGTGAAGCGTATCAAATCATGAAAGCGCTTGGTCTCTCACAAGCCGAAATGGCTACTGAGTTCGAGAAGTGGAACAGTGAAGAGTTGGATTCATTCCTCATCGAAATCACTCGCGACATTCTGAATTATCAAGATGAGAGAGGTTACTTATTGGAGCGCATACGTGACACAGCTGGACAGAAGGGTACAGGAAAATGGACAGCCATAGCCGCACTGCAATACGGTGTACCCGTAACGCTAATCGGTGAGGCGGTATTCTCACGTTGCCTATCCGCATTGAAGGCTGAACGTGTGGCAGCCAGCGAACAGTTGAGCGGACCCGGCGTAAGTGCAAAGGTTGGGGACCTACCTAACTTCTTGAATCATATCAAGCACGCGCTTTATTGCTCCAAAATCGTGTCATATGCGCAAGGCTTCATGTTGATGCGTGAGGCTGCCAAAGAGAATAACTGGAATTTGAATTATGGTGGCATTGCGCTGATGTGGCGCGGTGGTTGCATCATACGCAGGTAAGTTTGTGAATTGGCAATTATGCAAAGCAAAAATTTTTATGTCACTTTGCTTGCAGTGTGTTCCTGGGCAACATCAAGGAAGCTTACACGCGCAATCCACAACTCTCGAATCTACTGTTGGATGACTTCTTCAAGAAGGCCATTGAAGTTGGCCAAAACTCTTGGCGTCAAGTGGTCGCTAACGCCTTTCTGTGGGGCATCCCCGTACCAGCTCTCTCGACCGCCCTCTCATTCTACGACGGCTACCGCACAGAAAAATTACCCGCGAACTTGTTGCAAGCGCAGCGCGATTACTTTGGCGCACACACTTATGAACTCTTAGGTGCAGAGGGTAAATTTTTGCACACCAATTGGACCGGCACCGGTGGCAATGTCTCCGCCAGTACATACCAGGCGTAAAGCACATACCGCAAAATGCCGAAACTCTAGTTTTTTTTTTAAAGGCATTCCAATTTGTTAGAAAATAATTAGCAGTTAATTTCATATCCGTATGTAATTACTTTAAATACATACATACATGCATACATGAATACAAATTTTGTAAATAAAAAGAAAAAAATACGCAAATGGTTGTTAAAAGAAAAAATACTTAACATTTAAAGTTTGCTTTTCATTTCAACCTTTTTTTCGAAATCTCAAATTTTATTCTCCTAACCTAAATGCAGTAACTGTGATATAAACAATGTAGTTGTTAAAGTATTGCTAATTATAATATGATGTAGCGAATATAACAAGTTGCAATATTATTTAGGGCATTCAAAAATATTTCATCTTTTATTTGGAGCGACGCAGTGCCTTTTTAGGCTGTTCAATGACAAGTTTTTCGGCTGAATATAGATGACCAATAATAACCTGCAAGATATGGATGGTAATAGGAGATATGTTTATCAATTAGAAATAAATCAAGTAATTATAGTTTAGTACATATGTATAATTTAGTATTTATATCAAGTATCTTTCATAATTTTTAAAGGTCAAAGCAGGTGATTAATATTGAAATGAATTATTTAAATATGTAATCACACAACGCTTTGCTGTTATATGCAGGCATAAGTATGTATGTATTATTACAACCGAGGCTCCTGTCAGCCAACGCTCTATATTTGATGCAAATCAAATCATTATTTCACCGTTTGTAATAAAATTTGTTACTTAGAGTGCATCGATTATCCTTTTTCACACAGCTTAATACACTCAAATATATTTTTTAGTTGCTTTTGGGTAGATTATTATTCATTTGAACTTTTGTGGTTCACTTTGTTGAACTTGAAATAATATTGAATAACATGTCTTCCAAATTTCTTAGTAGCTAAGAGCAGTGTAACCTCAAATTTTCCCTATTTTTCAATCACATAGATTTTAAAGAAACCTTTCTAGTAGTTACTAATATTAGAATCAATTTACTAACCTGCCGCCGCACAAGCTCCAGATTTTGCTTTGCTTCTGCTAGTTTTTGATCGATAACCGCAAAGTCATTAATACTTTTATTCTCACGGAATGTGTCGCGTATTTTCCGTCCTGCAAACATTCTGCAAAAATACAGTTTGATTATGAAAACATATTGTTTTTGTGATAGTCATTTAACCTATTGGTTAGGTAAACTAGCCTTACCTGAAGTTGTAGGCAGGAATTTTTTCAGCTTCACGCAAAAGTAGGCGATAAATCGTAATTACTTGCCGTCTTGTTGACATGTTTGAAAATTTCTGTCAAAGTAAATTCTTTTCTACCGGTCAGAAGTAAATTATAAAAAATACTCAAATTGGCGCAAACGCAGTAAACACAATAAACTAAGCGAACTCATAAAGTTTTCACAGCTGACTGCGAACAAATCGGAATGCCGAAATGTCTGAAATTATGTTGATAAATCAGCATTTATGCTGATAAACTGATGATGAATCAGCTGATTGCTACTGGAATCTACTACATTGGCATATGCAGGGTGCTATTACAATCAGTTGGTCAGTTTAGAACACATTTTTCATTTGTTTTAGAATTAGTGAAAATTAGAAGTGTGTCGTATTTAAGATTAAAGTAGTTATTTCAAATTGTTTTATTAACGAGAGGGCAGGAATTTTTAAGTTTTAATAAAATTCTAAAATTTTCAATTTCAAAATAATAAATTTTTAGTACAATAATTTGTCAATTAATAGAGTAAAAAATGTGTTAGAATAATATAAAAAGCATATAAAATTAGCATCAATTTTAATTGTTTTAGTTCAGAAAACGGTTATCCAACTTGAGATATTTTATTACAAATTGATGATTTATCTATTTAAAAAACAAATGGTTTAGATTTTATGACTCTTTCTCTCCCACAAAAATTGATTAATTCTTTATATTTCCAAAAACAACCGAAGCAGGCAACACTACCACGATTTCCGTTATTCTATTACAATATACCGTAATCAGTGTCACAGAACTACATCATATGCCTTCGTTGTACATTCGCAGTTTTTCTCCGAATACTTGTTGTGTGGGTCAATTTTGCTAATTGAATAAAATTGATTTTTTCTCTAAGGATTTTTGCTTAGAAATGTGGCAAAATGTTTACAGCGAATATTTAAAAATAATGTCAATATTTTCCATGTGTATATAGTGTATAAAGGGCGTGTATTTAAAATTCATAGAAAATGAATAGCATACGATGTGAACAGATGGAAGGAAAGTTCGATAAGGACTTCAGCCTTTTTGCTAAATGCACTATGGCAGACAACAAAGAAAACAATGTTTGTGCAATTTCACTTGTGGAGGTGGCAAATAAGCACACCGATGTGGGGGATGATACGGGGGACGAAGGTCAACAACTTGACGAGGATGAAACGATTTTTCTTGAGCGTCGTTGCAATAGTCAATGTAGCGAAAGCAATGCAGCTGAAGCGAGGCGAGTGGATGTAAGAACACCCAACTCAACTACCTCTACATCTTCACCAACTTTCGCACAAACAACCCCTTATGCTGCACACAAACCGACAGCGTATGATTGTATGGGTAGTCAACTAGATGGGGAGGAAGTGGAAGAAGAAGAAGAAGCAGAGGTAGAAGTAAAAAGTCGCATAGGGAAATCAGCAAGACATGACACACCGAATAGTGAGCTACAATTGTTCGAGCAATGCAAGGAAGCGCATGGCATTTTCATTGACGAAACATTACTGACAGCGGAACATTTCGATCATATATCACCACATCCGCTGAGTGAGCGTTGGTCACCGTTAGGCGCGAATTACGATGATGCAATGAGTCCGACATCAGAATTGCTTAGTCCTGAGTCGGAATTGGAACTACTGAGTTCCGATAGTCAGGATAAGCAGGAAATGTTGCGGAGTGATACCAACGATTTGGGACGGCTAAGAAACATGGAAGAGGAACAAGAGCTGTTAACCACTTCCTTGATGGCATTGACTTCACATTTCGCACATGTCCAACTGCGCGTGCGACAAATTGTGGAGGCGCCTTCACACGAACGTGATCAATTACTTAAAGATTTGGAGGAGTTTGCATTTCGCGGCATACCGGAAGTGAGTCAAATAACGGTGAAATAAGTTTTGAAAATATTTAATATAATAATAATAAGCTATATATTATATAAAAATATATACATAAGCTGATATAAGCTGAAAATATTTTTAAATAATTTAACTCTACTCTTCTCTCTTGCAGCCAATAGTGCCCACAGCTGTCGGCAACACGAATGCCGACTCATCTAATCAATCGCAGCCGGACGATGAAGCGGTGCGTCAGCGTCAATTCGAACTAATCGATCATCTGAAATCTCAGTTAAGTGAATTGGAAAAGCTGGCATATGAATCGGGTGCGCCCGTCTTACCACAACACATATTGCTGGAGAAACAGAAGATAATCATTGACGAGCTGAAAAACAAACTCAATTTGCAAGTGGAAGAACGCGACTTACCCGAATTGAGTTCCGAAGAGTTGAAGAATCATGTAGACAATGCCATTGGCGAGTTCGTGGGTCCACTACGTATGAAAGAACAATTAGTGGCTCAGCTGAAAACTCAAATCACCGATCTGGAACGTTTCATTGCCTTTTTGCAATGCGATACAGAGGATTCGAAAATGAGGACTCTTAATGGTAATGAGAAACTGAATGAACCCTACAATAGTTATGCTGCTAAGAAGAAAGGTGAAAAAGTGCGGAAGAAACATGTGCCACCGGAGCAGGACGCTACCGAACAGGATACTCTCAACACAATGCATCCAAATTCAGGTCGCAATGCCGCACAACAAGGCAATGGGGAGACTTTAAATAGCAAGGCACATAGCTTGTTGGATAAAGCTTCGTTGTTGATGCAAATGTTCGCCACAACACATTTTGGAGCTAAAGCAGATCAATTTCAGAAAAATGCGATGAAGAAGACATCGAAAGGCAATCATTGGGGGTGAGTAAACTTGTGTGAAGATCAACAGAATGGATCAGGTTGGGACTGCCTGGTTCAAAGGACATCGGTTGAGCGTTCAGGACTTTTTGTCAAAGCAAACGCAAGTCTTTGATGGGAAAATGGGAATACAAGCTTACAGTAAAGTTTTGACTTTTAACTGCTGATATTTCCGTTTCTTTTAACTCTACTAAACGTAGAGCTGTAACAGCCAATTTCTCATTTTCTATACGACCAAGGACTGTTACTCCTTCCGACATCATATCTCAAAAACAATTATAAACACTAGTAGGCATTTCCATCCAATGAGGCGACTATTTGGATGATAGAAAGAAAGATCTGCGAAAGGTCTATGGTACTTTACGTCTTGAATATCGAGTAAAATTAAGCGATGAGCTGTACGAACTATTTAAAACTGTCAGTATACTTTAGCGAAATAAGTCGATGGGTCGCGTCGTTGGAAGAAAGGAAGATGTTCAAATTCTTAAAGTTTACAACGCTTGGTATCACTTGGTTGTATCGTAGTGAGAGAGAGAGAGAGAAAGAAGAAAATATACACGGTTTTAAGATCTCGCTGAGTTCGAATTTGAGTTCTTATATATAGTCACTATAGCAGATATTGCAGCGTTCAAACTTAATACACCCCCATTCCGAAAACTTTCCCCAGTAGTCCTTTAAGAAATAGATTCTCTAAAGTTTAACATGGTTTTGAAGTGCTCGAGGGTTCTCCGTGTGCAAAATGCTTCCTATAAATTAATTTCTTTTAACAAATATATTTTTAGAACATAAATTTTCACACTTTTTCAGTGATTTGCGCGCACAACTGGAGGTCGATACACAGGAGGTGGCATCTCTTGCAGCCACACTAAGCTTTGATCGAGAAAAATTGGCCAACATGAAGCGAGCGCTGAAGAATACCAACCGCAATGCCAATGCTACGCTGGCGCTAAGTGCACAAAACGGTACTGTTACGGTGGCACCACGTGCGCGCACACAACCACCTAACGCAACAGCGAATCGCAGAGAACTCAAAGCGTACGTCGTCTCATCCGATTCGGATGACGACACATACGATTGTTATGCCTGGGAACGAAAATATTGCCGCAAAACACATGGTGCGCGCTACAAGGGTGGCGACTCCATTATAACAATAAGCAAAGAGTTAACAACGGCCGTGCGCAAGAACTTCTCCATGACACTGCTGCGACTCATACAGCATGGATTGCGCGTGGAAACGGAATCGGCCACATCCAGCCTAATTGTACCGTTCATGCGTTGCCTAAATCCGTCCCCGGTTTTTGCCGCCGAACAGGGTTACCGTGGCAGGGATGCGACCAACAGTACATCCTTCGTCTCGTCGGCGGCCTTCTCTTCCACCTATAATGCCAATTACACGGATAACGACTGCGATGACGAGCGCACAGGCGGCTTCTTTGGTAGCGGCGGCAGTCGTCCCATGCATGCTTGGGAACTCATTTTGGAGTACTACTATCTAAAGAATGGCGATGAATTCAATAATACGCCGGCTCGTAAGCTCTCGCAAAGCTTCAACTTGGACATTGTCGACGCGCAAACGGTCACGGCGAAGCAGAGTTTTCTCAGCGTGGTTGGCATGATAATCGCCATGCATCGGCCCTACAAGCGCAGCTACAATGCACACTTCAAGGCGTTCGTTTGTGCGGGTCTCAAGTGAGTGTAACAGTGTACGAGCTCGGGTTTTTATTTTTCTCAATTTTTTTTCGAATTTTGCAGCTGCCACCAGTTGGTTGAGTGGTTAAATTTGATATTCAGCTGCAACGATTTGGTGGACACCTACTATACGCCTAACAGTTATGTTGCACGCACCGGTTTTCGTGACTCGCTGCGCTCCATCGACGCTCTAACCAAATATGATTTCGATTTGCCCATAGATTTGGCTATACGACATTTTAGAAACCTTTAAAGTTATGAACCAATCTATATATATATATATATATATATAATAGTTAAGTTAGTAAAGTGCTTATGCATTAGTATGTGTGAGTATGGATGACATTCATTAGGCAATTATTTTCATATCCTAACATTAAAGTAAATAGTAAAAGGCAAAAACAACAAAATAGTACTTATTACTAAGTACTTATATTATTATTGAAAAACTAATCGAATTTCTTCCAAATTAGTAAGCGCATTTATTGATGTGTTGCTCAAGTATTCATGAAGTTCGAATATTTGTGTATATCCGTGTGTATTTTATGGTTTGACAAGTTGTATGTATATTGTTGAAAGGTATCAAATAAGCTCTAGTCCATTTTATTCTAGTCTAACACCACTCTATTCGTGCATATATATATATGTTAACTATCGTGTATCTAACTATTTGATAACTCTATAATGTCTAAGTAGTACTTTTATAAATACTATGCTATGTACACATACCAAATACATATTCACCTAACCATACAAATAAGATAAACCAGCACTCTTTAGCTTTTATTCGAGAATAACATAGTCTTCGGTTGGCACTAAGTAAGAAATTTATTTTATTCACTTTGAAATTTATTCACGATTCTCTCTCTTAAGAAGTAAGGCAAGCGAATTGTCAAACTTTCTTGACGTCACAAACTAATGCATTTCTTTGTCAAGCGCAGTTCAAAGAAGTATCGGGTCGAAATTGTTCTGAACTTTATTTCTATTTTTCTTTTGTATTGCTATGTATTCTTGCCAAAAGTATATAATTGAAAACAACAACAAAGTTAATCAGTTGCAATCAATACAAGAAAGTATGTGGTTACCTTATTAAAGTGGTGCAATCCCAATCCATTCTAACTCTTTTTTTATTATAGCAGTAACTTTGGTTTACGCAAGTTGTATTTCGATTCGCCACTCGCAAAGATTGGACGAATCGAATTTAACTTTTATTTTTGTGACTCAGAGAGTTCTACTCCATGCTTGCATTCTTCAATTTTGACTTAAGCTTTTCATATTTTGTTTTAAAAATTATATTTTTAACTCAAATTTGTTTTTTTAGTCTCAAGATTTTCGAAACAAAAATGATTTTTTTGAGTGAAAATTTGTTTTTAGAAGGCTCAAGAGAGTTTTCAATTCAAAAAGTAAATTTTTCGACTCAAGAGCTATTTTAAATTCCAAATTTTTTTTCAAATTGTTTTTTTTTTGACTCCGGCGCTTTGTTTTTTAACTCGCGAGTTCATTTATTAGAGTCGTGGGTTGACAAATTATACTTTTTTACATTAAAATTATATATAATTTATATGAAAATATTTATTGTTGATTATTCTTTTACTACAAGGATGTATTGTTTTCGGATAGATTTGAAATTTTTTGTGCAAAATAATTTAAATACTTATATAAGTATGAAAAGGGCTGTTAGTCCTCACAAAAATATAGAAAAAAACTCACCCACAGCCTCCGTAACATTATATTTCTACAATAAATACTTATACATATATATAAATATAAAATAAAGTACAGTAAAAAAATTACAAGTAATATATATGAAATAACATAATGAACTTAAATCTATATGCATGTCATAGATATTTAGATATACATACATAAATATATTCTAGTCTAAGTATACAATTAATAATAAATTAATCGAATAAGTAAACTCACATAACCGAAGCTAAATTAAAATGATAAATAAATAATTTAATTAAGCAATTTTATTTTCATAATAGCGTTCTACAGTGCTGAGCATGAAAACGGTGACTTTCTAAATGTATTTGAAGGGCTAAGTATAATTTATAATAGACTACTGAGTTTGTATGAGTCTCTCCTTATTGTTGGCTTATCGGTTCAAACAGCTCTCTGGTTAGTGAACCTTTTGAATAATCCAACGACCACAGTGAACCCACAGTATTTAATATTTTCAACTAATCGATTATCTGTTCAAGGAGTAACAAATATTTCGAAATATTTCGAAATATTATAGCAATAACGCCTACGATTGTGTGGAACCGAATAATAAATATTCTCGGACATTTTAAGAATGTAAGATACCTTAAAACTATGGAGGATTTCGTGAAAATCATCAATGGTCGTAATTAAGGACAGTCGTAGACAAATTAAGCAAATTTTTGCCGTGGTATGCCTGGAAGAATCTACCTGTGAGACGAAAAGCGACTGACTACTTATCGAGACTAGGAGCTATAAATTTTTTTTACCAAATAATATTTCACTAAGCATTGGATGAATACTTTGTTTTATCTCCTCTACTATATAAATATATATACTGGACTGGACTCATAGGACTGGACTGGACTGGATAAATACTGGATTAAATTAGGAGCAAGGAGCGCATAAATCGCAACGCCTTCATATATTTTCCTTAAGACATCTCATATATTCTCCAATAATATTAGGTATATGAAAATGTGAAGGACAAAGACCCTCATATTTGGTATCTGGCGGCTAAGAGAGATATAAACTGATTTAACTCACTTGCGGCAGAAAATTGCCATATATCAAAAGTCAATCGTTTTATTCAAAAAGTCAAAAGTTTTATTTCGATATATTTATTCATGATTCATTAATTATTTCCAGAGTATTGTTACATTGTGAATTATTTCATTATTTCATTATTTCAACTTTTCTTTTATCATCTTCTTATGGGTGTGGCAGTGGTCTAATACGTCAGGGTATCAAAGTTCAAAGATGACAAGTTTCTTCTTCAATATTCAAATATTTACTTAAGCTAGTGCTTGCACGAACGAACTTAATATTTTTGCGACATGGCTTTGCAAGTGCGAGTGCAAGAAAAAGTCTGGCTTATCATAAAACAATAATAATAATGTAATAGAAATAATAATTTTTTAATATCGTAAATATAATTAAGCAATATTGCAACAAAAAACTAATAAATAAATGCAATTCGCTGCAAATATATACTTGTCATATTGTTTTCAATAAATAATTAGCAAATGAAAAAATTTTATATACATATATAATATGTACTTTCCGTCTGGATACTCTGTCAAATCACTCTACCTTGCAAAAGTGCCTTACCTTTTTAACTTGCACATCACAGTTTCTTTATGCAGACAATATTTCAATTTAGTTTCTCAGTTTAATTGAAAATCGAAAGACGTTAAAAGTGAATCGAAGTTGTAAAATGCCGGTGTGGTGAGTAGAAGTTATTTTCGTTAAAAATTTTATTTTTTTTTTATAAACACCATGAACACGGCTTCATGTATCATGAGACACTGCTCTGCAATAATGCGGTATGTTTGGTTAAGCGTCTTAAGCGCAGGATTTATGGACTGGACTCTAATGGACCATATCTATCTGCACCCTTTGGACCGGTACCATTTGCACCTTTCGGTTCGGGCTCACCGTTCGCACAGCCACCCTTCGCTTTGCCGTTTAGTTCCAACGCTCCGCCACCGTATGCCGCGCCACATCCCTACCCTTTCCCATCCTGGTATCCATCCTATCCCTATCATAATCCAGTTTTTGCACCACCGCCACTGCCGCTGCCACCACTATTTCATCCGCCTGTTGTAGCGCCTGCAGCACCGGTGGGTTCACCGCCAGCGCCGATTATAGTGCCGGCCAAGACAGCCGCCGCTTTGAGTATTGCTTCGATTATTCACGGCTTCATTACACGAAAATTCTATCCGCCCGTATTGCCATTGTTAGACCAGTGCCATATCCATTGCCTGAAAGGGTAAAACTACGGCCAAAGCAGCTAATCCCAGTTACAATAAAATAAAAAGATGAAAAAATTCTTCCCCTTTTTTTATTTCCGGTTAATCTACAATATCTCCCACCTTCCGACGATATGGCCCCGTTATGAATCGGGAACCAATACAGGTTGATGCTCAAACTGCTAGAAATCGAATAGAAAGCTTGTGTATGCAAAACATTCCACAGATAACGTTCGAAAATTTAATTTTCCCAGAGGTAACGACACCAACTGAAGCACCTTGGCAACCAACAGTGATTCCCATAAGTGAGTAGGTCGGCCAACGAAGGCGGTTAATATTTTCTATTAAGAATATTTTAATTTTTGTGGAAAATATATAGATAAATGATATAACTGTATTCCATTTTTTCAAAATATTAATGTGAACTCAAATCACAAATATTAATATAGAGAGCAGAGTTTATTCTATAGTTTCTGTAACTTTCTTCGTAACCGGAGCCATCCTGCCAAGAATTATAGTCACAATTTACTCGTACTTGTAACATAGTGTCTGGAATAACGAAGTAGTAGAAATACACTGAAGACAATTTAAGGCACCCCATTTTTATGCTTAAAATACTGAGTCTACGTTTTTTTGTCATAGGGTGAATTGATTTGATATTAAATTTAAGATTGTAGTTTTATTTTTGTTTTGGAATCACTGACCAAAGAGGTATGGTCCGTCTTAGAGGCATACGGTAGAAAATAAAGCGTCACACCGAGTCTTCGAGCCAAGTGATACCCGTTGTTTCTGTTTTGCTGTGTTGAATACCATCGGTCTTCGAAGCCTATATGCACCGTAAGTCTACATAAATTCTATTCTTCTTCCAAATATTCTTTAAAGAAACTTCTTATGCAGATTTTAAACACTTTTTCTGATACTCAGTATAGAATCTAACTATTAGATCTTAAAAACAGTAGGGTATACATTATATTGAACAAAAATTTATAAATATTTTACTACAAGTATTTGAATTATGGTGGACAATTAACGTGGACACATTGCTTGCTTGCCACCATCGATGGGCACAGTGGCACCGGTGATGAACGAAGCCTCATCACTGGCCAAAAAGGCAATGGTGTCGGCCACTTCCTTAGTCGTGCCAACACGTCCGAGCGCGTGCGTCTCCTTAGCGCGTCGCATGTAGTCCGCATAGTCCTCTTCCGTCATGCCGCTGCGCGCATGTATATCCGTCACCACAACACCAGGATTCACAGCATTTACACGCACATTCTTTGCTGCCAAATCCAAGGCGATGCATCTGGTAAACTGGTCAACAGCCGCCTTGGAGGTGCAATAGCTGGAGGTGTTGGGGAAGGTGCGCAAACCAGCGACGCTCGAAACATTCACAATATTGCCCTGCGTCTTGATGAGATGCGGCGTCGCCAATTTGGTGAGCAGGAAGACAGCGCGTAAATTCGTATTAAGTAATGAGTCGAATTGCTCGACACCTATGTCCAATATGCTACCGTAAGCCAATATACCGGCATTATTGACCAACACATCCAATTGGCCATATTTCTCCAGTGTTGAGTTGATGATGCGTTCGGCATCCACGGTGACATCGGCGGCTATGAGTAGCAGCTTGGCATTAGGATTGGCTGCCTTGCAGGCTGCTTCGGTTGATTTCAAATTCGCGATATTGCGTCCGACGAGCGCAACTTTAGCGCCACGTTTGGCGAATGCCTCTGCGGTGGCGGCACCAATGCCAGAACTGGCACCTGTTACAATCACAACTTTACCGGTGAAACCCATTGGAACGAATGTGCAGTGGATCATTGCTTGGGCTTATTTAAATGTGTTGGTGGTGAAGGCGTGCAATTTTTATTTCCTTATTTTTGTGTTTTTCCTATACTCAAGTATTGATAAGATAGACAGATAATGGCATTCATTGAGTCCGTGGACAATAAGTACATTCGGGAGGGCTGTAGCGTGTGCATCTTGGAGGCTTATCAATTTGAAGGTACGCGTTGGAAACGGAACGCTTTCGTTATAAATGTTACACAGTTACCATTTCGCTTAGCTTGTTCTACGAGTTGCAAGGAAATGAATGAAGTGCATAGATAAACACCTCGCAGGAATTTTGGATTTGAGTACGTAAGAACCTCAATGTCAACTGAATATCAAATGCGTCAAATTGGGTTAGGTTAGGAACGTAACACTTGAGAATGCAATTTGTGTGCTTTCAGTGTTTCTATGTGTTAGGGAAATGCGCGAATTGGTGGTACAGTGAAGAACCGCTGAAGAGGTTAAATCGAAAGTGAAACATGGAAACTTGTATGGTATTAAACGGTCGCAGTATGTCGATCGGGTCTGTAATTTTGTCGTTATTCTAGCAGACTTTATGGCGAATATATCGGTCAATGTGTGAGTTATCTTTATAAAATTGTGTGGTAACGCAAAAAGTTAATACAATCAGTCCAGATCTTCCCCTAGCCCCAATATACACGATATAGCGATTTCCGACTTTCCAGCTGACTTTAAACCGTTTAAGTTGGTTAAGACCAACTTGGCCTAAGCCCCATATCCCTAATACAATGGTTTCCGATTATCTGGTTGACTTTAGCCCCTTAATATAAGTTAGTAAGATATAAAAATGATTATAATCCAATCACAATTTCGTCGAATAATTAATGTTGAATTCTCACGCAACACTTTTTAATATAAAGTTTTGTCAACACCTGCAAATAGGCTGCCGGCTTTGATATTATAAAATTACGAAAGTATAAAATGTTCGGTTTGGAACATAGTCCTTCCTTACTTGTTTATAAATAATTTTTGAAACGTTTCTCAGAAATATTGTACACGACTTGAATTCTTACAAATAGCGTGAACATATTATATAACGTTCGGCGTATAACGTTTGTATAAGGACTCACGTGTGGTGTCAATCGAACAAAATGTTATATTTTTGCTTACAGATTTATAAATGCTCGATATATACCCACAATAATATATACTCGTGTGCTCATGCATGGTTTTATAGAAAATCAAAACGTTTAATTACACATTATTTATTTACATTTATGAACGAGGGTGATTATATTAACGTACATGCGCGGAATACTATACACAAACCCATATATGAAAATTATTACACCCAAGCAAAACTTTTAGTATAATGTCTTTGACTATATTCGTGCGGGTTTTTTTTTCAAATTTTGAACGTTTATTTAAGAAAAACATGCACAATAGTTTTATTCAAAGTATTGCCCATCTGAAAATATAACATCACTTTTTGGTACTCTGTTCTGATGTGAGCCGTATTTCAGTGAGGGCGTTCTGCATCGATCGGAACAAATGGTAGTCAGAAGGGGCAAGGTCTACTCTATAAAGCAGGTGAGGCGAAATTTCCCAGCCACTGTTTTTCAAATAATTTTTAACCAATCTTTCAACATGTGGCCGAATTTTGTCATTATGGAAAATTATTGTCTTGTGTCTAGTTGGAAATTCCGGGCGTTTTTCGGCAATCGCTCGGTTCAATTTGATGAGTTGTAGTCGGTAGCGTTCCCCATTAATGGTTTCGCTCGCTTTGGGAAGCTAATAATACCACATGCTCTTCCAATCCCACCAAATACAGAGCATTACCTTGGGCGTTTCTCAAAATCGTCTCTCAACGCCTCTTGTCTTCAATTCACATGACACCCAACTTCCTTCCTTTTGAATGTATCCGGCTGCTTTTAAACGTTTTTACTTCGCAACTGTCTTCATTGAGTAATGCTTCCAGTTCTTTATCTTCAAACTTTTTTGGTCGCCCAGGACGTGCTTTGTCTTCCAAACCAAAATCACCACTTTTAAGTCAAGCAAACCACTTTTGGCACGTTACGTTTTGGCAATTTAATAATAATCAAGTTTATTATAGTTATAGACCCAATACAAAAACTAATATTCGATATATTTATATAAAACCATAAATTTTCTAACCTTAAAAATAGTTTTTATTCATTAGTGCCATAATGATGGCAACACTTTTTATCAAGGTCCTTTTCTCTTTAGTTTAATACTCATATTCTAATAACTCGTTTACTTCGAAAATTTTAGTAAATTCAAAATTTGAAACAATTAATATTAAATTTTAAAACCTCCTACAATTTTTTGCAAACAGGTGGCAATACTCAAACTTTTTTGATCTAACCCCACCGAGTTTCCCGACAGCCTCTCTGAAGTGTCTTAGAATTATTTAATTCGAATAATAATTGCTTGTGGTGCTTTAACAAACGGCTTTTCTTATATCAATGAGAAAAGTTTCAAGCACACGATAAGAAAGATGCCACAGGTTAAAGTAACTTAATTTAAAGTCCACTAGCAAGATAGCATAGAGTACTGTCCAGTCATTTCTAAAACAACAGTAATTCGGTAATAATTACTTCGATAGATATATTGATTTTCAATTTGGTGAAACCCCAGTAAGCTCTTAGCCAATACGAAGTTTGAAGAAGCGAGAACCAACCAAATGTATGTTGCTTGGCTTTAAATACGGTCCACAGAGAAACCAAAGGTTTTTGAAGCTGAACTCTAAATACATATTTTGTTCATGAGATTTAGCATCTTGAGTAACATTTTTTTGGTATTTTGGAAAAATTGATAAAAGCGGAATTTCGTGGATTAATGAATACCACATTTTTCATGAAAAAATTGCTTATGAGCGAACTAACTATCGATCGAATCACCTTGTTACAATTCTATTTTCTTTACTCAAAGCTCAAGAGAATGGTCACTAACACGAAAACGCCGATATTGAGATCCATTTTGAAGTATCAATCGTTCTACAAAAATTATAAATAGAAGTTGATAGATCGTTGTAATCGGTGTATCGCTTTCCATACCGACTATATGGAATAATAAATCTAACTTAGCAAAAAAAAAGAAAAAAAAACTTTTTCTTCAAAGCTATTGTTGTTGGCGAGCCATCAGTTGTGTTTAACTAGAAGTATTAAAAAATGAACAGTTTTGATTGCACTTGAACTTGTGATATCGTTTTCTGTTGAATCGATAATTTATCTCAGAGATAATTATCTCAGCATAGAATTTGCCAATCATACCCCTTATTTTATTCCATCATTGCTAATCAAACTTAGGGGTATACTTGAATGTAAGTATTTTTATGTACTATATACTTCTGTGATAATTGACTTGGTTGCCAGTTAAATTAGCTTGATTCATGAGATGATTGAATGTTTCCTCACAATGAAAACATTTATACTACATTATTATATTACATTTACTGGCAATAAAAGTGTGTTTATCGGTGTATATATACAAATAAAAGCTCGTTAATTATATTTTAAGAGTGTTCTATTTGTGTATATATAAGTGTATACATATCTGTCTAATTATTAAAAAGTGTAACAAATTAATGTCAACAGATGAATGCGATTAGATGAGCGTTGCTCCCACTAAGCCACAACTTTACATATGTGCCACATATCGTACATATAGTAGTTGCTACCTGGCTTTGCTTCATACTTAGATACATACTTAGATTCAAATTAAACATAAGTGTCTACAATTACGATAATACATTCACATAAAAAATTAATTTAGTATCGCTAGATTTTGCAATTGTCTTTTTATTTATTCATTGTTTATTCTATGGGCTCTTAAGTCATCCAAAGACTTTGTGTGTATTAGAGAGCTGTTTTTTATTTCAAACACGCAAACTTGGAAGAGAGATCAAATTAATGATCAACACGCAACCAGTAGGTCAGTGCTTTTAGCAAAATATAGCTAGAATTCACTTATAATTTATGCGCTTTATAGGACTTTCATAGTGCGAAAACCAATTTGCGCACTTTCGATTGGACTTAGGTGTGTAATGATGTACCTTACCTTGTGTTCTTATTGGGGAGTTTTCGGTAACACTTATCAAGCCACACTGCTTTCCACCCTTTTTCCATCCTTGTTTCATAATTTCAATTACAATGTTTTGGTGCATCTCTTATGTGTTTTCACCAGAAGAGACATGTAAACCTAACCTATAATTGCAAATCAATCCCTCCACAAGTTCGTTAAAAAATAATCTACATCAGATGAAAACATCAACATCAAAATAAAATTTAACTTTTCTCGAATTCCCACTCTCTTTTTTATCGTTTGCATTTATTTAGTATCATCAAACCATAATCGAGTTCTACTTAAGTTCCAGAACAAAAGCTGGTAATTTAAAGTATTATTCTGCTCACTCTAAAAATAATAAGGACAGAAGATAAACCTAAAATCGTAGGAAAATAATTCACTTATAGGGGGACAAATACATATGTCTAAGTGCTGTTAAGCTTAAATAAAAAAAATTTTAAGTATATTTTTTAAGTACATAAAACATTTCAATGAACAATTAACGAGGACACAATGCATGTTTCCCACCGTCAATAGGCAGAGTTGCTCCCGTTATGAAGCTTGATTGATCACTAGCCAAGAAAATAATAGCATCGGCCACTTCTTTCGGTTCTCCGACTCGGTCAAGTGGATGTGTTTTCCTTGTACGTTTGTAAAAATCGACAAGTTCTTCCGGCGACAGACCTCGATACCTTTGAATATCGGTTACAATAACACCAGGATTTACCGAATTTACACGGACACTTTTTGAAGCCAACTCCAAAGCGATACATCTCGTGAATTGATCCAGTGCCCCTTTCGAAGCGCAATACGTGGAAACACCAGGGAATGCACGCAGTCCTGCTACGCTGGAGACATTCACGATATTACCTTGGGTCTTGATCAGATGCGGTGCGGCAAATTTAGTTAAAAGGAAAACCGAACGGAGGTTTGTATTCAAAATGCGGTCAAATTGATCAACGTCAATATCCAAAAGGTCGCCTATTTCGAAAATACCTGCATTATTAACCAGTACATCCAATTGTCTGAATCTATCAATTGTTGAGTTTATAATACGTTCTGCATCTACGGTTACGCGGCAGTGATGGCTAGCAGTTCGGCTTTGCTGTTAGCAGTCTTACAGGCCGCTTCTGTAGCTTTTAAATTTGCTTCATTTCGTCCTACGAGCACTACTTTGGAGCCTTGTTTGGCAAAGACTTCAGCCGCTGAGGCACCAATGCCGGAATTTGCTCCTGTTACAATTACAACTTTGCCAGCTAAACTGATTACGATCTATTCAACTTCACGTTGAAAGTGAAACTAAATTTGGCTGCCAGCTACTAAAATTAATAACAGCTTGGTTATGTGCAATGTTGTCGTTTCAGTATTAATAGACCAAAAGTGTTCCTTTTTTGTGGACCCTTTTCGTTGAACTATTTTTTAATTTTAGTAGTTTTCTATCAAAGCAAACATTCATATTTATGTTTTCTGTTAATGCTAACGAGCTGCCTTTATATGTTAAAGCTTCGTTTAAAATTTTATAAGATAAAAATCGAATGACTAATTTTAATTTTTATTTTAAGCGATCGTTTTCAAAATTTCTTAACGTATGTTAAGTACCAACTGTTGAATATTAAACAATTAATTCTCAGTAATAGGTAAAAGCAAATTATCAATAAGAATGCATTTTAATTAAATGTATATTTGTAATATTTAGAATTATTAAAACTGACCAATCTTACTATAAACTTAATTTTTACTAACTGAAACTTCGATAAATAAACGCAGAAAAAAAATCACACAAATTGACACATTTTTGTCATTTTCTATTACTCAATATTTTTCGACGCTTTGGAAACACTAGATTTGAATGGCCTTTTAATCGTCATTCAATTTGTTTATTAGTTTATTTACCTATTGTAAAGAAAGTAAGGCTTAGAAAAGTAAGGCTTAAGGCATGATTTATTCTCTGACAAAGTGACAACTTTCTACGTCATTACATTTTTATCAATTATCCATTATTTTCAGCATCTTACTTACTTCGTTCTCCAGATATGCTTTACCGAAGACTTTTTGTACTCTCGCAATATGTTGCGTATGGTCTAATAAATCCCTTGTTGTTTTCCTAAAAATTATTTCCCAATAACAGTGCGATGACTACCTAACGAAAAGCGTCAGAAGCATTAAATTTAGCCTTTATGATAATATAGTAAGTATTATATGGGAATCAGTAGGCGTTGCACCGCCTACTTTTAGGCGAAATATTATATCACCAATGAAGATATTGGAGCATTGGACATTTTTTGGAATTCGCAAGCTCTGATCTATATCAAATACTTGGTGAACTTGGCTTTATTTATCGAAGAAATAAGTGATCTTCTATTATAACAATGCACCGGCTCACACCTCCGCCTCCCACTTCGCCACAGCCAAATTGGTCGAATTAAGCTCCGAACTGTTGCAAATCTGTTTGACGACTATATAGCTAGATATAGATATATATAGATATAGATAGGTTATCTCCGCCACGGAGGCCTCAACGAAGCATCGCTGAGTCAAGTGTATTGACTATGTAGAAAAATAAATCGCCATTTTTCCATTTTTCCAATTTTTAATTTTTCTTTGATAAGATAAATACTTATCGGACCGCCCTCGTATAATCAGCAAGACATATTGATATAATTGAGTGTTTATAGATATTGGGGTAGAGGTATAAACTACTATCTTTCGTGACTCGGCAAAAAATATTAGATTATATTAGATTAAGTAAGTTCCGAAAAAAATAAAAGTTACGATAAAACCTTTACCAGTCAGAATATCGATGGATACAGTGAAATTTAATTTTAATATTTTTCATTTACTGGTAAAGATACACATATATATGTGTATTATATGTGTATACATATATAATGTATAATATAATAAAATATAATATATGTATAGTATATATATAACATATTTCAATGAACAGTTAACGAGGGCACAATGCATGTTTGCCACCATCGATGGGTAGAGTTGCTCCCGTTATAAAGCTTGATTGATCACTAGCCAAGAAAAGAATAGCATCGGAAACTTCCTTTGTTTCTCCGATGCGACCAAGTGGATGTGTTTCCTTACAACTTTCGAAAAAGCCGTGAAGTTGCTCCGGCAATAAGCCAGCACTTCTAAGAATATCGGTCTCAATAACACCAGGATTAACAGAATTTACACGCACATTTTTCGGCGCCAAATCCAAGGCGATACATCTGGTGAATTGATCCAGTGCTGCCTCCGAGGTGCAATAGGAGGAAGCATCTTGTAAAGAACGTAGACCTGCAACGCTGGAGACATTCACGATATTACCTTGGGTCTTGATCAGATGTGGTGCGGCGTATTTGGTTAAAAGGAAGACGGAACGTAAATTTGTATTCAAAACACGGTCAAATTGATCGACATCAACATCCAAAAAATAGCCACCTTCAAAAATACCAGCGTTATTAACCAAAATATCCAATTTTCCGAATTTTTCAAATGTCAAGTTTATAATACGTTCCGCATCCACAGTCACGTCGGCGGTAATAGAGAGCAGTTCAGCCTTGCTGTTGATTGCTTTACAGGCAGCTTCAGTAGCTTTTAAATTTGCTTCATTTCGTCCAACGAGCACTACTTTGGAGCCTTGTTTGGCAAAGGCCTCCGCCGTTGTAGCACCGATTCCCGAACTTGCTCCTGTTACAATAACAACTTTCCCCGCTAAACTCATTACGATCTATTCGGCTACACGTTGAAAGTGAAACTAAATTTAGCTTCCAGTTACTAAATTTAATAACAGCTTGGTCATGTGCAGTGTTGGCATTTTAATCCAAATAGAGATAGTAAAATTTTTGCTTTGTAAACTTCTTGTAGACTGCTTACTTTGTACTCATTATCAGTTAACCCGGACGTTTCACGAACAAGAAATTGCCTTCAAGTTGCAATACATTCCCACTTTTTTACTACACTCTCACTCACTCACATTCTCACTTTTTGAACTTGAAAGCCGTCTTCAGATATGATAAACACAAATAGGGCACAAACTTGTTTGTGCATGGAAAAAATTTCCAAGTGCACAATTATTTATAAATATAGAATTGCAAAAGAGTAAACAAATTTTATGGATCTAGGAAATCTAAAAATTGATGTGGGCTTAGCTGAAATTATATATGTATGTATATGTACGTATGTATATATGTTAGCTTACAAATTCTTGCCGATTACGCGTTGTTGTGAAATAGTCGCTTAATTATGTTTAAAAGTCTTTGGCCTAACGTAATAACGCACTGTAATATTGTTTATTGATTGTTTTACCATGTTTGTGGAAATACATGAAAATAACCTATCTCATTAAACTATAATCTCATGAATCCTGAAAAATGCTGACTAAAATCTTGTCGGTCGACTATTGTATTTTCAGGCGCTTTATAGGACTTTCATAGTGCGAAAACCAATTTGCGGACTTTCGATTGGACTTAGGTGTGTAATGATGTACCTTACCTTATGTTCTTATTGGGGAGTTTTCAGTAACACTTATCAAGCCACACTGCTTTCCACCCTTTTTCCATCAGGATATGCTTGTAATAGCAATGGTAGCGTCACCTTGAGACCGCTACTCCAAGACAAAGATAGAGATGTTTTGTTTGTGACGCGATCTCTCGGTCAGCCCAAGGACCTTTCGGCCCATGGAGTTTACATAGTTTGTATATAATACAGGTTTTGTTTGAGGGGAAAAAATATTAATAAAATCGATGGTTTATTGGCAGACTAATTTCAATAACAATGTTTTAGTGCATCCCTTATGTGTTTTCACCAGAAGAGACATGCAAACCTATCCTCTTATTGGAAATCTACCCCTTCATAAGTTCGGTAAAAAATAATCTATACCAGATGAAAACATCAACATCAAAATAAAATTTAACTTTTCCCGAATTCCCACTCTCTTTTTGATCGTTTGCATTTATTTAGTATCATCAAACCTTATTTCAATTATACTTAATATACTTAAGTTCCAGAATAAAGGCTGGTAATTTAAAGTATTATTCTGATCACTCTAAAAATAATAAGGACTGAAGGTAAATTCAAAATTGTAGGAAAACAATTCACCCATAGGGAGACAAACTCATTTGTCCAAGTTCAACTTTAACAAGAATATTACCATATTAGTTCAATCTGGCTTCATATAATCCGTTTGCGTATTAATTTCACGACAAACATCACTGAAAGAAAGTTCAAATCAAAATCATGTCTACATTTTGTCGCATTATTATAATATTAGAGTACCGAAAGCGAAAACAAGAGTTCTTGGTGTTAATTACAGACTTTAAAATAAATTTGTTGAAGTATATTGTCCAATACAGTATATTTCATTTAAAAATAGTACATAAAAACATTTCAATGAACAATTAACGAGGGCACATTGCATGCTTGCCACCGTCGATGGGCAGAGTTGCTCCCGTTATAAAGCTGGAGCTGTCACTAGCAAAGAAAATAATAGCATCGGCCACTTCGTTTGGCTCTCCAACACGTCCAAGTGCATGTGTCTTCTTACAATGTTCAAAATATGCTTTGATTTCCTCCGGTGACATACCACCACGTCTATGAATATCTGTTACAATAACGCCGGGATTAACAGCATTTACACGCACATTTTTCGGCGCCAAATCCAAGGCGATACATCTGGTGAATTGATCCAGTCCAGCCTTCGAGGTGCAATAGACTGAAGCACCTGGGAATGAGCGTAGACCTGCTACGCTGGAGACATTCACGATATTGCCCTGGGTCTTGATCAGATGTGGCGCGGCAAATTTAGTTAAAAGGAAGACCGAACGCAGGTTTGTATTCAAAATGCGGTCAAATTGATCGACGTCAATATCTAATATGTCGCCTACTTCGAAAATACCTGCATTATTAACCAATACATCTAATTGTCCGAACCTCTCAATTGTCAAGTTTATAATGCGTTCCGCATCAACTGTGACATCAGCAATAATGGAGAGCAGTTCAACTTTGTTGTTGACAGCTTTACAAGCCGCTTCAGTTGCCTTTAAATTTGCTTCATTTCGTCCTACGAGCACCACTTTGGAACCATGCTTGGCAAAAGCTTCAGCCGCTGAGGCGCCGATACCTGAACTTGCTCCAGTCACAATTACAACTTTGCCGACTAAACTCATGGTGATCTAATCAATCTCACGGCGTTGAATACACTGAATTGCATGGAAACGTTAGAATCTCTACCATATTATTCACCGCTAATAAACGGTAGTAAATAAAGCATTGGCTTATTATGCACATACATAATTACATATATGATTAGATAATGGTGAGAGGGTAGACACTTGAGTGTTTCATATCCTATGTAATCCCAGTATGTATAATATTTGATCAAAATTGCAATTTTCCAAAAAAAAAGTTTTTTACCGCACTAGTGCGTATATTAGAACACATTCATATGTATATATGTATTGTATTTAAGTGACTTTGCATTTTGTTACCTACACATTTTCGCATTGTATCTCCACCACAATATTAACAGTTCATATGCTTGGCAACGCTCAGTTTTCTATTAAAAACCAGCAGTTAGATGGCTCTCAGGGATAGAGAGCAATATCAAAGAGTATGAGTTGGTAATTTTGCCATTATGTATGTAATTATACATACATGTATTTATACTGAAATACTTGCTTATTTTTTTTTATCATATTGTGATAGATCAGTTTTTGTTTAAATAAACTTATTTTTAAACCAACAGATTACACAAACTGAAGTCAACGGTAACAGTATTATCATAATTAGCCATGCTAGCATATCGAATTAAGTCGCAAGTGCTAAGAATACGCGAATTACAACCGGCATTTTTAGAAAATTCTGTTATCATGAAAGTAACTAAATAACGTTCCGCATCAAATCTATTACTAGCCACATAATAATTTTAAAGCATATTTTCATTTATTTTTAATAAATGTATATTACGTACGTAGATATGTATAGAAGTGTATTATGTACATATATATGTACATATGTGTATTATATACGTATATATGCATACAAGTGTATTATATAGATATATATTTATATATGTGCATTATGTAGATATATATATATATATTTATATTATATATACATACATGTATGTCACATGTATAAATCACATTTGAAACAAAAAATTAACGTGGACACATTGCATGTTTGCCACCATCGATCGGTAGAGTTGCTCCCGTTATGAAGCTTGATTGATCACTAGCTAAGAAAATAATAGCATCGGCCACTTCCTTTGGTTCGCCGACGCGACCCAGTGCATGTGTAGACTTCGAATGCTCCAAATGTTTAGCATAATCTGCTTCTGACATGCCCAGCTGCTTATGGAAATTTGTCACGATCAAACCAGGATTTACAGCATTCACGCGTACACTTTTCGGCGCCAAATCCAAGGCGATACATCTGGTGAATTGATCAAGCGCTGCTTTGGAGGTGCAATAGACCGAAGCACCAGGGAATGAGCGTAGTCCTGCAACACTGGAGACATTCACGATATTACCCTGGGTCTTGATCAGATGTGGTGCAGCGCATTTAGTTAAAAGGAAGACTGAACGCAAGTTTGTATTTAAGATGCGATCAAATTGATCGACGTCAATGTCCAAGATTGAACCCATTTCACCCACACCGGCATTATTCACCAACACATTTAACTGTCCGAATTTTTCAATTGTCGAGTTTATAATGCGTTCCGCATCAACTGTGACATCAGCAATAATGGAGAGCAGTTCAGCTTTGTTGTTGACAGCTTTACAGGCCGCTTCAGTTGCCTTTAAATTTGCTTCATTTCGTCCTACGAGCACCACTTTGGAACCATGCTTGGCAAAAGCTTCAGCCGCTGAGGCGCCGATACCTGAGCTTGCTCCTGTTACAATAACAACTTTGCCGACTAAACTCATGGTGATCTAATCAATCTCACGGCGTTGAATACACTGAATTGCATGGAAACGCTAATATTTATACGTTGTAGTTTGGTACTTCACCACCAGGAATGTTAGAATCTCTACCATTATTATTCACCACTATTAACTCAATACCATATCGGCCTATTATACACAGACATAATTATATGACTAGATAATGGTAAGAGGACATGCCTTTCATATCGTATCTAATTCTAGCAAATATTAATTTGATAAAAATGGCAATTTAAAAAAAAAAAAAAAATAAAACGCAAATAAGGAAGGTCTAAGTTCGAGTGTAACCGAAAATTTCGAACTATCGCAATTTTGGAACTTCAAAGCCGGGGTTATATGTAAATATTTTCAGGTGTTGCCAAAACTTTTTGTTAATCAAATAAGGAAGGGCTAAGTTCGGGTGTCACCGAACTTATTAATTTAGACTATCGATCATTTACTTACAATAGTTTCGTTGCTAATTTTTGCATCACGTCCGAGATATTTATATTATTCACTATATTCATCACATTAGTGCCATAATTTTTGCTATCGAGTGACATAATATAAACCGAAATATTCTCATTTAATTTTGTTGAGACAACTTCCATTGAGATACATGCGATATAAACTGAACCAAAGGACGAAATTTGACATATTGTGTATATGAGGAAAAATTTAACCAGATGCGTAAATATAGTAAAATATTAGGGCATGAGGTTTAGACTGATTTCATTCATATTCAGAGCTAAACAACATTATGGTTAAGAAATCATTTACTTTCTTTGGGCTTTTTGGGCATCGAACTAACGTATGCTCGCGAACATATTTCCAATAAATTTTGATGAGATAACTCAAAATTTGACAGACATATTCAACCTAAAGTCCCCTGGAATAACGATAATCATTATTCGTAATATAAGGGGCTGGGGTAGTTCGTATATCGATTTCACTAATTTTTGCCACCAAAATATAGTATATTCAGGATTATAAGTTAATTTAATTTTGTTAGGAGATCTTACATATTGACTGCTGTACACGGAATTTTTAAAACTCTTATATTAGCTATATGGGGGCTAGAGGAAGTATTTGCCCGGTGTCATAAATTTTTGGCATCAGAATAAACTATTTTTGTCGGATGAAAAGACTTTGTCTGAATTTTATTACGATATTTCACAGATTGACCGATATATACGGTATAAAGTCAACCGGAACTTCGAATCGGAAATCTTATATTAGTTGTATGGAAGTATTGACCCGATTTTACCCATATATGATACAAGGACACATTATTACCAGAGAAAGATAAAATATTTGAAGAGAAATTTCGATTTCTACATTTTCGGGCAGAAAACGGGATACCTTTAGGGCAGTATTTGTGTAAATTGCTATTCCGATATCTTATCTGGTGCTTGAGTTAGATACTGTAAAGTGCAAGAATCAGATTGAATTCAACATTGTGTTATTTGGGAAGTAGGTTTGGTTATTGTCCGATTTTGTCCATTTTCAAACTGTACCGTAAATATATCAGAGTAATGCTATGCACCCATTTGGTTGAAATTGGTTAAGCCGTTCTTTAGATTTGGGATTTCAGCGAAAAGTGGGCGATGCCACGCCCATTGCCTAATTTTTAAACGGATCCCTATCCAACCCTTCCTATTATATATGTGAGGTGGGCGTGATTATCATTCGATTTGACTGATTTTTCAATTGATTATGAGGTGGTACTAAAAAGCCTTTTTCTTAGCAATTTTGGTCATATAGCTTTAGTGCTTTGTGAAATATATATATTAAAGCTACGATCGGGTGGGGCTAGACCCACTTCTACAAATGTGCCCCTCTGTGATTCCCGGTACCAAATTCCGTATTTTTTTATATCTTAATTTGTTGTTTAGTTGAGGACTTTATAAGTTTTCGCTTAACGGCATTTTGTGGGCGTGGCAGTGGTCCGATTACGCCAATCTGCATAACCATCTTCTTTAGAATGCTAAGGAAGATAAGGACCAAGTTTTTTCAAGATATCTAAATTTTTACTCACGTCATCGCTTGCACAGACAGACGGGCGGACAGAAATCACTTGGAATTCAACTCATCTCGTCATCCTGATCATTTATATATATATATATATATATATATATTGTTGTTGATGTTACAAAAAACCGTTAGGTGAACAAAACTATAATACTCTGTCGCAACATGTTGCGAGAGTATAAAATCTGAATCACACTAGTGCGTAAATTAAAATACATGCAAATTGTAAGTGACTTTGCATTTTGTTACCTACACATTTTCGCATTGTATCTACACCACGATATTGACAGCTCATATGCTTGGCAACGCTCAGTTTTCTATTAAAAACAAGCAGTTATATGGCTCTCAGGGATAGAGAGCAATATCAAAGAGTATGAGTTGGTAATTTTGCCGTTATGTATGTAATTATACATACACGTATTTATACTGAAATACTTCCTTATTTTTTGCATCATATTTTGATAGATCAGTTTTTGTTTAAATAAACCTATTTTTAAACCAACAGATTACACAAACTGAAGTCAACAGTAAGAGTATTATCATATCTGTATTAGGCATGTTAGCAGGTCGAAATGTCTCAAGAGCTAAGAATACGCGAATTACAACCGGCATTTTTGGAAAATTCTGTTATCATGAAAGTAACTAAATAACGTTCCGCATCAAATCTATTACAAGTCACATAATAATTGTAAAGCATATTTGTAATTATTTTTAATATTTCAGTATGTTATGTACATTTATATGTATATATGTATATTATAAATGCATAAATGCACACATGAATAAATCACATTTGAAACAAAAATTAACGTGGACACATTGCATGTTTGCCACCATCGATCGGTAGAGTTGCTCCCGTTATGAAGCTTGATTGATCACTAGCTAAGAAAATAATAGCATCGGCCACTTCCTTTGGTTCGCCGACGCGACCCAGTGCATGTGTAGATTTCGAATGCTCCAAATATTTAGCATAATCTGCTTCCGACATGCCCAGACGCTTGTGGAATTCTGTCACGATCACACCAGGATTTACGGCATTCACGCGTACATTTTTCGGCGCCAAATCCAAGGCGATACATCTGGTGAATTGATCAAGCGCTGCTTTGGAGGTGCAATAGACCGAAGCACCAGGGAATGAGCGTAGTCCTGCTACGCTGGAGACATTCACGATATTGCCCTGGGTCTTGATCAGATGTGGCGCGGCAAATTTAGTTAAAAGGAAGACCGAACGCAGGTTTGTATTCAAAATGCGATCAAATTGATCGACGTCAATGTCCAAGATTGAACCCATTTCACCCACACCGGCATTATTCACCAACACGTTCAATTGTCCAAACTTGTCAATTGTTGTTTTAATAATCTTCTCAGCATCTGTCGTTACATCAGCGGCGATGAGTAGTAGTTCCACTTTACTGTTGGCTGCTTTGCAAGCTGCCTCGGTAGCCTTCAGATTAGCTTCATTACGTCCTGTGAGCACAACCTTGGAACCATGCTTGGCAAAAGCCTCAGCTGCGGCGGCACCAATGCCGGAACTTGCTCCGGTCACAATTACAACTTTACTTGCTAAACTCATGGATGATCTATTCGAACTCACGGCGTTGAATCAACTGAACTTCTGTGTTAAATTCAGCTGTTTATATATGTACATATATATAAAACTGATGGCTCGCTATTTCACCACTAATAATTCAATATATGTATATTGGCGCGTACATAGTTGTTAAGATAAATTGTAAGAGGGTGTACGCAAGTAACACACGAATAAAGTATTTAGGCATTTGCACTTGAAATAGTTATCCTTAAATACACATTTATAAGAAGTAAAAAATTTCACGGGTTTCTGATATAAAATATGCTTGGAGCATGTAATTCATGCATGTTTCTGTAATTCTTTGTGTTCGTCGGAGAATTCGAAGGCAAAAGTAGATAGAGATATAAAGAGAGTCTCTCGAACTCGTAAAAATACTCACTACATATTGATCAATATGTGATATTTTAACGAAAATACTAAAAAAAAAATAAAAATACAATTAAGACATGATTTCTTATACATAATGTAATTTAGCGCTGAGCATAATTGAGATCAGTCTAGACCTTGGTCTAAACCCCCTACCTCTCATACCATGATTTTTTTGTTGAATTTTTTCTAATATAACCAAAATATAAACACCCTTCCATCGGAAGACTGCTGAATCATCTGCGTTGGATACTGTAAAAGGATTTTACTTTACGGAGGACTAATGAAGCCTGCGTACTAGAAAACTCAGATAACAACCCTGAGTTTACAAATTGAGAACCACTGTTTGAATAATTTGGCAGCATTGCTCAAATTTCTGACATAAATCGTAAAATGACGCAAAAAGAGATGGAAAATGGCGTTTATTACAATTTAAAATCGCTTGGAAGATTTGAATTCATTTGTACGTTCGTCGTGAAATTATTAAATCCCTGTACGCTAAATGACTAAGTTTTTCAAGTTGAATAATATTGTAAATTTTCGAGAATCTAAACAGTTTTTGGATGGGCTTTAGAATACATTTATTTGCATTTTAAGTTTTAATTCAACAAATTTAAATGTGTAATTTTTCGAATTATAATAGATTTTATACTTATACCGAGCAATTTTCATACACTAACTTTTTACTAGATTTTTCTACATATTTATTTTTATTAATTATTGCTAAAACACCTTTAATTTAACATTTTAATTTTGATTAAAGTTGATATATTATGACATTTGACAAGTGTTACCATATTTACATATTTTGCAAACGAACCTAATAAATAAAAAAGAGAGATTTCACCCAATATAAACCATGATCGTGTAATGAGTGTTGTGAAATCTTTCAATATTTTCTTTATATAAATAAACCCATGTGTTGGATCGACTAAAGTTATTTTTTTGTAGCGCGGCCGAAGGCCGCCAACGCAGAAAGGAGTAGGAGAAGCGAAAGAATCGAGAACACCCTGGTGTTGGATCGGAATTGGAAAAATTGATTTATCTACTATTTTTACTGGGTTTTTATTTCCTGCACTTGGAGTAAAGTCTTTGTTTTTACTTATTGGTAATATGGTAATACTTCTTATTTGTCAAAATGCAACCCTTTTGTTTGTCAAAGTAATTTAATATTATATTATTAATTATTATATTATTACTATAATATTATATTATTATTAATAATATTATAATATTTATAATATATATATATATAAATATTATTAATAATTTATTATAATATATATATATAAATATTATTAATATAAATATTATTAATAATAATATAATATTATTATTATAAGAATAAGTTAAAGTGAATAAAAATTAAAATGTTGAATTGGAGCTATTTTAGCAATAATTAATAAAAAATAAATATGCAGAAACAATCTAGTGAAGTGTTAGTGTATGAAAAGTGCTAGGTATAAGTGTAAAATTGATTATAATTCGAAAAATTACACATTTAAATTTGTTAAATTTTCAACTTAAAATGCAAATAACTTAAAAACTATAAGTTTGCGGCGACCACATATATATATATATATATTCGTGATCTGGAGAAGCTTCTATATCCATCCATATCCATTTTACCCCCTAATTCGGGGGATGGTATTCTAAAGTTTACCCCAGTTATTTATTTGCTTTCAATTTATAAAAATTCAGTGTTCAGGCACAATTGTTACTATTATAAATATTAGTTTAATCAAAAAAAAAAAAATGTGGAAGTAAATCTTACTTCAAATATTCATAAAGATTTAAAGGGCAACATGTTTTTGAATATCAATTTTGGTATATAATTATAAGAGAAACATCCGTAATAAAAAAAAGGATACATATTTTCCTTAAGGTTATTCAATGTATTCAAACTCCAAAACTCGCAAAATACTATAGACAACTGATCTTGAGCAGTTTCCTGATTTTGGCATTTCTGCATGCTATAAGAAGGGTTGATAATAGCCGATAATATACACAAAATAACTACTGCCGGCCCAGTTGCCTGTGATGGGTAGTCGATATCCACTCATAATGTAAATTTGGTACACTGTTGTCGAACGGAAACTATACTCGCACTATTATTGATACGTAATAGGGGTGTTAATTGACATGCATCAGCAACTCCCTTTGTATCGCCGACGCAACCAATTGCATGCGTAGACTTTGGATGTTCCAAAATTTAGCATACACCTCCTTCGACATGCCTGAGCGCCTATGAATATCTGTAATATCCAGTGTTATTGACTGGATAATATTCAGTGATCCAGTACTGCTTTGGAGGTGCAATAAACTGAGTTACCTGCAAATGCACGCAATCCTGCTACGCTGGATACATTCACGATATTAGCCTGGGTCTTGATCAGATGTGGTGCGGCGTATTTAGTTAGTAGGAAGACTGAACGCAAGTTTGTATTTAAGATGCGATCAAATTGATCGACGTCAATATGCCCCACCGGCATTATTCACCAACACATTCAACTGTCCGAATTTTTCAATTGTCGAGTTCATAATGAGAATATAAAGTTAATAATGGTGATCAGTTCGAACTCATGGCGTTGAATCACATGTATTGCTATGGCTAATTCAGATATTTATGCAATATATACATATATATATACCCGATGGCTTGCTATTTCACCAGTATTAATTCAGTATCTATTGGCACGTACATAGTTGATAAGATAAATAGTGAGTGCAATCACTCAGAAGTACCATATATATCAACTATTTCGACAGTTGCACTTGAAATATTTTTTCTTAAATAAATCTGAATGCAAGTAAAAAATCCCGTAAGCTTTTGATATAAGATAAGCTAACATGCGGTGTCGTTAACTTTTTAAATATATGTCGAAGTGCCAACATTTATTACGATGAAAAATGGTTATATAATATATTAAGCGTTTCATATTTATAGTAACTATTTAAACATCTTATTTTGATTTTATGGTTTATTAAAACAGCCGGGCTTTGAACTTTCAATAATAAATAAAATGAATTAAACTTGTGTCGATTAATATATATTTTTTATCATTTTTAATTCAAAATTAATACCCCGAAGCTGCAAACTACAAAATATTTCTTCAAATGCATTTAAATTTCGCGTTTCTTTTTATTTTTAATGTTTTACACTTTTAATTGTGATCTTGCACTGTGGTTACAAATGTCTTTGTTGAAATATATTTTGGCACGATTTCTATGTGGTTGTTCTAGTCTTTCTAGTTGTTAAACGTCAAACTTACCAGATCCAGTGAACTGTTAAAGTCTAACAGGTGTTTTACGCCCTCAATTTCCAGTGACATTAGAGTTGTACATCTCTTTATCTCTGTTCAACGATTTGCCAGTTTATGTTTTTGATTTTTACTTTTTATTTGTTAAGGTATTAATCGCTAAAAGGTCCCAGTGAATTTGTAGGTTTAGCCAGCCTGATGATAGAGAAGATGGCTATGTGTCTTTGAGGAGTATATTAGCATCTACAAGTCTTAAGTAAAGACAGGTTCAATGGATTTCGAAACTTCTCAAGTTCGCAACTGCTGCTGTCGAACTTTTTGGGAATGCACATATTGATTACCTTGAGGAATATTATTTTCAATTTCCATATCGATTATTTATTTCTTTTCTGATTCTGATTTTGGAATTGGTTAGGTATCATCTGTAACTGATCCAAAAAGCTCGGTATTTTCTAGCTTGTACTGAATAGTTATGAAATAGATCATTATGGTCCCATATTTTATCAATGTAGATAGTCATATCAAGTTGGGTAACCAATAACACAATGCTGATGCAAAGAGACAAGACCAGAAGAGACGAATTTTAATATATTGGGTGTTCGAGGGAGCTATTAACGGGAGGCGCGGAGGCTTATGGGGGTTAGATGAAGATCTGGACCGATTTCATTAATATTTAACCCTAAACAATATTGTGGTCAAGAAAACATTAAGTGGTTTTCATTAATATATCATACATGTTGACCGATATAAACGGTATAAAGCCAACCAGAAGTTCGTAAATCTCTATATTAGGTATATGGGGATCATGGGAAATAATGAATCGGTTGTATCCATTTTTAGCACCAGGCCACATTATTATGAGAATAATATGCGAATTTAATTTCATTAAGATATCTTTGGTATAAAGTCAGCCATGCGCACTAAGGTACTCATATTTGGGATTTGGAGGCTTGCAAAGTGAAGGAAGTATTTGTGCACGGTTATGTTATGATATCTTCATTTGTGCTTGATTTTGATATTGTAATTTTCCTAATCTAAGAACATCAAAAGAATGTTACGAATCAAGCTTGGTTGAAATTGGTTGAGTAGTTCCTGACATATGGGAGGGGTGTTTGCTGGTATTATTTCGCGAATTATATACTACGCGTGGTTTGAGGTGATCTGGGAATCGCGAAACAGTGCTTGCTTCACAAAATTCTTTGGAGAATTATTTCTGCGACTACAAAAACAATGATATACCTGCCAAGCAAATTGTATTCCGAATATTAAATATTGTATATTTTTGGTGGGAAAATTTAAATTTTGAAGGATCGTTTCAGACCAAACATGTTCGACACATATAAAGAAGTTAATACAGAAATTACCGAGAGTGAGATCTAATATGTCTACAGCAGTAGTTGGCTTTCAGTCTCAATGTTTCTCTTTTATTAATTTTGGAACTGCCACACAGTGTCCCCTCTAAGGCGTAACCAAATAATACTTATTTAACATGAGATAAGTTCACTTATTATCATTTTACATAAAAACAAGGAGAAAATATGCATTCGTTTGTTCAAATATTTAAGTCGCCAGGATTGGACCAGGACCACAGGTGGAAAATTTAGATTTAACTAAAAATAATTCAACAACAAATTTAACATTTATTGATTACACTTATTTATTTATTTTTCAAATAAATAACATCTAAATTGGCAATCAACGAGGACACACGGCGTGTTTGCCACCGTCGATGGGCAGAGTTGCTCCCGTTATAAAGCTCGAATTGTCGCTTGCTAAGAAAATAATGGCATCGGCCACTTCTTTTGTATCGCCGACGCGACCCATGGGATATGTAGACTTTGAATGTTCCAAAAATTTAACATATTCCTCCTCCGACATGCCTGAACGCCTATGAATATCTGTAATAATTACGCCGGGACAGACAGCATTTACACGTACATTCATCGATGCCAAATCCAAGGCGATACATCTGGTGAATTGATCCAGTGCTGCTTTGGAGGTGCAATAGACCGAGCCACCTGCAAATGCACGCAATCCTGCTACGCTGGATACATTCACGATATTACCCTGGGTCTTGATCAGATGTGGTGCAGCGTATTTAGTTAGTAGGAAGACTGAACGCAAGTTTGTATTTAAGATGCGATCAAATTGATCGACGTCAATGTCCAAGATTAAACCCTTTTCAGCCACACCGGCATTATTCACTAACACGTTCAATTGTCCGAATCTCTCAATTGTCGAGTTTATAATGCGTTCCGCATCAACTGTGACATCAGCAATAATGGAGAACAGTTCGACTTTGCTGTTGGCAGCTTTACAGGCAGCTTCGGTAGCTCTTAAATTTGCTTCATTTCGTCCCACGAGCACTACTTTGGAGTCTTGTTTGGCAAAAGCCTCCGCCGTTGTGGCACCGATGCCCGAACTTGCTCCTGTTACAATAACAACTTTGCCAGCTAAACTCATGACGATCTATTCGAATTCACGGTATTAAATGAACTGAGCGTACGCTTATAAGTAGATTCATTATAATTTGATATTTAACCTTCACTAAAAGATAAACATCATTTGGCATATGGGCATATGTATATATACATATAGAAATATTATTGGATAAGATAATGTGAGAGAAAATACTTGGGCGTCTTATGGTAGTAGGTTTAGAAAGATAATAAGTATACATATAATACTTTGACATTTACATTAGATTAAATAAGAAAGTAATAATAACAATTATAATTATTAGTTTTTTTTCTTAACTACGAAAATTGATAAGTTACTCTCACAAAGAGCGAAACAACGAAAACGGGAAACATTTAAAATTTCACTAGTAGCTCTCTCTGCTACTTACGCTCTAAACAGGCGCTCTCTTCTGCTAGTTTTTTGGGTTAAGAAAAGCATTTCCAGCATAAACTTGACTAACTATTGTCACTTAGCAGATAAGAAAAACGCTTCATCTTCGTTTGTGTATTTATTTTTCAAATATATATGTATATCATTAAAGTGGACAATGTGGACATGTTTGCCTCCATCGACGGGCAGAGTTGCTCCTGTTATAAAATTTGCACTGTCACTAGCTAAGGAAACAATAGCGTCGGCTACTTCCTTTGTTGTTCCTACACGACCTATCGGATGAGTCTCCTTGCATTTTTCCAAATAGTCTGTATATTCTTCTACCGTCACACCATTCCGTATTTCAACATCTGTTGCTATAACCCCGGGATTGACAGCATTTATGCGCAGATTTTTCGGCGCTAAATCCAAGGCGACACATTGACTAAATTGATCCAGTACTGCTTTGGAGGTGCAATAGCTGGGCACATTGGCAAATGAACGCAGTCCTGCAGCGCTGGACACATTCACAATATTTCCTTTGGTCTTCACGAGATGAGGTGCGGCGTATTTCGTTAAAAGGAAGACCGAGCGTAAATTTGTATTTAAAATTCTATCGAACTGATCTGCGTCAATATCCAGTGTGTATGTTTTTTTGATTCAGAAAAATACCAGCATTATTAATCAATATATCCAATTGTCAGAATTTTTAAATAGTGCTGTTGTCAATAATATATTCTGCCTTCGTTGTAACATCAGCAATGATAAGTAACTGTTCGGCTTCCTTGTTGGCTAATTTGCAGGCTGATGCAATAGACCGTAATTTTGCTTCATTGCGTCCTACGAGAACGACTTTGGCGTCCAGTTTAGCAAAAGCCTCCGCTGTTGTAGCACCAATTCCTGTACTAGCACCAGTCACGATTACAACTTTACCAACTAAATTCATTTTGGTAAATTCAAACCAATTGCGAAAACAACACTGAGATATTGGCTAGGCTGGTCAGGTTATAAATAAATCATATTTTTAATATAATATAAATGAGTATATGTGCGATGAAGATATATGCGATAAAAATTCTTCCAAACTGAAATTGTATTTTCATTTATATACGGAAACTTTTGTTGCTCATTATTGGAAAATTCTCTTTTAGTGTTGCCCATTGCATTCACATGGGCGTCTCGAATTCGGCAACTTAAGTCGTGCAATTTTCTATTTGCATATTCTGCATATTTGGATACATATTTGTATATCACATGCAAAATTCAAATTTTAGCATATATTGTAAATATATATTTGAAACCGAGCGTAATGAAAAGGAATGCCGAATTACATAGCAGTGAACACAAATTGTATTGACGCGCTTAAACGAAATCTATAGGTTTTTGATAAGATATTGCTTTTAAATATGATTATATACACAAATATAATACATAAGTATTCAAGTAACTTATATTTTAATTAAAAATTATGCCTGTGCAAATATCGTATACCTTTTAATGCTACTTTTTTGAAGTAAAATAAAATCACATGGTGGTAATTTTAACACGGACACATAGCATGTCTACCACCATCAATAGGCAATATAGCACCAGTAATAAAGCTAGCAGCATCGCTGGCCAAGAAAGCAATGGATTCGGCTACTTCGATGGGATTACCTACACGCCCCAAAGCATGTGTCTCCTTGCCATGTTCCAAATGTATGACATAAGCTTCTTCCGACATGCCACCGCGCCGATGTATATCAGTAACGATCAAACCGGGATTTACGGAATTTACGCGCACATTTTTCGATGCCAAATCGAGTGCTATGCACTTGGTAAACTGATCAAGGCTAGCTTTGGACACACAATAGCTTGAGCGGTTCGGAAATGCACGTGTGCTCGCCAAGCTGGAAACATTCACAATGTTACCTTTGCTTTGCACCAGATAGGGGGCTGCCAATTTGGTTAACACAAATACAGCACGTAGGTTTGTATTCAGTATTTGATCAAATTGTTCTACATCGATGTCCAGTATGTTGCCACCGGCTAAAATACCTGCATTATTCACTAATATATCCAATTTGCCAAATTTCCCAATAGTTTCATCGAGAATACGCTCAGCATCAATTGTTACATCTGCTTTGACTGTTAACAATTCCGCCTTCTCATTTGCTGCTTTGCATGCTGCTTCAGTTGCCTTTAGATTCGTCTCATTACGTCCGACGAGCACCACTTTAGCATTCAGTTTCGCAAAGAGTTCTGCGGTGGCGGCACCAATGCCTGAACTTGCACCGGTGACAATTACCACTTTGCCGGAAAAATTCATGCTGAACTTATCTAAAAAGTTTATAATTAAATATCATAGACAAATTTGTATATTTATATCTCACGTACCTTTTAGATTTCGGTATTTATGTTTTTTAATTCACCTCTCAAAAATCACAAAAACACAAATCAGTATCAATATCAATACAGCGCGCGCTCAATTTACTTCTCTCTTGGGGGTGAATTAGTAGTGCATAGAGCTACCATATGTTTGTTTTTTGAACCATATTCGAAATTTTTTTAAGTAGACAGTTGCATAGAAAGCTTTGTTAGTACATACAAATGTGTATATATATTTGTCGTAAAAGTATTTCATATGAGAACATATCAGTAATAATATAATAATATAGTAATAATAAGCCTTTATATAAATATATAATATAGTAATAATAAGCCTTTATGTGTGTATTAATTCCGATATACATAATGGAAATAATAAGAAAAGCATGTTGCAAATATTATATTTATATAAAATAATATTATTTGAACATGTAGACATTTGGAAAGGCATTGTTGAAATTAAATAATGTTATTCAATACGAGTACCCTGTATGTATAATATTTTTATGAAATATGTTAACAGATACGATAATAAATTTTGGCAAAAAAAAAAATCTCACTTTATTTCAAAGATAACTAATAAAGCTAATAACCGAGTTGTCTTTCATTCCTTCATGTTACTTGCTTGTACAAATATGGGCTTTTGCTCTTCTCCAAAACAGATACAGAAGCGCCTTTACGGAAGCACCCACATGAATATATTAATATTCAACACTCACTAATTTACACATTTTAACATAGTGTACCATGGACAATAATTTCTTCAAATAATAGCTAAAAAATAATAGTTAATTAAACTTCTCGTTTAAAAAATTACAGCACAATTATTTCTCTGTTACTTCTACCAAATTCCTTTTACACATTATTAACCAATATTTTGAACTATCCCTGAAGTGACATTTAAGGCCAAATATTTTTAGTACTAGTAAAATAAATTGAAAGTACATTAAATTACAGTAAAATTTTAATTATCAGTAAAATTATCTAAAAGTAACATTTAGCAAAAATTTAATTTTAATATAACATAAATGAATTCATCTGTATAGAACTTACATATTGGACTAATAGGAATAGTGCGGAAATTTTTTTTTGCCATTTACCATTGTCATATTTGACAGTTTCCTTAATTTTCCAGCTTCCGGTTGACTTCTATAGATACCGATTCGGTAAATGATGCGTGCATTACCGCTAATTTTCGTGCTTTAAATTTATTTTGATCAGAAACCTGTACTTAATAAAGAAAAATTCAAAAGGGATCCTTAGATTCATAATTTTTCGCTCTTAAAAAATGTTGTCTCAAATTATTTTCTTTTAGAAGCAATGAAATCAATGAATATCGAAAACCATTACGAAAGGAATCAAGGTATGTACTACTATATATGCTAAAAAAAAAACAAGAATTAAAATTAAGAAAGATTTTTTATTGTTTCTATTTATATATTTTTATTTATTTACAATTTTCATGTGTTTCGTATGTTGCTATCAACAACTTCACAGCTCATTATGAATTTACTTTTTCTTGTTAATTTAATTTTACAACATAACAGTTAAGCATATGTGGGCATGTAAAAAAAATTAGTAGATAATTTTAACAAATACTTAAGAACAATTTAGCCATTGACTACTGTCGATTCATATTAACGTTCATCGCGGTCTACCTAAGTGGAACGAGCTCGCTGTTTTTGTAGCGACAAAACATTTTTCATATAATTCAAAAATGATGCCGTGTTGACAGTCCGTTTCGGTTACGTAGACCCGACTGCCGTGAGAAAAACTCGTATTTATATTTAAAACAATTTTAGAGAATTTCGCAGAAGTGGTAGTCTGTGACCCGATGAAAATTCAGATCCTTCTGGTAACCTCAAACTGAAAGTCGTTCATCGAAGTCACGCTGTAAAAAGAGGAAGTTACAAGTATTACAAGCACAACAATAATTTCTTGCAATAGCTGTAAAAAAGCGCATGTGTAATAACAGGTTTAGTATAGGTAAGAATAAGTGTACACTCTAGCTGGAGTTTCGTAAGGTCTTTGTAACAACATAAAGGTTTAAAGGAGTTCATCTGCACGTCTGTGTGTGCTTCCTAAGTTCCGCCACTTTACTGTTTTATTTTTATTTTTATTTATGCGGCTAATATGACCCAAAATTGTTGACTCGTATTTTTCCCGTTCAATTCACAAACGCATACCAACTTTGGCTGCGGTTTGGAGTCCTCTTATTGGATTCTAGTTTGAGTTGTAATGTTTTTAGAATAGAATTCGTACACCTTGTATTTTTTTTCGGTTTCACATTCTTTCCGAATAGGTTTGTTCGTTTCACATCATAAACAGCTGACGCTCTTCATTTTTATGCTAATGTGAAAACTTTAAAAAATGTATGGTTCGTTTTAGGTGTTGCCACATAATTTTTACGCTAAGGTCTTTCATTTTATTATTATTGGCTATTAAGGTGATATTTGGTAATTTATTGACATAAGTATTTACTTCTCACATTTGTTACTTTGGTTAAAACAGTATGCCATACTTTAAAGGATTTCACACAGGTGTACCTTTTCCTGTCTAAATAAATGCGATTTTATTTATTTTCACAAAAAATAAAGAACATGTAACCTCAAGTATGTGAAAAATATATGTATATATATTTGAATGTATGTAAATCCAAAACCTAATAGAATTATAAAATTATTAGACGGTTGAGTCTTTTATATTGACTTCGGTTTGGGCTGTCTAGGCTGCAAGCGTACACGGAATCCCTCTTCACGTTTTAATATGATGTCGGCTTGTAGCTTAAAATCGGCCTCAGTCAAATCTGAATAGACGCGATAGTTTCGAAGAATGGTCGATAGGAGTATCTTCAATTTAAGCATGGCGTATTTACGACCTGAAAAAGGTACAGGGATATGTAAAAATTCAGCTACGAAATATAGTTGATTTTCTGCTTACCCACACAACTCCGCGGACCCGCTGAGAACGGCACAAAAGCATAATAATGTCTATTGGCTTGACGTTCAGGCAAAAAATTATCGGGATTAAATATATTTGGGTTGTCATAGACCTTCGGATTGCGATGCAATTTGACCGTAGCAACTGTAACGGTGGCACCACGTGGTATAATATATGGTCCGGATGCTAATTTTAAGTCTTCCCGTAGTTCACGTGCTATCAACGGCACCGGTGGATACATGCGTAACGTTTCCATAAGGCAACGTTCCATATATTTCATTTCTAAAGTATCCTGAAATGTGGCTGGTCTATCTGAATCACCGAATATTTCATCCAACTCGGCAATCACTCGATCCTGTATTCCCTGATGTATGCCCATCAGCGAGAGAAAGAAAGATGAACCAGCTGCGGTGGTATCGTGCCCCTCAAACATAATCGTATCGACCTGTTCTTTTATCTCAGTATCGTTGAGTAAAGCACCATTTTGTGCACTCTCCAACAACAGATCGAGGAAGGCCAAGCGCTTTTTCTCTCCCACATCATTCTCCTCGACATCTAGATCATCTTTCAAACCCTCTGCTTGGCCAAACGACAAACCTTCAACGGAGGTTTCTTTTAAGGATTGTAGCTTTTCTTCTTTTACTGCTGCTTTTGGTGTGGTCGGTGGTGTAATTTTTTTAGCTGTCGCTTCTTGTTGGGCCAGTGAACCGCGTGCGCCATTGGCAAATGCGGCCTTCTTGTGCTTGATTACTTTCGTGGTGAGTCCATGTATGATATTCAACAATTTACCTTGCTCGTGATAATATTTGGAGAGTGTGAAGATGAATTCATTTCGTAGGAGAATACTGCGAGAGCGTAAATGCAATATATCACACATTTTCATAACGGCCAAAGCGTATTCATAGCCGGATTTGTCTTGAGTTTTTTTGGAAACACCCATAGCGGTCTCTGCAATGGTTTTTAAAAGAAAAAATACTTAATCAAGGTCATTGCGAATAATAGGAAACTTTTTTTTTTTTGCATAAAAACAACTTTTTCTCTTTAATGATATAAAAGAGTTGAGATTTGAAATTTGATACACGATTCATTGTCTCGTTTGAGAGCTCATACATCAATATTCGTTAATTATATGTATGTTCAACACGTTCTCTCAATATCCTTAGAGTGCCAGATATCTCGATCAACTTCATTTTACGATCATCACGAATTATTTTATGGATTTCTTAGATGTTTTCGTTCGTAACAGCCTCTTCAGTCTTATATGGTCTGTAGGGGTTAAGCAAACCACTTGTGAATGATTGCTTTGCCTGGCACAGAGTCCAGATAACAGTCATCGAGCCAGTTTTTGGTATCAGCTGCTTTTTGTGTATCAAAATGAAATTCCTTGTTATTAATATTTTTTATACGAAACCCTGGGTTACTTAAAATTGTCCGACAGCTGTCAAATTTATTCACGCGTCTTTTGAAGGTTAGGTCTAACTACAAAATTTTTAATTCTAATGGCTACCTCTTCATGAAAAGATACGAACTTTTCAGCCTGCCTGCCAACTTAATCCTTCTGCATTTACTCAATCTTTGCTACTCACACTACCTTCAACATAACCCAATTTAACTTCTTTGGTTATTCTTTGTATATAGCTTCTGCGTAATATTAGGTAATGCATATAGTAAGATCACGACTGTCGGAATACACATATACATGTATGTATATACTTGGTACGTATGAATATTTGACCTCGAGTGGAATAATTACCCTTTAAATGATTCGCGCATTGATAATACATACATACACACATATGGTACATGCACAATGCATGCACCGTTATATTTATGTAAACAAATTCATAATTTACCGCAGCAGCCCTCAATAAAAGGTCCAACAACAAAGCTTGCTGCAATCAGTTTTAATTTTTAATTACAACAAATACGACATACAGACAGATATGCTGAATATGGAAATTTTTGCCAAAAAGTTGCAATATATTGCAATTATAATAATACATATCTACACACATATACATATATGTATATTTCCATTTTCTCATGTTTGTATGTGTGTGTGTGAAAAACCGGTCATCAAACTATCTGCATCGCCGATTATTCAATTCAATTAAAGAAAAGCCCGAAGAAAGTGCTGGTAAAAGGAAAACAAATCGCCGCGAAGACCGCAGCAACACCCCAACTTACATAACAGCAGCGCGGCAAGATCGAGCGTTGCGGCATCGTCGGGGAGGAATGGCAAGCTTATACACTTCGTATGCTTCGATTACTCCAGCGACCATCAGGTGTTCGTCGCTCAACGCCCAAATGAAAACCAAGGCAAATAGTAATGGGAAATAATTCGCGGTGACGCCATGCCATGCCATGCGCTGCCATGAAAAGTTAAACCGTTGCCTTAGCAATGCATGCGGTGGCTAGTTGGCGGTTTGCCTGAGCGCCAAGTTTTCAAACTGTCGGTTGGAGCGACCTACTGACGCACTGCTGCATTGATGCACTGCTGCACTGATGCTCATAACAATCGGTCAGCGGTGGAACCAAACACAATGCCGAAGAAAATTGAAAAAATTTCCCCCCTCAAAGTGCAAGTTGAGCAAAAGCGCTCAAACGTGTAGTTATGTATGTGTGAGTGTTAGCGAAAATATACAATATAAAAGTGGGTAAATAATACGAAATCTTGCATACTTTTTATAATCAATGTTGGCGTGTGAATTTGCTATTATTTTGACTTACTTCAAATGAGCGAGTTTCCTCGTTGTTAATTTCTTCTTCATTACAGTGTGTTAAAAAAGCGTTCGGTCTAAGTTAATAAAACAATTATTAATTTTGTTTTTGAACATTTTTGAATGTAATCTTCATTGTTTAGTTGCTGTACGCTGAAAAATCTTACAGGTCTTAAGAAAATGTTTTTAGAAATTTAGAACTTTCTAAGAATTAGAAAGTAAGAAGTAAGAATTAGAAGTAATATTTTCAAAAGCAGACGCATATATTGTCGTCAACGACAGTTCTCTATTTTTCAAATAAGAGACAATCCAAAGTAAGAGCGGGGAGTGAAAATCCAATGTATTAGATGTCACTGTCATAGTTCTATGACGAACTCTCACAAAAGCTGCAGAAATGTCTATGTGAAAAGAGGCAAGTTGATAGCCAAACGAAAAATTTTAATGCAGAAAGATGCCCTTGATCGCCTATCAGTAATTTCATGCTGTGAGAGGCATATAAGCCGTAAAATTGTAGATGGTATCTTAACAATAATTATTGTGCTCTTATTGTCCGTGATTTGTCTCGTGCTTCAAAATAGACCTCAAATTCGACAGTTGCCTATGAATGACTAATCTAACATGTTCTTTTGATATCTTCAGAGTACCAGCTATCTCGGTTAACTCTAAATAGGTTTTTGATTTGTAATGCCAGTTGACAGATACCAGAGTCTTTGTTATTCATGCTAGTATAGTTTGTTTAATGCTGGTTAAAAACTTAAAATTTTATTTAAAGCTGAAAGCTTAATGCTTTTTGAAAATTGAAGCCTGTTGAAAGCTTAAAGCTTGAGTAGAACTTAAATCTTGTTGGAAATTTACTTGATTTTTACTATGTGTGATTAATTAGTAAAGGTATTGAGATTTAATTTAAATAGTACTCCAGATATTTGGCAAATGTCTTCCAAAATTAGTTGAAACTGGGCTATGCATTCAATTAGCCCCATATATCGACTTAGAGGATCTCCATTCATCGGTTGACTTTGTGTCATAAACATAGGCCAATAAGTAAGATATCTGCATGCGAATGTTTTAAAATGCTTATTCTGATTTGGTACACATCTTAAGAGGTTTCGATCCACCCATTAATCTAGCCCTCGTATACCCAACATAATGGCATCCGCCGCTTTGGCTGGACATATACCGTATATATTGGCTAGTATTTGAGATATTTTAACAAAATTAGGAGAGAATAATACATTACATAATACATCGGTTCATAGCATAGATTTCGTGAATTTGCAAAAAAAAGGCGCTGAATCACGCTATGAGAGAAGAAGATCAATTAATCAAAGAAAGAAGATCACCAAATCTAATTGTTCATTTAACGACACAAAGCGAAAAGAAAACTCAACGAAAAGTGCAAGAAAAGTAAATGAGATAATTTGATTATGTGTGCGCAATTTAACTCCACTGTGTGTGTGTGTGTGATTGTATTACATAACAATATATGGTTTTTCGCCAATATATGGTTTGTGTTAAAATTACTTTTTTTTCTGCCAGTGGCTGCACGCATGCAACATGCAGACAGCCATAAGATACGCTTTCATGCCAAATGCAGCCTGCATACCAACCAGTTTTGGTTTCTTTCCTATGACCAATTTTTCTTTATGCTATTTTCTCTTTTCATTTGACTGCCGCGCTGCCGGCGATGGGCGATATGACGCCAAAGCCATCAGTGTACATTTGTATATAAATTGAAGCTATGCAATTCATGCAATCGTACACAATACTTGTATGTATGTATGTGTGTCAACATTTATGCTCGTAACCATGATTGAGTGGTGTGTATGATCGGCTGTTGAGTGCTGTCAATCAAATTCGTCACTGCTGACTGCAGGCATTCCCGCTAAAATCAGAATTTATCTGCTTTAAGAATGACTTCCAAGGCAGTATTATTTACATATTGGCCTCTCTGATGACCGATAACTGCTGCAGTGTACGCGCACAGTATAAATTTCTTAGGAGTAGGAGAATTTTCTTCTTTGAATTTATGTGCAGAATTTCTATTAGCAATCAAGGGCTAAGTACTTCTCTTGCATTTTGATGAGGATTTTAGGTGTGCCATACACGTAGTGCTAGGTGTTTAAGGAAGCATAGAAATGGAAATGTTAACTCTTAGCGTGAGGTTAGTTGAGGCCATTCAACTTATATTAACTGAATAGGGAATTCGCACGTGGCGGAACAGCGCTGCGAACCCACTGTAAACCACAACAGAGTTCATTGCATTTATATCAATGCAAGGCTCCCGAAAGCGCGAATCGGTATTAAAATAGATTATATGACGGTACTCGCTCGAGTGATAAGATATTCAAGTGCTCTGTGTATTAAAATCCCCGAATTTGTGTGAAGACTTGGTTTAGGCTGACTTTTAGGAATTCAAGATTAGATTTCCCGAGGTCAAACCTTAAACCATCTCCTCAAATCCTTCTTCCAAAACATTCAACACAGCGCCTACTTTTCATATTTTTTTACCCTCCTATTGAACCAATATCTCTTTCTTATCTTTATCGGCTCTTCTGCTTAAAAATAATTGATTATCGCTATAACGTAATCAATATATTGTGCAACGAGTGGTCCCTAACTCTATTTGCGGCATTATCTGTGATCATATGAGCTCTTGGCACAACTTGATATATAGCCGCCGTCGGAAAAGGTTCCGAAACTCGACACAAAATTTTTTTGAATTAAAATATTTGACACTATCAATTATTTGATAATTTAAGGGAGTGATGAATAAATACTAAATATACCACATGTTGACACTTGTTACTCAATATCTTGAAAAAGTGAACAAGTTTCTCACAAGCTAAACAACCAAAATCGAAAAAAACCGTGAAGTTCTCAAACTGATTAAAATGGCATTATCTCAACAATTCTTCTACAGCTTTCTAGCAATCTTGAAAAAGAGATTTAATTTAATTTATTTCTTGAGCTCTACCGTTTAACTGTAATGGGAAGTATTTTTTCATTTTTTCACAGAGTTTTCACAGAGCTATCTTTATGTGTTCAATATGCGACTGGGAATTTGTCAAAATGGAGATGTGAAATTTTTTGTTTGAAGCTCTAAATTACAGGTTCGAAGTCTAGTTAGCTTGCTTATAGAGGTTGGACCCGATTTTCGAAAAACATATTTACATGCTATTTCGGTTGCTAGTGGTATCAAAGGTCTGATGATAAAATGAAATTTTCGGAATCCCGAAAAATTAATGCGGGAAACGTAATCCCGAAAATTTGATCCCGCCATCTCGGGATTAACGAAGTTACATGTTCTCATTTTCTTACTCATAATATTAAAAAACATATATATACTTTATATCTCTCTTCCACAAAGTTCAAGCCAAATATATCAGCAGGCATGAAAAAACTGCTTGAACTCACGTTAGCACCAAATACCCGCCTACAGCTAATTTCGCGCTGCATATGCCGGCGTCAGAGTTTTGCATTGGCAATTTGACAATTTTCGCTTGTGCGAAGGCAAATGCGCCAATGTACGCTTTCGAGCGCAATTTCCAACTGCTTATAACCTGCGTAAGCTCGTAAATTTTGTCATCCATTGAATAATTGCAATGTCATTAACATATTTTTTTAATTGCACTTTTTGCATTTGGATGTTTGTAATAATTTTATATAAGGCAATAATGGACTATTGAATGATTCAATAATAGTAGAGTGCTGGTTAAGTCAACAATAGTAAGGTTATGTATGCGAAAAAATTGGAAAATTTACATACACAAATGTGCTGTTGCTGTATTAAACCCAGCTAGTCAATGAGAACTAAGGATAATCCTAGTGTACTATACGGAACATCTGCTGTTTCGGGAGTACTTGTATGAGGTTAGAAATTTAAATAGCTTATAAAAATAGAACAGAAACCAAGTCGATGTCTTAATCTCAAGGAGCATAAGATTTCGAACATTCTATTAATTAAGGTTTTTAGAGTTGATCCCTAAAATTAAAACCTCGACAAAATTTTTAAAATATAGGTATAATCGAGTACTATTTTTTTTGATAGATTTTCAAATGGTCGTTGTTGGCATAACGGCGATTCAATTGGCAAGATTATTTTTAATTTTTTTCTTGAGATTTTCTTCATTCAAACTGAACTATATGAATGTGGTCGATATTTTCTCGATGGCGGTTAATTCTGTAGGAATGTATATCGAAATGGACCATCGATTAAAGTTAGCAGGAATTGTTTGACATTGCTAGAAAATTTAAAACTATGAAACTCATTGAGAAATAATTTTGTCTCTGGTGTCAACCAGCTCAGCATAGTTTCAGAATACAGCCACATACTCCCATGAATGATCTCTCAATTAAAACTGTAAAGCCATTCCGTCTAGTGGTTTCAAAAATAGACGCCTTAAATTACTTGCATTCACAGTTACAAAACGGCGAGGTAAATAACATATTTGTCGAAGAGAAATTTCCATCAAAATAAGTTAACCAAGTGCACCGACAGCCCATTCAAGTGAGTGCACGTTTATGAGTTAATAAATGTGATTTGGAAGGCTTTCCTTTACAATGAGTTATTTTTAACACAACCAAGTCTTTTATGAATGAGTCCAGTCATTTAATAGTGCGCTAAAGTTATTTGTTATTGTATAGAAACCTATTAAGACGGCTATTCTATTAGACTGTCTGCCTAAGCCAGCGAAAGCGTTGTGAAAGCTCTTGTAAAAAGTGTGGGAATATATTTTGATTGATAGAGATTAGAATGTTAAAAGATGGAGTGAAGGGAATTATAAAGAAATGTATCGATTTAATTGCGGGTTAGACCGGTAAGTGAATAATCTGCTCAACTTTCTAAGCTGCGAAAATGCTTGAAATATCTTCGGGCCTGTGAAGAAGTATACGACGCTTCTAGAGTTTGTTCCGGGTTACAAGTAGAATACACTTTTATGGGGAGTGATCCTAAAAGCGAGAGATGTGGGCGCACATAATTTAAAGAGCCTACATATTTGAAATTAACTTACCTCGCGTAGAGAGACTTCTAATAAATATACACAAATCTACCTATATATCGGTGTACTCACCAAGTAAGATCTCCACTGTCGCCTCGCTCATATAATCGTGACAATCAAATGTTCTTCCACCCTCGGCACGTAATTTACGCACCACAAGTTGTGAGTTCTCATTAAATAGATCAATGAAACCCTTCAGCACATTCAAATGAAATGTTGGAGCGATCAGTTTGCGGTGAGCGCGCCATTTCGCACCTGTGTAAAGAAAAGATATAAGGGTATTAAAGTGTATTGTATTGTTAAAGTGTGTATTAAGTATTTTTTACTAATATCTCCAAATTCTAGATTTGCATCCGTTGCGAAAGAAGAAAGGAAGTTAATGAGGTCATAATATAATTGGCTTGCACAGTTACAATTCTGAACTCACCCCACTTTTTAACCAAACGCAAGTCGGCAGCTGATCTGAAACCAGCTAGCGAATTTTTGATAAAAAAAAGCTAAAAAGTGGGCTAAAACTTCGACCACAATCTATTGATTTTAGACATATGGAGTTTTTTGGGATTCTACTGGCTCTGTTAATAAGCCAAGTTGGTCCAAATGGTATTTATCGCAATGCCCCTGAGACGCTCTCTATATCAAAATATTTGCAGAACGTAACTTATTTTGAAATAATAGCGACATTGGGTCGCAGTTTCAAGAGCATAAAATTTAAGATGTTAGCTCTATATCACATCAATAACAACAACAGTCTTCCAGCTCGGGACTTGGTAGGCTTTATTAGCTATCTTCGGGAAGCAGCACTGGTCAGTCAGTATAAACAAATTCGCTATAATTTCCCCTTACACAGAGCTCAAATGGATTTATGAGCAATCTTTTAACTAGAGGACCAAAGCCCTTAAGTAAATATAAACTGCCAGATCGACAATTTTTGGTTCAATTCACAATTTAAAGGTGCAAAGTCATTGCAACTTAGGCCACTCGAATCCACGCCGTCGTGACCAGTCATTAACTAACCTTATTGATACACCCCTCACTCTCGCATGCTTATATGCCAGTTGAGATCTCGTTGATAAATTTTGTTTATTCATGAAAAATATAATATGCGCACGTGTGTGTAACTCATCGCATATGCACCACCAATGTTTGCATATGTATGAGACTATGTGCTTATTAAAATAAATAATCTCTGCTAATACACACACACACACACACACATCCACATATATATATAAGTGCATAATCCATAAAAAAAACGCGGGCAACCCACGCATATTTTAGTATTTAGTGATTGCCATTGCAGCGTTTTTCAACAAATCTCGCCAAAATGCCTGCATATGCATGTGTGTGGCGGTGTGTTTGTTTGTATGTATGGATGTTTGTAGGTGTGTGTGAATCGCACAAATTTACTATTTGCGTACCGATTATACTCGTAAGTACGTTTATATACGTACTAATACGAATTTACCGTTATTCTTGTGCATGTGATGGCATTTTTATGAATAGACACAAACACTCGCACACATTCGCACACATATGTGCATAAGTGCATACATGCATACATCCATACATGCATACATCCATACATGCATACATGTCGGTGTATATGAGTGTGTGTTTAGTATTTGCACACACTACTTTCCCCATTTCCTCATGAAGCGAAGCGCTGCGCTTTTAATTTGTTGCCGCTTCGGCTTATTTATTAGGTTATTATGTTGTCAAATGGCCGACGACGCGGCCGACTCAACGTCACACACATTCGTCAAGTATTAATAATTTGACTTTTAATTTGTTTATTTTGCTGCAAAACCGTAACGCGCGTAAAAACGGAGGAAAAAAATTCCTTAGAAAAAAAAAAACGCAAAAAATTGTAATAAAAATTAAAATTCGCCGGAATATTTTGGCACACAAAATAATTGTTTAAGTGATTTACGCGGCGCCGACAACGCGTAAATCTATTTAAAGAATTTTCAAAGAAATTCGTGTTGAGGTGAACCACCTGCGCGCATAGCTCCACATTATGAAAAGGAAATTGCCTACGCATAAGAGTTTGGAGTGTGTGCAAAAATGCAGTTCTGAAATAAGAAATTTTTGGAATTTTTTTGAATTAGTTTCGAATTAAAAAGAAAGGTCTAAATATACTAAAGACTTTTTATTTTTATTTTTAGAATATTTTTTAGACATGGTTTTAGAATTTTTATGGTGACTTTTGCGAATTTTTTGAAACATTTTCCAAAATAGCTTTTAAGTTAGATTCAAGTTCATTAAATTTTTTATTAACTTTGTTTAAAAACTTCATTAAATAAAGCTTTTAAAATTTTTTAACATTTTAAATAACTTTTTAACATTATATTATATTCTAATTATTCTTATTGTAATTTTTTTAATGTTTTTGTTAATAAGTAGTTATCGAATAAACTTTAAAGTTTTATTTTTGTTTATTTATTTCAGTATAAATAATTTCAAATAAATAGTTATTTTACTTTATTATTATTAAAATATTTGTAAATGGGTTTGCCATTATTTCATACTTTTTTAAATATTTTATGTATATTTTTATAAATAAATGTATTAATCAAATTGAAACTTTTCATTACTTTTTAGTTAAAGCTATTTTGAAATGTTTTAAAAATTATCTTTTGCTCAAAAGTTGTTAACATGGACTTTAAAATTGTATTTTTTTACTTGTATTATAAAACATGATGTATTTTTAAAAAATTAAAATTTTTTTAATATATTCAAAACCTGATATAATTTTTTTTAATATTTAAAATTTTATCCAACCAGTTAAAGAGTTTTTGAAGTTTTCAACGTATTATATTATTATTATTTTTAATTGTATTTTCAATTAATCAATTAATAAATTAATAAAATAATTTTTTTTATTTTGATTAGTTATAAACTAATTTTATTAAAAATAATTTAGTTTTCAAATAAATTATTTTTTGATTTGCATTATTGTTATTTAAACATTTTTCTTTTTTTCTTTTCTTTTTCCTATTGTCTTTATCTTTTTACACGATATAAATTTTTTAATAAACAAATATTTTAAATTTTGCATTATTTTTTATATTTTTATTACTTTTATATATTTTTTGTTAGTTTATACCAAATCAACAATAATCGATACTTGAAAACGTCTTAATTTTAAATTTTTTAATTTAAATCTGTTTTGAGTATCTTTCTCTTATTATTGTCATTTTTATATAATTTATTAAATATTTTTTTTTAATTTGTAATTTTGAGAAACACTCTTAATATTTTTAGATATTTCTTATTATGTTAGTTGAACTCTTTTGCAGTGTTTATAAAAGTTTTGAATTTTGTAAAAACAAAAATAAATTTTTTTGAATAAATCTTTAGTAATCAAATTTTGAAATATTGAAAATTTTAAAACAGTATATTGGATACTATAAGATTTTACATAAATATTTTCATAATATTTCTCGACTTTTATTTATTTAATTCACTGTAATTGTTGCGCATACACTCATACATTCCCTTACCTGTGCTGATGAGTAATCCTTCACCGAGCCATGGCTTGAAGAATTTGTATTCCGATGATTTGTCTATGTACACTTGGCTGCTCAGCAAAATTTCAACGTCACGTGGATCATAGATGAAAATGACCAGCTGTGGACCGATCCACATTTTGGCGATGTTTTCAAATTTGGAGCTTTTACGAATGACGGTCTTAAAAACCGCTGCAGGACAAATAAAAATGGAATAAATGGAAAGGAAAAGAAAGGAAGATTGAGAGAATTTAATTACCACGAGACAATAAAAATGTCGTACTTAAAATGATTTATAACTGTAATATATTTTAAATTTTATTTTGCAAATTTATTATGGACAATAAACTTTTTAAAGTTTTTAAATGCTCTCGTAATTAGAGCAATATTTTAGAGCAAACTTTTATTACTACTTAAAAATGAAAATTTCAAAAATTGCTATTTTATACATTACTTAGATAATTTTTTATGCTTCTGTTTGCCGCTTCATTACAAAGGAATTTTAGCCTAATATTTCTTCCATTAATAATAATCATAATCATAATCGAAAAGCATTAAACAAGGAATGCAAGGAATATAATAAAATTGGTTGAATTTCTTTAATTATATACATATAAATATAAAGTATGTGCAGAACTTCATTACAATCATAGAAATTAATCCACAATTATTTAAAAACATTATTAATCATAATTAAACTACATTTTAAAGAAAAAGTAATTACCTCACGCCCGAATCAAAGGAGGATTTATTTACAAGTATTTTGTTAAAAAGCTTTGTAATCATTACTTGATTATATGTTACAAAGTAAATAGGAAATGAGCCTTAAATGAATTTGAATTTCATTCATGTCAATCATTACAAAGTGATCAAAATAATCATGATTAATAAATTCTAGATCATTACAAAATTATTGCATCCACTATAGATTTGAATATTACAAAATCAATTTCAAAAAAACGAATAAATTCCATATGCACTAGTAAATAATAATAAATTGTGGCTTGCAAAATTTTAGTAATAAATTAATAGTGTAAATTTGGGATATTTATTAGCATTTACGGCATTCATAATTTACTTGTAGGTTGGTCATAAAGTTCTTCACATATTTTACTAATTATGTGATATTTTTAATGAATTAATTTGCAATTTTTTTATAATTTTGCTATAACTTATTGGTTTTTATAATTAATTATGCAAAAGGATAATTATTAACACATTTTCAGTTTCATTTGTAATTAATAAGTATTTCATTGCAACATTACTGTAATCCAGTGATATTTAATAGCATATATTTAAGGAAAATGTAATGATTATCATTATAAGGAGTTCATAAAATACATAAAGTATAAATGAGTGGATAACGAATTAATTAAAATGTAATCTTAATCAATATAGCAACACTTTCAATTTCATTTCCCTGTATTTATTAATAACATCCACCTGTAAGTACCAACTTATATCTAAATTTGTAGTGACTGTAATTAACACCTATTTTATTGCATTACTTTTATAATTTGGTAGTATTTATTATTAAATATATCAAAACTAAAGTAATGATTGCCTACATAAAGCATTCAAAAAATACTTGAAAGTTAAATACGTGGCGCATAAATTTAATTAGTATGTAATCGTAATCAATAGAGCCATAATTTCAGTATAATTCCTCTATTTCTGTTAATTTAATAATATCCTTTTATAAGTACAAACTTACATCCAATTTAGTGATTGTAATTAATAGGTAATTCATTGCAATATTATTCTAATACAGTGGTATTTATTAGTAATTACGCACAAAATGAAGCAATAAATAAAAATTCACTATATTACTTTATGATATACTAAGTGAATAAAATAAATAATCTGTAATCGTAATCAATGGAGCCAATATTTCGGTTTAACTTCTCTGCATTTTTTAATAATATCTTTCCGAAATATACATATAATATATATAAATAAGTAATTTATTGCAATGTTATTGTAATCCAACGGTGTTTACTGGTAATTATACAAGAAATAATATTGTATAATGATTGCCAACATAACGCATTCATAAAATAATTGTTGGATTAATAAGATGAACATAAAGTAATTAAAATGTAATTGATACAGTCTAAATTTATGTTTAATATCTATGAGTTTATTAAAAATAACTTTCTATAAGTCCACTTACATGATGCCGGCCCGAATACGTCCAACAAATGTCCAATAATGGGCAATCCGTTAGGTCCCGGCAAACGGTCGGCCAACTTGTAGAGATGACGTCGCGATAGACGCCAGTAAGTTAGCCATAGTAGAAAAGTGGGAAGCAGCAGAAAGTAGAAAACACTGCTGGGCGAAATCAGGACGTGATCCTTCAAAACTTCTAGTGACATATTGACGTTCACTTTATTTCACACGCGATTGATACTTTAATTAATTACTTTTTTGTTTTTTTTTTTGTGATAATTTGTAGACTTATTTTAATTTCTTATTGTATTTGTTTTAATTTTTATTTAATATTCCTTTTATATTGTATTTGTGTGTGTGTGATTTTGCATTTTTCACATGCGCTTTTTGTTCGAATCTGCTCAGACAGCGATTAGTTAAGTCCTTTGGCCATTAAATAGTGCACAATTAATTAGTGCACACACATATACATTCGCACACGATAATATTGTATAATATTGCATGAATTGTATGCAGAATGGGTTCGGGCACAAGCACTTGTATTAATATATTTTACTGTATGTATGTATGTATGTATGCATATAGGTAAATATGTCACTTAATTAGCGCTTTCCACCCTCTTCACACCATATACATATCCATGTATGTATATATGTATGTATGTACTTACACTTAGCAGTTCACTATGCTTACATTCAGCAGTCACAAACACTATTTTCTACTATTTAGTTAATCCACAAGGCAGGCACTTCCTCTTCAGCAACTACTATTATGTTTGCTATTGTTGTTACTGCCATTCAAAAATAACGATTGTCTCCAAATGCCCGTTCGCGTTCAACTGGTGGCGTCCGTCCGCCTGTGGCGCGCTTATATAGCTTCACATTGGGCTCTGAGCTGAGCTGAGCTGAGCTAAGTTGAGCTGAGCTCCAACAAATGCAAATCCTCAAATATGCAACAACCGAATGGGGAAAAAACTTAACTATACGCGAATTACGTGCCACAAGCCGATGTCCGCTGAGCCGGTGCTCGGTCAAACTGTGATTGTGCTTGGGTTGAGGCGTTGATCGGCATAGCTTTTCGTCGCAAGCGCACACATTTTGGGTGAAATGAGCAGAGCTGAGCTGAGCGCCTAACCTAGCCGACCATCTTACCCCCCTTGTTGTTGTACAACATTGAGCGCCAGTGACATTTCTGCATTTTGATAAGAGTAGAGTGATTTGAAAATTCGCAACAGCGACTTTGATTTATCTTGTATTTCTCGCAAAACTCACTACTGCCGGAAAATGAGCGGCGGTGAGTGAAAGTGAGGCTGCATTTTTTGGCGCTCAAATGATCTCTCTGCTTGGTGGAGGTGGAGATTGAAAAGAGTCGGATGTTGAAAGTAAAAGTGGAATTGCTTTCATTGGTTTTGAGTTTAGTTAAGCTTTTTGTAGTTATGATCAAACTGATTGGCAATTTATAATAAATACTAAGGCAGTTCCCTAATTTCCTATTACATATGGTAATTCACAATTTTAATGTGTGACTGGTTGATATAAAAGCTAATTGCCTCCATTTTCAGTTTAATTTTCACATTTAATATGCTAATAGTTTATTCGCTTTAGCTTTTTTGAATTTTAGTTTTGTTAAAATAATTTTATTTAGTTTAAATTAAATGTAAACCAATTTTATAGTTAAAGTGAGTTTTAATAAATTTTATTTAAAAAATAGCGGATATAAAATTAATAAAAAAATAATTAAATTATTTCTGTTAATCTATATGATTTTTAATTTTATTTATGTTCCAAAAAGCTTTATTATTTATTTTTTGTTTGGAAAATCTTCATAGTTCTTACGGTTTTACATTAAAAATTATTTAATATTATTTAATAATTATTTCATAAAAACTTTTTTGGATTTGAGACTTTTTGACTTATTCTATGAAAGGAAATGAAGGACAATCATTACAAATTAAATGAAATCATACAAATTTCAGAGTTGCCACGTCTGCTTTTCATTTTAAGAAATAAATATTTACTATTTTTCAATACAACTTATTATTTTTGTAAAAGAATTCGTTTATGAAGAACTTTTAAATGCATTTTTATGAGGGCTACCATAGTTAAGAATTATTTTAAGATATTTTTTGTATCAGAAATTAGAGAAATAGTAGGGTTTTTTTCGATTAATTGAATTTTTGCTTTTTCAAACTGTTCGATAATAGAAACAGGTGCTAATCAAAAATTAATTTGTTGCGAACTTTGAGCGTTCACTGCGCATGTGCACACAGCTTACGTTATTGCAGTATTATGAGCAGCTCATACAAGTAAGCAACGAATAAAAATTATTCGTTTAAGATAAATATTTCTGCACTTATGTCTAAACTAAATTTGAAATAGGTTATGCACATACATATATATACACATGTGTATCTTTAAATGCATATATATTTTTCTAAAAGCACTTAGAGCTAGATAGAAGTAGAATTTGGATTTCCATACTGTAAAACAGAACTTGCATTTACGTGTATCAACAATGAATCCGTCATATTCATTCAACTTGCATTTCAGTGAATTTTCATTTTGTCTATATTTTTAGGTAAATAAATTCATTAGCAGCCATTTAAATTGCAAGCTGGTCGCCGTTCGGTTATAGTTTTATAGTTTTTGAACTATAAATGTTTTGACGTTTGTGTATATATATAAACATGTAAGTGCATATATATACAGATATACATTTTATACAAATAAAGATACATATCGATGTCAGTATGCATGTATGTTTGTGCATGTGGTTACGAAGGTCAAGCAAATACTATAAGTAAATTTTACAATGTTTGTGTTTCATTTTGGAATACGTATTAACGTCATACGTGAGGGCTGAGGAGAGAAAAAAGTCGCTGAGGACTAGATGCAGATAATTCCAGCCCCGATTCATTAAATTTTGTCATCCTTTCCAGTTTCTTTTTTGATACGTTGCATTCCCTCCCTTAAATCTCCTTCCTCAAACTCCTAGTTTTTCTCCAAACAGGTCCAGTTTTCTGTGGTGTTGTCCCTCTAATTTTCCAATGCTCAATGCTGTCGATGAAAATCATTCCAAGCGCACCCCAAAATATAAACGCCATTTTTTCATGTTTGATGTGATATCATGTGAAAAAATGTGAACTGATTTTGAAAAAATTTTACGGGTGTGTCGTTCCGTGTGTTTTCACAAAAATTTAATTCATTTCATTTGATCTTGATTAATTTATTTCAATTTAGCAAAAAGGTGGAACCAATGTAAAAATGGCTCCAAATGAAATGTTTCCAATCCAGTTCATATTGGCAGCCCTGTTCTAATATTTAATGTTTTTTATCAAATTAATTGACAAAAATCTGTAAAAGTCGCAATCTGGCTCAAAACTATCTTCGGCAGATCTCTTCCTTATACCTTTGCAATTTGTTTTTTTTGTCAATTATTGTAATTGAAAAATTTAAACAGGCGGCAGCCCTTCTCAAACATTATTTTCAACACTAAGCTTCTTTCAACCTTTTTCTTTTGTAACTTTTTCTAAATTTCTTTTAATAATTTTTTTTGTTTAAATTTTTCAAACAGGTGGTATTACCTTTAATTTTTTTTGTTTTGAACCATCTTAGCACTACACCATACAATTACAAATAATTAATTATATTGGTATAGATGGCGCATTGTAACTATGATCGTGACGAAATTTTGTTGCGTAACACAATTTCGTTGCAGCCTTATAAATTTTAACGATTCTCTTATATTTCACTTAGTACATTCATATGTATTACTATGTATGTATGTATGTATGTATGCAAATTGTATGAAATAACAAATTTTTTCTAAGCAGTAAAAAGTCGAAACATTCACATAATCATATGCTCATAAATTTTCCAACACAATTATTCAACACGAAATCAAAATATTTAAGTTCAGACACGCACGTAATGTGAAACATTCTGCGATACATATACACGAGCATATAAACAGTTCCAAGCTTATTCACTCATAACTCTATTCTTCAAAGACGCTTCCGCAGTGTCAGCATTGTGAGTCCTCTAGTCCCCCCTTTTGACTTTTCCCCACATAGGACCATATACAGATAATTATTTGTTATTTTCCTTTTTGGCGGTTTCTTTTTTTACCGTTATCACGCAATTTTATGGGGAGATGTGCTAAATGCCTGACATTTATGTTAATATAGAAATCATAAGTTGTTTGTGGATTGCGTGTTTACAAAAAAACGGCGAGTGTGAAAAATGAGGAGCATAAAATGTTATTACTGTTGGTTTCAAATTATATAGATTTATTTCGGTGGAAATATGCTAATGCGAATATATTATGTATGTTAAGTAGGCAGGAACCTAATTTCGTGTTATTTATGTGTGTGAATATGTGAGTAGCAAGCAGAGCCTTGAGTTGATCGTGGTGTGAGAAAATGGTGGGAAAGGTTAGAATATGAACAATTAGAAATTGGTGCACCGGTTTTATAAGAATATGCTAAATAAAGTAGGGAGGAACTTTTATAAGGGTGGAATCAAAATCAATAAGAAAACATACTTTGAATAAGAAGTTATAATAGCTATACTATTTTAGGTGGCCTCTTGGTGTAAATGAATTTCTATGGACATTTTGGAAAAAGTTAAATTTTTAAAAATTTTCCTAATATTTTCTTAAACATTCCATTTAAAATATCTACTTCATCGGGAGTATTATCTTACTTTTCTGTACAATTCTAAAATTTTTCTAGCGTATTTTAATTTCAAGACAGGGAATTCATCACAATAATACCGAATTGTCAAGATCTTTCAAATCATTCTTATTATTTTTCTCAAATAAATTAATTAAATGAAGTAAACAAATATATTAAAACCTAAATTTCAACGAAAATTCTCAGAATTTTTCAAAAACTTAGAATATTCTCAAAACCTAATATCTTAGTTACAGAGCTTAAAAAAATTCTCACAATTCCCGCAGCTTTGAAATCTTAAGCCGATATTTTTGTACCGACACCTTTTGTAGAAAAATATTTTCAAATATGCACATGCAAGTGTATATTATTAGACTGCTGCCGTGGTGCAGTGGTTAGGGGTGCATGTTACCACTAATGTGGTTCAAAATTCGATTCCTGTGCCGACTAGTACTAAAAAAGGATTTAAACCGATCAGAAGGCAATGAAAAATCTCCGAACAAATTTAGGCTGTGAATAAGCTACTCTTAAAATATGTATTAGCCCTTCGGGATCGATTTTCTGGCAACATCACGATGCACACTACAAATATGGATACATAATAAGTTTCAAAATTTGTTGAACATCCTCCCAACTTCTGAAGCAAACAGGTTCCTACTTATATATACTGTAAATAATCGAAGTACGTAAGCCTCGAAAGAAACTTACACCTGCAAGTGTCCCAGTACAAGCGTCCTTTTATATACATTATAATATCTATATTACAGACGCCTAGAAAAATACAAAATCTGAACATTTTTATATAATTTTCTTTTATACACCATACATAAAGTATGTCTTTCTTGCATAAGAGTTAGTGAGAAAATTTGCGTGCTCGTTGATTTATATGTTCTGTATGATTTTAGTGGTTTTTTACGCGTCCTAAATTGTGCCTTGAAAAGGGGGATCGATCTAACTGCCAACTGCCTATTCTCTGTATTTGTTTTAGTGCTCATAAAAGGTGACCCAAATGGAAAAATTTCGTATAAATTTTTAATTATTATTTTTTTTTGGTAGATAATGTAAAAATATGCAGGATTGAAAAGTAAACCCTAATACATTATATTTAAATATTACCTTTTTTTAATCATTAGATTAGAAATCTTAGCGTAGACTGGTTTCGTTATGCTTACTTAAATACAAAAAATTAATACCAAAAAAAATGTATATTTAAGTCTTTTTTATTAAAAGTAACAAATATTATAATTAAATCAATACAATATGCTTCTACTTAAGCTAAATAAATATTTTAATTGCTACTAATTTGTAGTTCTTCTTTTTTTAGTTCGACATCCTTACGAGCTCAACTGGCTGTAACCATGGCGTATGAGTGACATTTATTTTCAGTGCCAACTCGCACTTTTTACTTGTGTTAGAATATAAAAAATTTACAGTTAAGTAAAATAATAAAAATCAAGACTAAACTAAAAATCGGAAATATCGCTTTCTAAAAATAATTCTAACAACTACATCCACACTTAGCTACAACTAATTACATTAAAATTTATGGAAGCCTTACTCTGCTAAGCTAGACTTAGATATGCTTACAGTCGATTTCCAAGTTTTCGTAGTTGCCTTTAAATAAATCAAGCACGGATCCAACATGTTTGCTAGCCAACATAGAAATATTACATACAGACGAAATAAAGCTAACTACTTTGCTGTCGACGCCTAAAAGTATGCTTGGAAATTATTGTTTCGTGAATTAGAGCTACTTAAACGTTTATTGGCGAGTTTTTCTTTCAATGATCTTGAAAAATGTGTGCGCGGCATAAAATTAACTTGAACTAAAGTGATATTATACAATATTTATATAACTACTTTTTATATTCTTCGTATTTGCTTTTGCATTATAACAAATACTACACAAAAACTAACTACACTTAATTATTATGTAATTTTATTTATTAGCGTTGCTTAGTTTAGACCGATGTTTCGTAAATGACGATTTTTAAGACTTTTGGTTTGTTTTCTTGTACTTCTTTGACCTCTCTGAGTAGCGCGTTGGTGATGGCTTCCAATGCGGCTATGTCGGCATTGTCCTTCTTCGTGCCAGTATTCCATTTGGGCATAGTGACCTTGGTTTGGGAATGAGAATATTCTTTATTAAATATAAATATTTGTTTGAAGAGCATAACAAATACATTTAGGTCTTATTTGGATACATAGTTTGCAAATATAAGCTTAAGAAGAGCAAGCCATAAAGATCAGCAAGCTTTTTATGAAAGCTTTAACTGTAAATTAATCCTATATATACAATTAGAAATATTTCATATGTATATATTTGCACGTATTTATAATTAAGTTTTACTAAATTACAAGCTTGAGATTTTTTAAAGCAAAGCATAGATTAAAGGTCGTTGCTTTAGTTAAAAGCTTGAGCAAGCAGCTGTTTTCAAACTACTAAATATATTTATGTGTTTAATTGTATATATTTGAAAGCATATGCAGTTTATTTTATTTTTTTAAATATTGCCCATTTTGCTTTTACACTTCAAAGCTTAGCGCTAGAAAGTGGTTCAATAAAATAAAAAAATTTTATTTATATAAAAGTAATAAATAATTTCGGAAATCAATGAAAAGCCATACAAATTCATTGTTGAAGTATTGGCATTTAATATAGCGCGTATGCAGTGAAAAATTTTGGCATAGAAATAATAGAACACTTTTTAAATGAATATGAAGTATGCTCAAAGAATTAGGTGAGCTTTCATATTTATCAACAACTTTTTCCTTTATTCATTCATTTTAATGAAATGCTCTATAAAACAATTTCCACCATTTTATGGTGAAATCGTCCCTGAAATGTCTACCACTTAATTGCATTTCTTAAATGTGTTCTTTTTCCTACCAAATTTTGCCGAAATAAACTCGGAAATCTTTGGAGTGAATTCCGATTGTCACTTTTTGAGCAACAAACTTTTTCCTGCCGGTTCTTGACGTGCTGCGATATCGTTAGTATCACTAGTGCAGCAAAATTTTTGAAATTGGAGTACACTTGTGTGCATAGTCCGTGAATTATGAAAAGTCACCCTACTTTATGAGCACACCTCATATTACATATTTTGAATTTTTTGCTATGAAATGTGATTAAAAGATTCACATGATTTCTTTTCTTATTCCCAAATTTTTTTATCATTACTTTTACGTATTTGAAATTATTTTATACAAATATTAATTTTCAAAAACCATGTTATCTCAATAATTTTGCATTGCCTAATATCTAATTATTTACAGATTTTAAAAAGTAAAATATCCTTAAAAGCTTACGGGTAGTAATTTCTTTAGTTTTACATCATCTACAGAACGCTGTAGTATTTAAAAAATAATTACAAATAGATTTCGAAATATTCGGTTAGTAGAAAAATTAGGTAACGGTATATAAGATGGGGAAATATTTAAAAATATGTATTTATTTATGCACAAAATCATAGAGATATGAACAAATTATTGAAGATATTTACTAAAATGGATTATATATACTAAAATTAAATACTAAAACGGATTATGTGGAGAATACTATTAAACAGAGCACATTTTAAAATTGTGGTCCAATAGATCGCTTCAACTCTTTGGAATCTACTTTGGAATCGAAACAGAAACTCCGAAAACAATAACAGAATTGAAGTCTAGGATAAAAAAAAGGATCTAAGCGTCTTCGAGGAATTGCCTAATATAGCTTAGGTAGTTCATATAGGAGAGGAAGTGGGTGTTCATGAAGAAGATTAACGATTCTTATATATATCAGGCAAAAAATCCATTATCTCAAAAATGGAAACAGAGTTATGACAAAGCCCATAATTAAGCTCTAATGCCTAACTCAAATTGGCTAAACTAGTTATGGAAGTGAAGTTTTTAATTACAAAATCTAAGTCCAAGGTTTCTATGTGAGTTTAGACAATAAAGAACTGTCTTGCTCTTGTGTTAGATTTGATGACCAAAGTCTATAGAGTCTTCTGTGTCGACTAAAGGAGGGAATGTTTTAGAAGTTCTCACATATTCCGCATCGGACACCATCTATTCACATGCAAATGTTGAATGTTGTCAATGGAGATTTAAGGTTGCAAGATGAGTTTAAGAGTTTATTTGAATGCTTTGAGAGATAGTAAATCGATTTTGGACTCGGATTTGACCAACCAAAATTAAGGAAACTGCCGGCTTTTGATTATAAGTTTCAAAAAAGAAAAAATAAGTACTAGGCTTTACCACCTTTCTTACAGACAAATACTGTAATATCCCCCAAGTCCTCCAAAGTTATCTAAGTTTGAATTGTAATAATATTTTTAAGAATATTCTGCTTACATATTTACATACTATACATATGATTAAATATATTATACTATATTTTCTTCTGCAATGAATAATCCTTAATAAAAACTAACTAAAACTATACGAATTAGGTTTTATTTATCGGAAGAAAAATCTTTAAACTCTCAACATAATTAAAACCTCTCGCTAACTTTCACTTTGTGCGACTACGCATATAAACATACATACCGTTAGTACTTTCTGCAAGGCCATATAGTCCAAACCATAGCCAGCAGTTTCGCCCAGACGCCGCAAAGTCTCCGCCATCGGACCGGATAGTTCCTAGAAACAACAAAAAAGTTGAAGAAAGCAAGAAAAACGAATTAGAAAAAGAGCGCTTACGGGTAAACAAACAAGAAAAGCGAAAAAATAAGTTTTTAAGCGTTACAAAAGTTCATAATTGATTTAGCACAAACGCGTTGAGAATTTATTGCCATGCAGCTAATAATAACCGTTACGCAGCATGCAACACTCACTTGGAGCTTCGCCCAACTGGTGGCATATTGCCGACGCACCAGCTCGATAATGGTGGAAGTTAGCGCCAGACCGATGAGAATGTATAAAGTGCAGAGCAGCATGTAATTTGGTTTTTCTATAAAGAAGTAAAACATTAGGGATGATAATGAGAGCGAGTGGAGCGAGTGGAGAGGAATAATGGCATAATGCGCTGCACATACTCGGCACGAGATCGCCAAAACCGATGGTTGTCATTGTGATGAAGCAGAAGTAGAATCCGTCAAAGAATGTCCAGTCATCTTCCCACAGCAGCAGTAACCAAGCGCCCGCAGCCAGGTAGACGCCCAGAAAGCAAACGGCCAAAACGGCATAAAACCATGTTTTGCCAATGAAATTCGTAAAGTTCGGAAATTCTAAGAAAAAAAAAAAAAGAAAAAGAAATATCATAAACAGTTAAGAAAAGAGGAGTGAAATGGAGTCAACAAAGGATGCGCTCATAGGTAATGCCCTTAGCAATGTACTTTTATAATTGACTACACATGTGGACAAAACAATAAGTACATTTACTACAAAATATTGTTAGGAAGATTTCCGCTGGTTTCGGAAGATTCATATCAAGACTCTGATGAATGAGTTGGATATAAAGAGAACTCTAGTATACTAATCGACAATATTAAGATTGCATTCAGACCTGCTCTTTTAAGACCTACAAGTATCTTAAGGACTTACCAACAGCTCGTTTGGAGTAGGCTTCAGGGGACACCGATCGCTGGAAACTTTTCAAGTGCTTGAGGTTAAAGGACTTATTAATCTAATGCTATTTTCTGCTGACAGAAAAACTCTAATCTGTACCCAGTATCAGCGACTATTCTTTTTTATTTTCGTGCAAAATTTCTAAATTTTTAATTAAGCTGAAAGACATTTCTAAATATAAGGGGAATTATAAAAAGCGGAATATTACGGTCTGGAAAGCAAGAAAAATAACTACAAAACTTCTTTTACGAGCTGTTAATAAACCTTTCAGTTATCTTAAGACTACCACAAAAGAGATATTAATTTGAATCTAATAAAATATCTACCAACCAAATGGTGTCCGGCTATGTTATCCGGACTCAAGTTTAAGGATTTACATATCCGGTTGATGTACTTTCGACTTCTTAGACGCCTTTTTTTACTAGAGTTCTGGAAGTAGTCGTGTATTTCATTTAGTAATCAGAGAAAGTTATTTAATGACTCTACGCCATCATGTAGATGGCCGGCTACAGAGAATGACCAGGTATTTGTGGTTCACAGTTTTTCATAACTTTGACTATGTCTATCACATTTGTGCTAAAAGTTTTCCATAATATACAACCCTCTAGTGATCTTACATAAATATATCTGGATAAAGATATGTACAGATTTCGTATATATCTTAAAAGTCTTCCATCGGCAGTGACGACAATATCATCCGAATTGGTTTAATCAAAAGTCTCATTCGTCTGTACTTATTATTTTGAATACAGCTGTCTATACCTGTGGAATAATGTACATTTTCGAGAAGTCTGTCGTAACACTTACTTGGCATATATTTGCCCAGCACTGAGACGGCCGTCGCGAAGAGCCGACCCCAATCTGCGATGACGGTGAGCGTGAATGGAATGCCGATCAGAGCGAAGCAGATGCAGAAAGCACGTCCGCCCGTCGTTACGGGCACTATGTTGCCATAACCTAAAAGCAACGGTAAAAGTAAAGACACGTTTTGTGCGCCAGCAGGAGGGAAGCAACAGCAGCAGCAGCACACATACACACACACACACACATATTTATTTTAAAAAGGATGTAAAGAGGCTGCACAACATGACTTACAGCTTTTTCCCCTGAAGTGTAGACGATTATAATGTGCATATATTACTTGTTTGCTTGTTTATTATTCACTTGTGTTTTTGTTTATATTTTAGGCGAACATCTTCATGCAAAAATAATATTTCAAATTGCTTTTGTTTTCGAGGCCTTCAAGCACAGTGGAAACTGTTGCACTTAGCTTTTGTGTGTGTGTGTGTGTGTGTGTGTGTGTGTGTGTCACATGGCTGACTTGGCACTTACCTATTGTCGTTAACACAGTCGATGAGAAGAACACAGCTTGTAAAATGCTCCAGCGCTCATAGGGCTCTGGAAAGTCTTTATCGGCCACAATGAGTAGACCACCCTCGGCGGCTTCCTGCACGGCCTGCGTTTGTGTTAATGACATGATTTTATTATTATTTACACATAAAGATTTTGATATATGTACATGAGTGGGTTGATAGGTAATTTTTGGTTGACATAATACACCTAATGGCTTTGCCTTGTTTTGGTGGATTTACAGAAATTATTGTTTTCTGGCTTTCATAAGTAAACAGTAACATATTAATGAAGTTGAAGGTCATTTGCTTGATATACTTTACTTTGCTTCTAAAGAGATTATTTATTTTACCTTTCTGTTTTTAACATAAGACCTCTTTTTCCTTGGTAGATTCTGTAAAAATTTTTTTTTCGTATGTTTTACACACAATCTTCCTTAGATTATATTTTAAGCAAATTCGAAGCGGCTTAAAATATTCAGAAATATATAGTCGAACAAATATAATATTGGATAAAGTGATACTCAAAGTTAAACTTAGCACTTAATTTTTGGTATCTTTTACCTGGTTTTGAATAAAAATTTCACAATTTGAAAATTTTTTTGAAATATTTCTTCAAACAACCGGAGTTAAGTATTTGTTCGAAAACAAACTAGCCAAAACTACTACTATACACATAAGTACATATGTATGTATATAGATAAATTATTATATTATAATTAAATTAAATTAAATTATAATTATATACATACATACATATATATACACAAAATTTTAAGATGCTGTAGCACCACTGCTACGCTTAGAAATCATCATGTGCCATAAAGAGGTCATTGACACGCTCTCTTATCTCAAATAAAAATAAATCTCAACAAAGCGTTCTTATTATAACAGACAGTGTCGCCGTGTGGTGCAAAAATACAATTTTTTCTTAGCTTAGATTAAATTACAAGTGCATGAATTAAAGTGTGACTTGAATGGAAGGGATTTGAAGCGGTTACTAAAGACTTTGTGGCGTTGGTGGTGTAATGGTCAGCATAGTTGCCTTCCAAGCAGTTGATCCGGGTTCGATTCCCGGCCAACGCATATGTTATTTTTTAAAGGAATTTTAATTAGTTATTTTAAAGACTTGTAACAAATTTCTCTTGACTCAGTATGAAAATGTTCAAAATCGGACGCAAACTGCATTAATGAAGCTATTCTGACATTTCTCTGTTAGAAGCACGTTCATTCTTTCACTCGACACCGATTTTGGGATCTTCGGTCTTCTGGCTGTACTTACCACCTCATATTTTGCCAACTCCTTCGCTAATAGCTCGTCTAAATTTAACACATCTGTATTATTTAGTATGGTCGTGATGAATTTTTCGCGATGTGTCTTTACAACACCCTTCAAATAATGTAAACGTTCCAATTCCGCAGGACGTTCCAGTTGACGGAAGACCTGAAATGACAGAAACAAGAACAAAAACCATAAGTAAACTATCTAAGGAAAGCATAATAAAGATATTCATAGCAGAATAAAGTTTTCGTGCTATTTTCACGCTTTTATTTACCGCTGGAAATCACAAAGCAAATTTTCGAAGAAAAAAAAAACCACAAAAGTTTGACTGGGAACCGTCTAAAATACTTCTCAGATTCAGTTGTTTGCTATCCCATCTTGCTATGCTCACGGACAGCTTGTTTAAAGCAAAGTAGACAGCTGTTTGCTCTGTGGCGGGAGGTGAGCAGCCACTATAAAGAGTCTATTGTGCATTTGAATGAATGGCGAAGTTGATTCGTTTTGATCGATTACGAGATTATTTAAGAAAGTAGAGTTGATTTGTGCCGTCGTGCTTCTGCTTTGTGTATCAAATATTTTTATGAACTTATGAAACAGTAGTTTAGACTATCCGGCATGTGGAAGCATGTGTGCGTATATTTACATTGCTCCTATTTTCGTTTATTGGCTTGTGTTCGTTTTGCGGTTTGTGGTAATTTTGTGTTTCAAAAATTTTTATTGATCTTTTACGCGAGTGCAGTTAGTCTGAGACAGCACTAAATAGATAATTAGGACAATACACTTGTTTACACTTTTCGCTTTTATTCACATAAGTACGAGGGCGGGTCAATAAGTCCATGACTTTTTGAATTTTTTTATATTTTTTTATTTTTTTTCTTTATTCTTAAATATTTCTTTATTTTATTTTTTATTCCAAAAGTCACGTACTTATTGACCCGCCCTCGTAGCATAAATTTAGTCATAAACAGAAATATTGTAATATTAGAAAATTTTTGAAAAAGTTTAAACGGTCTTCTAGTTATTTTTAGTATGGAAATTGAGCGCTGAGCGAAACCTTTTTGATCAGAAGATTCTCATTTCGCTTGCCGGCTAATGCTAAAAGATTAAAAGTTTACATTTATCAATATGTAAAGGGAAAAAGTGACTTTTTCCGATATTTTGAGGAGCTTAATTCTTACGGTTGATAAAAATGCCTTCTATAGAGAAGAAAATGTAAAAAAATTTAATAGAAACAAAATAAAATTGAAATACTACACAATATCTGGGGTACAAACTACTTTTGAATATTGGAATTTAAGACAATAATTTCCAAAATTAAATTAAACTTCGCCTATTTTGTATTTGTAGTGCAGTACTTTGATCATATTATGGGATCGAAAAATGAGAAAAATTTATGAATTATCTCATCTACAAAATGTATAGCGTATTTATAGTAATGTTTACAAAAGCTAATGATAGCGAGAACGGAAATCTAAAAATTTTGCGAACAACGTCATCAAATTTAATGGTTTTGCTGATGAATGCGTTTGCCTAACAACATTTGTCTTAATTATTGCATTGAGTGTGTGTGAAATGTGAAATAAGCTACATTTATAAGCAGCTGCGTATTTAATACTGTTTGATTTATTTTAATCCTTTCAGAAACTTTTTCATATAAACAAACAAAAAAATATTCGAAAAATGATTTATGGAAAATCCTTATTTTATTTTCTTCAATTTTCTTTCTTTGAACACCAATAACAGCTATGTTCTGAGATTTGCTTTAAATTACTTTAAGATAGAGGTCAAGGGTATGACCCAATTTTTTCTAGAAATTACATGATAGACTTTGGCTTAAATTGTTTTAAAGTATTTTATGTTTGAGTTTGGAAAGGAAAAAAGAAAGCTTCAAGACATGTCTTAAATTTCTTCAATACGAAACAATTTTTTGTTATCAACTCATATAATCTCTTGGAATACTCCATATTATTGGGTTTAGGAAATCTTATGCCAATAGTTTTCACATATTTAAGGATCGCTCTATTGTTGTCATATTTCTGATCGCGTGATGCCATTAAGTGAAACTGGGAAATTAAAAAAAAAAGTCACGTTGCCGTTTAGCACCCCATAAGCCAACTTAGGGACAAAGGTCACACATAAGCGTAGAAATATATGCATTTATTTGTAAATATGTACAAAAAACACGTCCGCCTTGTAATGCCTCCGGTAAAGTCATACATGTTCGTATGTTCCTGTGGTAATATATAATATACTCTTATATGTGTGAACATATTTTTGGAATTAATATGCGAATAGCATTCAATTCGCATGTCTTTTATTCAATTTCTTCCATGGGGTTTGGCTTCTTCGAAAGCCCTTTCTCTTGAATAAAACAAAACTTAAAGGACTCAAGTTTTAATAGTTTTAAAGTAGGACACACTTCAAAATAATACAATGAATTAAACATATATATTTAGGAAATTTGAGTATAAGTATAAGTATTTTTTAAGTTAAGTTTAAAGTCAAGTTTAAAGTTTAAGTCAGTCAGAGTCAAGTTTAAATGACTCAACATAAATATTTATACCGAAAATTTTTGAAAACATTTTCTTTAAATTCAATATCTATAATAAATGCATATTCGGCAATTCCATTTAAGATTCTTTTCGACGTTGTGACAACCCCAATTCAAAATTTATTGGTAGGTACAACTGTGTTTTCAAATTTTTCCTTTACTGCAGTTATTTCCAGTATTTTTTTGGAAATACGACTTCATTTTATATTTTAAAAAATAAAAACCAAAATTCAGAACCAATTTGATTTATTTTTTGGACTGTTCGATGCAATACTCGCAAAGTTGCCACTTATTTGAAATGTTTTTAAGTCGAAAGCACTGATGAGATAAAAAAGTCGAGAAGGAGTAAGAATGCTTACATTTGTAAAATAAATTCCTTAAGTCTGCCACTTATTGAATATTGACATCAACTAAAATTGGAACACCAAATTAAAGTAGGTGGCAACTGTCTAAAATTCGTTATTCCAATTATAATATTACAATATGGGTATTAAAGGAAAGAGCTTCAAGAAGCTTATAACAAAATATTTTCCGAGCAGAGTAGCCATCTGTTTAAAAATTTTAATTCACTGAAATTAAAGAGATAAATGAAAAATTTCAATACTGATATATGTCAAATAATGAAATGGTTTAAGAGCGTACATGTGAAAATCCTATCTGAGAAGTGTGGCCACCTGTTTAGTAATTATAATTTAATAAAATGAAAGACTTAAACGTAGTATTATAGTATGGGTACTACATTATATTTAAAGAGATTTCTGTCGAAAAATTATTGCGCAGGGCTGCCTATTGAAATCCAAATGTAATCCAAACAGAGTGATAAAATCAATGCAATCAATACAATTTCTTGATATATAAATATTTTTAATAGTATCAGCACTTTATTTATTACACTTAAATATCTTCATTATGCAGCTATTTATTTTATTTCGCGAGAAACCAAAAATTCTTTAATGAAATGCATAAAGAACTCATTAACAATAAATTAAAAAGTTTCCCATTCTGTCTATTTAAATCATTTACAAGTAAATCGTTACAATTATTTGAAAATATTTATTCATCAGTAATCTGCTACAATTTTCGAAGAAATTTTTGAAATGAAAATAAGCAAAAACTCATTACTAAATCACTTTTGGATTGCGAACACACATATGTATTGGAGTATATATGTATATCTACACTGATGTAAAATAAATAAACTATTCAGCTGTTTTGATTGATCCGTGACGAGTTAATGGCACGCGCGCGCTCCAAGTTTATGCCGTTGCTTATTACATTTTAAATTAATTGTAAAATTTCGCTAAATTTCGATTTAGATATGTTGC